>JAWWLZ010000025.1:14697620-14729319 GCA_035041345.1 Poliocrania exsul
GGGGCTGGCATGCAGGTCTCCAGGAACACAGATCCCTCTGGAAACACCCTGCTGGCCTCCAACAGGCTCCAGGGTCTTGCTCAATCCCCCACATGTCCCACCAAGACACCTGAGCCACTTGGGCTCCCTGCGGAGCCAGCAATGGGAGCAATCCTCCCGCCCTAGGGCCACAGCACTGACCTGTGCCTGCACAAGGGTGCTGGGCTCCTTAGGGAGTGATGGATATGGGTGTCATGAGTGGCTTTCCCATTCCCAGCACCCCTCTGCCCTGCCAGGAGGGGCCAGGCAGCAGGTGACTCCAGGTGGGTGCCAGCACCCCACACCACCCAGTGATACCTGATAGCACCCAGCCTCCACCAGTGCGGCAGGTTCTTGTTGTGGAAGCCACTCATCTCCAGGTAGCTTTCCACTGCCATCCCTTCAGTGAAAAAAAAGAAGGAATTCCAGCTGCTGTGAGCTTAGTGCCACTCCAGCTGCCTTGGCCCAGCCTCGCTGCTTCGCTTTGAGGCTCAAAGCCCCTCACTGGAGTCCCGGCCGTGGTTGGAAGCCAGGCTGGGATGAAAGTGCCGCTTACCTGCTTACTTATGCTCCACTGCCCAACGAGCAGCAACACACGGATTATCAAAAATAATTCCCCCTAGAAAGAGAGGAGAGAAACAGAGGCAGGGGGGAGGGAAGAAGGAAAAAAGAAAAAGTCTCTGCTGTGGGAACAGCCGGCTAACCTCAAAAGCCTCTTACCTGGCTAGATTTAACTGCCTTTGTTGCTGCATCAGCCTGAAAAATCCCCTCTTGCATCGTGTCAGTGCTGCTGGCAGCTCCGAGCCACTTCCCGGTCCTTTGTAATGAAAGACAGCTCTGTGCAGTGCAGCAGCCGGGGCTCCACTGCTCCCTGCTCCGGCTTTTCTCCTGGGAAACCCAGCTCATCTATTGCACTGTTTTCCTTTGCGGGCCTGTGCTCGGTGTGCATGGGGCTCCAGATGTGACGTGGGGTGGAGTTGCCTGCACTCAACACTGGCCCTGGCGTTAACTTATCTTCAGCCTCCTTGAACCTGCTTATCACTGTGATCCAAATTGTGGCACTTCCAACTTGCTTGCAAAGTAGCATTTCTGAGCCATGTCTTGAATCTATAAATTAATTAATAGCTTTATTAATGTTAGAAGAATGACATGGATTGTGTCTGGGACTGTGCACAAGAGGTAGGGGAGTCTGGGTGAACCCAAGGTGTTAAGGTGGAGCCTGGGGCTGCTCTGGGGGATCAACACTGGTAAGACACAGCTTCCACACACTCCAGTCCCTATCTTCTTCCAGGGCAGGCCCCAAGGCTACCTCTGCCATCAAAGCTCAGAGCCTGGCATCTGTGCCACGCTCCAGCCAGCAGCACTATATGGCTGGTAGCAAGCAGGACACCATGAATAGGACTAAGCCTGGGTGCCATCTGCAACCCTTGATTTTTCTGTCACCTTGAAAGGTGATGAAGGGGGAGGCAAATCAGTTGTGAGAATTCAAGGAGAAGATATGTTGATGGGGTGCAACACCAGCCCCTCTGAGTTGGCATCACCTGTAAGGGTGGTGGACAGCCACCTTGCCTGGCAGCATCCAGCAGAGGTGGCAGTACCCAGCTGGAGGACATGGAAGGGTGCTCATATGTGTGTGGTTTGGGGGACACGAGTGCACCCCAGCACCCAGGGCTGTGTCACCAGTGTGGGAGGTACCTGCAGCACCCCATTGCCACGTGTGTGGGGACAGTCACAACTGCCTCCCTGGACCTGCCACCGCTCAGCTGGGAGTGAGCAGGAAAGAGGCTGATGACGATGCTCCGTCCTGGCTGAGATTTTTGGTCTGTCTCCCAGGGTGGGCATCCCTGTCCCAGGCTATGCTTCCTCTGTGCCACTCCATCCCGGGCTGTGGCCACATCTGTGTTGTGCCCTCCACCCCGGGTAGTGCCCCCATTCCGGGCTGGGCTCCCCCTGTGCCCAGAGCAGCCTCGGGAGTGGGGGGTTGCGGGGGGATGTCGGGCGGTGCGGGTGGGCGAGGGGGCAGGGAGGAGGCTGCGGAGGAGGCGGGGAGCCCCGGCCAGGCTGGGGGCCGGTGCCGGGCAGGGCCGGGGGCGGGGAAGGGGCGCTCGCCCCCCCTTTCTCGCTGCCCGCCCCCGCGGCAGAGCGAGTCGGCGGCGGCTGCAGACGGGGACGGCGGTGCCGCGCAGGTAGGACCGACACCGGCAGCGCGGCCGGTCGATGGACAGCTCGGTGCGGGGCAGGAGCGGGTGGTGGGGCGGATGCGCCCGGCTCGGCTCGGCTCGGCTCGGCTGGACCGGCAGAGAGCGGGGCCGGGTCCTGCCCGGCCGGTACCGGCCCCGGGGATGGGAGCGGCGGAGCCCGGCGCGGGGGTGACCCCGCTCCCCGCCGCTGCCGCTGGACGGTGGCGCTGGGCCGGAGCCGGGGTTGGATCCTGCCAGGAGCAGCGGGGAGGGAGGCGGCTGCCTCGCCGGCCCGAGAGGAATGGCTCCGAGATGGAGGATCGGTGGTCCTGGGGACCGTTCGGGGTGATGGGGATTCTCAGGTGCCCACGGAGAGAGAGGCCGGGGGATGTCGGGGGCTGGCGTGGGCGTGGGTCGGGGTCCGAGTGCCTGGCGGCAGGTGGATCCGGGGGAGGGAAACCTCGAGGGGACCCCTCGGCTGCTCGCTGTGGCTCCCCAGGTCCTCAGCGATCACTGCACTGGCCACCGTGATGGGGTTGAGGGAGCCTGCGGGAGAGCCCACTCGAGTAGGGAGCACCCTGGGAGGCAGGAGTCATGTCCTGGAGGGCCGAACCCTTATCTTCCCTACACACCCCTCTGCCCGCAGAGCCCTGGCCCACGAGAGACTGACTCCCAGTGGGGTCAGTGCATCGTCCCGGGTGGCCTCGGAGGGCTGTCGGGGTGGCCGGTGGCTCCCCGGGGATGCGATACATGTGATACTGCTGAGCTCCTCACTCCGCTCCCGGCTGCCGCCTCTTCCCTCTGCAATTTTTTACCCTCCCATCTCCACGTCTACCTCTGCAGCCTCCGGTTTCTTTTTTATCCTTCCCTCTTGTTTCAAGATCCGTAGGTTTGTGTGGGCTTATTTTCCAGCCCACTCTCCCCCCTTGCCCCCCGCCTGTTTTCTCATCCGTGCTCCTGCTCGGTCGAGCCCTTGTCTTTGTTTCAGCTGGGAAAAAAAAAAAAAAAAAAGGAAATAATTGCTTCTCTTGTAAAGTTGGCCCTGGCAGAGCGAGCCCCTGGAGAGCGATGCTGCCCGGGTGGCGCGGGAGCCAATGGCAGCCCCAGCCTCCCTCCAGCCGCTGTCCCCAGCGCGGGGGGACACCCGCGAGCCCAAATAAATACCTGGTACCTCCTAAGCAGGGCGATGTTGGGATGGCCCACGGTTGGGATGCACTGGCGGTCTGGCACAGGTACCTCCCCGGCGCTGCTTTCTCCAGGGTGGGTTTTTCTTCTGGCACGATTTTCATCATGGGCCCCGTGTTTTGCTTTGGGTATCTCCGTCACTCAGGTCTGCGCGTGGTGCTGGTCCCCGGGGGTCTCTTGGGGCTGGAGGGCCCTCAGATGGCCTGGGGTCTCAGGAGGCTTGTGTTTCACGTGTGCACTGCTATGCCCAGGTTTGCCTTTGTTTGGAGCAGGGACGGGGATGAGAGACGGGGCGGGGGGGTCGGTCTTTTATTTTTGCTTTTGCATGTGTCTTTGATACTGTCCCCAGGAGGGGATCCCATTTCCTCAAGCCGCCCTTGCTCCACGTCGCTCCTCCTGCGCTGCCGGGGTTCACACTGGCCCCAGGTAAAAGGAGAAGCCAGGCTGATCTGTGCATCCCGCTCCCGGTACCGCGGGCAGGCTGCCGGATCCCGGTTGCGATCGGAGCCGCTTTGTGGCTGGGTTTGGCCTCGCTGGCTCGGGTATCGCCTGCCGGATCCTGGCGGGCAGAATCTGGCCCCTTGTTTATAAGCGAGGGAGTAGTTTTGTCCTTATCTCCATCTGCTACGGAGGCCGTAGCTAGAATTTCAGTGGGATGCTGTGGATCACCCCGGGCGGCAGCCGGCGTGGGTGCCATCCCCAGGGGATGGGGTGCCCAGGGGAAGGTATGGACACTCCGGAGGTGGCAGAGCAATGATGAAGTCTGCCGAGCCCAGAGCTGGGCTGTTGAGGACCACAGGTTTGGCCATGGATTTATTATCTGGTGTCTCCGTCTCCCTTCTCCTCTGCCTGGTTCCTTCTCCATCTCTAGGCTGGCTCTAAAAGGCAGGAAAGAGGTGATGCTCGGAGTGGGCGGCACACAGAGGGCATGCGGGGTGTTTCGGGGAGTACGTACACTCTGGGGTCTACAAAACACCCACACAGATGCCTTGTCCCCAGGAAGTTTTGTTTGGAGGATGCTGTTGTGGCTTCGAGCACCCAGTGGTTTTGATCAACTAAACAAACCCGAATGGAGCGGGAGCGGAATGTGAGGGCACACCGAGCCCCGTGGGGTGCGCTGGCCGAGCCCCCTGGCTCACCGGTGTTGGCACCGCAGCACCAGCTCCATGGGCCGTGTTTGGAGGAATGACGTGTGCGCTGACGGGAGGGAGGGAGGGCGAGCAGGGGACGATCGGGAGCCGGAGCCTGGCCACATCCTGGGGCTGGCGTGGGCATCCGCAGCAAGGACAGAGCGTCGGGGAGGGGGATGCACAAGGGATGGCGTCTTCCTCCGCTCTGCCCCTCTCCTTGCCTCCATGCTGCTTAGCGCCAGCACCAGTGCTGTGAGCCCCTGCCTGCCCTCTTGAAGCCGTTTGAACTCGGCCATAGGGTTTCCTCCCACCTCTCCTTTTTTTGTGTGTGCTTTTAGACATGAGACATTCCTGAGAGGATATTCGTTGCCGGGCTGGGACGCCTCCTGCCAGAAAAAGCTCATGGGAAATGCGGGAATTGGTTTGGGATTTTTGCTCCCATGTCTTGACCCTTTGAGTTATTGAAAAGCCAGCTGCAGCTCAGCCCTGTACAGTGATTCCCACGTGTTTCCAGCCAGTCATTTCGGGTCTGTAGGTGGCTTGCAAAGAATTCATCGTGAGTACGGGAGCAGCAGCTCACACTGTTGTGGTTACTGTGGCGGGCTACATGGTTTTCTCTCTATTTCCTCCCCTCGCTGGATCAGATGTGTAATTATCCTCAAAGTATAAATTATAAAGCAAAAAGCTGCCATGACAGTCACAACTCTGCCCTCAGTGAGTCCAGCCTTTGGAGCTGGGAGGCCCAGAGGAGCACTCTGCCACCATCCCATCTCCTGGCCACCATCCCCATCCCATTGCCGGCCTGTCCAGTGGCAGGGGAAGCAGAGATCTAGTTAGGCAGGCAGGGAGAGGGTGACCTTGTGAGGTCCCCTTCCTCCTGCTTTGCTCCACCACCTCTCATTTTTGTCCAGGCACTCACTGTAGACATCTCTGAAAGCTGTAATCTGCAAAGCCCTGGGGGGCTCCACACTGCACTGGCTGCTATTATCCCCGAGACAAAGAGGGACAGGCAGGCAGATTACCTTGGCCTTTATTTTTTCAGCTGGGAGCAAAGAAAAGCCTTAAATGAGCTTGCCGTGGGGAAGGATTGGCGGGGCAAAGCCCCAAACGCCCTGTGCTCCTTCCCTTTTTCCCAGGAGCCACGGGACACCATTCCTCACCCCTTGTGCTGCCGCTATTAGTCCTTGCTCTGCTGCAAATCCCCAAGGCGAGACAATGCTTTGCCTCGGGGCTGGATCTCCACGGGAGCTCCCCTGCAGCACCCTCACCTTCTCAGGACGTGCAGCACCTGGGGCTGGAGCGGCCAAGAACAACCTGATGCTCATGCCCATCTGGTACCCATCGCCTCTCTGTGCCTGGCAGTTGCATTTCCAGGCTGGAGTGGAGATGGGTTTGCATGGCCCCATCCCGCATGGCTCAGGGGCTCCTCTACATGCCAGGGACCGCATCCCGGTCCAGACTGGCCCCGTGCCGAGACGGCACAGCCACAGCGAGGGGCAGGTCCCCTCCATATGGTGCCCCTGGCCGGCTCCCAGCGCCAGGGCAGGTGCTCTTGTCTGGGCTACACAAAACCCTATTGTCGGCATCCGCCGGGATTCCCTCCCTCGGCATGGACCCGCTCCAGCCCCCATCACTCTCCTTGCTTCAGCACGACCGGGAAAATGGCTTAGCCATGGACATGGTTGCATCCTCCTCAGAATGCTTTCCATGCAGCTGGTGTCTCCCTGCGGTCCCCTCCACCTCGAGCCCTCCCGCTGCTGACAGCCACTCTGGGTGAGTGTCACCCGGCCACTAAAGCGCTGATGGTTTTATGCCCAGCACTTAATTATTTCCCCGATTGCCACCGCCATGTGCTGGCGAGTGGCGCTGGCTGTGACCCCACCGAGCCCGACGCCACCACTGCAGCCCGGGAAGCTGATGGCAGAAGCACGCCCCACGTGGAGTTTAATTATTGGCTTTCTTCCTTAACAGAGTGCATTGGCTGACCTTAATGCAATTAATTAGGACTTAATCAACTTCTGGTAGCTCAGCACAGCACACAGTGATTCCTGCCTTTCCAGGAGGGTTTATAAGAGGTTAAAGGGGATGAGGGATGTAGTTTGTAGGTTTGGTGGGGCTGTGCTGGCAAGTGAAGCTCAGTTAGCCATGCACTGGGGTAAGGCTTGTGTCCTCCCAGTTGGAACTTGTTGCTGGAGATGGTGGTAAAGGCAGGTGGGAGGTGAGCTGGACTTGAGAGCTGTGCCCAAGGTGATGCCTCTGTAGAGAATTGCTTGTGTTGCTTGTTTTTGGCATCACTCTGAGCTTGGGGCCACAGTGCTTTCCTTGTAGTTGTGCAGGGTCAGGGATTTCCTAGTCTTTGGGTGCTCTCTGCTAGTGATGGGATGCAGCTATGCATCCACCAGCTGCTAGTGGGTGGCTCAGGGTGCTGGAGGTGGTGTGTGGGGAGTCCCTTCACCCCTCTGAGCAGGCATTAGCCTCAGAGACAAGAAGTTATTGGTCACTGTCTGTTCCTAGGCAAGAGGGAGGCTCCTTCCCCTCTCTGCTTAGCAGCACTTAATAACTAATAGTGCTCATTAATATTGCAGAATCTCCCCAGCACCCCTGACATGGGACCCTGGCTCTGCATCCTGTGGCTCCTCTTGATTTCACTGCTGGGTGCCCTGTAGACTTTTGGAATCCTTAAATAGGGACTGAGACACAGATGTCCAGTGTACCGACTTGTTTGCACACCCTGTGTTTCCAGCTGCTGGCTTTTAGATCTTTAAGCCACCAGGCACCTGTTGGTGTAGCTGGTGATGTGGTGCCCCATCCTCAGCTGGCTTCACCTGAGGATGAAGTGACTCAGCCTTGGCCTTGCAGGAAGCCCCTGGCCAGGTGGCTGGCCCTGTGCAAGTAGTGGCATCTCCTCGTGTCAGCTGTGGTGATGGTGAGACCAGAACCATGGTGTGTCCTGCTATATGCTCTCATATCCTCGATGCTTTGCATCTTCCCTATGCCATTGTCCCTAGGCAGTTCCTGTCCCACAGTGGCATATGTCCACCCTCCACCCCTGTTTCTTTGGGTGCCCAGGTCCCTGGTTGTCCCCCACCCCAGGGACTGTGCCACCAAGCCCCCTTGTGTGGGCAGCCCAGTGCCAGGACTGGGAGGTAGCAGCAGGAGCTGTGCCAGCCACTGTTGCTGGCTTGTTTGCTTCAGTGCCAATTCATTAATATCAAAAAGCTAATTAGGATTCCACAGCCCTCTCCTTTGGAGGCAGGAGGATACTCGTCTGTGGGATTTCCATGCAGCCCTGTGTAAAAAGGACTCAGTCCTGGTCTGTCCCAGCCTAGTAGTTTGTGTCCCTCTCTCTGCTCCCAGCTAATTCCTGTGGCTTAAAGCCCCTCAAAGCCTGGCAAATGGGAAGTGATATTTGCCAATAATCCCTCTGCTCTCCCGGGCAGGCTTCTCATATTACAGGTTATTAAAAAAACCAAAACCCAGGCAGCAATAACTGTGGCCCCAGGGAGAGCCCAAGCACAGATTGTTCCTGGTCAAACCCCACCTAACAGGAGAGCCCCAGGCAGAGGCAGCACAGCATGGCCCAGGTGAATCTCATGGAGCATCTCTAGGCAGAACCCAGCCCCTCTTGCAACCAGAGGAGGGACAAGCCACAATCCTTTCTCTCTGGGGAACAAATGGGAGTCCCATGAGGTACAGACTAAATCTGATTTCTCCCTATGGAGTCTGTGGAATAAACACTGCTACTGCTCACCAGGGCTTGCCAGCCTGACCACCCTCCTCACTGCTAGGCAGGAGCAGCTCCTGTGTTGGCATCTTGCAGGGACAGGACAGAGCCAGCACCATCCACTAGGACAACCCCAGGCTCTACAGCCAATTTTTTGCTTTGTAGGGCTTTTGAGAAAACTTGTCCAGAACTGGGGATGCTGTTTCCTCTGGGACAGAGCAGTGGTGCTGCTCCATCCTTTCCCAAAGTCTTGCTTCCTCGAGGGTGGGTTTGTCCCATGGGAAATTCAATCCACTTAATATGTGTAGCTGTATTTTTCTTTCTACAAAAAATACAGATTTCCCTGCAATGAGTCTCACTGCAGCTCAAAACATTTCATTGCATGGGTTGGGGGTTTCCTTCTGCTTTTAAGTCAACATTTCCCCTTAAAATGTCACTCAGGGAATGATGCTTTTTTTTACAGCAAAAGTCTGTGATGACATTTTAAGTGGAGAAGAAAATTGCTGCTTCGTTTCAAAATGTCAACTTTGAGTGGGGTGGGTTTAGAGTATTTTTTTTATTCCAGTGTTTCCCAGGAGAAAAGAGAAATGGTTTCATTACACCCAAGTAACTGTTGCACCCCATGACCCGCCAAATAAATCTTTTTTTTTTTTAACCTGTTTGCATTTTTGTAGCAGAGACACTTTTGCCAAGTAAAGTCGTGCTCTGGTGGGATGCTGCCTTGCCAAGGGACAATCCTGTCTCAGCCAAATCTGGGCCTTCTGTGGCAAATCCTCTGCCACCAAACTCCAGCGAGGACCTGTGAGAGAGACTCCATTGCTGCTAGCTGGTTTTGTTGCCACAGGAGGGATTAACAGCACATCCAGATTTTGAAGCTCTCCTCTTCCTGCTTTTCTCTGCCTCATGCTCCTGGTTTTCCTTCACACAGCTCTCCTCGAAAATCGCTTGTTCTAGATTAAGCTAGAGACTGGAGTTATCTTCCTTTTATTTATTGGAGTAATTATACCTAATGATTCACATGCTCAGGGAGAGTAATTGCTCCCAAATACAGCACCGGCAGCATTCCCACCCAGCCAGAGTGCAGTGATTCACAAACGCATCTTTTTGTACAATTTATCAGATGATGTCCTGTAATTGCTGACTTGATTTGGAGGTGGTTAAGGAGCAATCGAGGACCTGGCAGCACCAGTGCAGTATCCATTTCCTTCTGGTGCGGTGGTCACTTGCGTGCATCTCTTCCTCCCTGCCACACTGATAGTTGCTGCCATTTGCCTCCTGTGTGAGTTTTGCTGGGGATCTTGGTTGGGTCAAGCCCCTTGAGCTGCAGGATTTGTGCTTTTTCAAGGGCCATGGTGCCCTTCAAGGGTCTGGTGAATTCCATGGCACAGCCCAGCTGAGGGAGAGCCAGGGCTGTCCCCCTCCAGGGTGGGGATGACCCCTCCATCCTTCCAAAATGTGGTAGTCATATGGCTTGACCCTCACCTCTTGAGAGATCTTGGAGCAGATGGGTGAGAGCTTGTGCTGCCCTACGGCGGGGACATTTGGGGGCACTTTGCTCAGGACTTCTGCCCATCTACCATGCAGGGTAGGCAGGAGCATCCTATGAGGGATGGATGATGTGGAGAGTCCACCCTGCTTAGCTGCTCCAGCCTCTGGAGAAACCTGGATGCTGGGGATGGAGGGAGGTTTCTGGGAGCGTTTTTGAAGAGTGTTGATGTTCCCGGTTCTGCCATGTGGCTTGGAAAGGCAGCCAGAGGCTTGAAATTCCTCTTGCTGGCCCAGGGTGATGGCTCTGGGATGGCTCAGCCTCTCCAGTGCTGCCCAAGACAACCCTGTGGTGCTTGGCTGGAGGCTGCTGTCAGGCTGTGCTCTTCTGGGCCAGCAAAAAGGGTGTTTCTGGTGCTGCATGGAGAGAAGAGTGTGTGTTGTTACTTTGGGGATTGTTTGTTTGTTGGGGTTTTTTTAGCTAAAGGAAACTCTGTCTTTCTCAGTGTGTCTCTGGGCTGTATTGCATGAGCCTGCACCCACCACCCATCCCTTCCTGCCCCAGGTGCTGCTCCAGGGCTCCCAGCTGGTGCATGCCAGAATCGCTGCTGGGATGTGGGCAGAAGGGCAGGAGCAGAGGAGGTGGCACTAAACAGCCCTTTCTGCTGGCCACCACTTGGCTTTATCCCCAGCACTGCTTGGGTAGGCTCCTGGAAGGAGCCTGCCCTGGTTGTCCCTCACCCCAAAACGTGGGGCTGTGCCAGTGCCTCTCAGTGAGTGTTCACTGGAGCAATAGCTCCCTAGTTTCATTCCACCCACATTCACCTCCTTAATGGAGGATCTGCGCTTGTTTGTGCTGGTGCCTGACCCTGTCAGGGGCTCCTGCAGGCAGCCAGGAGCTGCTCCTAATGGACTGCCAGGGGATTTGGACTCTGATAGCTGGGTGATGACAGCTCCCTGCAACCACTCGCTCCACCTGTCGGGCTCTCCTCTCCCCATTCAGATGGAGAAGGATGCTCCAACCTCCATGGCAAGGAGGCTGGGTCCTCTTTACCTCCTCCCCATGTATTTGTTGATGGTGCTGGAGAGTTGTGGTACCCATTGCCTTAGTGGAGCTGATAAAGCCTTGGGGAAGATGGTGATGCAAGCAGAGGGTCCCCAGGCTGGAGGAGCCTCTGCAGGGTGATGTTCCTGGCTGGGGATTGGGAGAAGGGAGGAGGTGTACCCGGGTGTACCACGGGGCAAGTCTTGTCACAGCTCCCAGCTGGGAGTTGGGGTGGGAGGCTTTTGTTAGCTGGCAGAGCTGGGAGCAAGTGCTCACAATCTCCTGGGGCTCCCTCTCCAGCGGCTCTGGGGCCTCCCATGCTTTCTCCTGGCTGACACATTGCCTCTCTTTTCTGTTTGATGCAGGGCTCCTCTGTCTCCCCACAGACCCCGTGCAGAGGCTGATGGGTACTTCTGGGGGCTCCCCAGGGCCCAGCTCCATTCCAGCGGGGGCCGTGGCAGCTGCTGCAGAGGGAGGTCCCACCGCCCAGCCAGCATGGAGCAACTCACAGCCTGCTGTCTTGTATGGCTTTTTATTCCTATGTGATTATACATCCCACTTCATATAGGGATTGAAGCCGTGCAATACACCAGGGTCCTTCAGCGGAGAGCAGCTCCTCTGCCATGGGAGCCAACCTCAAAGAGCCTCCAGAGCTGTCCTCTGGGGTGATGGAGGAGGACTGCAGGCCTCAGCCTGGACTCTGTCCTGCATCCCAGGCTCCCCAGCCCTCTTAGGGTGCAGGTGAGGGGTGCCAAGCTGCTTTGGGGTGAGCCAGCACAAGCCCACACCTTGCATTGCACCTTCTTGCAAAGGTGGGCCTGGTCCATGCACTGTGGAGAGCCCTGGTGACTGTGCTGGTCCCTGGGGAACCTGCTGCTTTGGTTTTGCTCGCCACTATCCTGGGAGATGGGCAACAGCCTCTGGCAGCATCTGAGTGCAGGCACTCAAGGAGACACTGCCAGCATAACAAGGGAGGAGGAAGAGGAAAAAGGAGCTGAGGAATGGCCACCGCAGCAAGGGCTGCCCCAAGCACAGCGCTCTTCAAAGTTTCTCAAGAGGCTTCAGCCACTCTTTCAAGGTTTGCGTTAAAGCTGTCACATTAGCAAAAATAGTGAAAATTGTGGCTTGTGGAGGAGATGAAAGGCAGCCCCTTCCAATGCCTCCATAAAGGAGGGCCCCATTAACACCTAGTGAAATATTAGCCATTAATCAAGCTCCGTGCAAAATAAAACCATCCACATTTATCATTATTGGATCCTTAATGAAGTGATAATGGGAATGCTGGGGAGCTGTGATATTAATGTCTTCTAAGAGGCAAGAGCAGAGCCAAGGGCGGCAGCCAAGATTTTTAATTTACTGCCAAAAGCTCGTGCTGTTAATAACGCAGTTACTTCTCCTGGCCATTAGCACTGTTTGGCTATGAGCTGCCAGCTTAGGAGAGTAAATTGACCCTGAACATACCCGGGCTTTGTGCACCCGCTCCCCACCCAGAGTCTGGGCATGTTTTTCACAATGACTGTCCCTGTGTCCCCTGCCCACATGCAGGGACATGGCCAGGGAATTGGCCATCTTCACCCAACTCCTTTTGGAGGTTGGTGTAGAAAGTTTTGCTTTTCTGATAGAAAGGGAAGGGACTGGAAGTGTCAAACTGAAGTGACTCTTACTGTCCTCCTTCTCTCTGTGACTCGTTGCCTTAGGCAGAAGCACCCCAGAGCCAGGATGGTGTGGAGCTGGTCCCAGCACAGCCTGCACACTGGGATTACTGGGTGTGGCCATGGCTGCAGTCTAGGTTTCTTCATTTGCCCGGGTTTGCTCCCATGGTGCCAATATCCCATCCAGGACAGCGTGGGCAAGCTGCAAACCCCTGCTCAGCTGTGGTGACTCAGTCAAGTTGCTGATGGGCAAGCCATTGCTCCTGGCCGGCTCTGACAGCCCAGAGGCAAGTCATTACTTGGCAGGTAAGTGATACTCTCGTATCTTAAGATGCAAAGCTCACAAATCCCACTAAACCTGACCAGTGTGGCCCAAATGTACACTGGCTTGTGGGGGGTGCCTTTTGCTGTTTGTGAAGGGACTGTAGGTTAGAGGCTGGAGCAGTAACAGACAATAATTCCCTGCTGAGCACTGTCCAGAGGACACTGTACAGAGGAATAAAACAATCTTTTGTCTGTTAGGGTGCAGACACTCCAATGCTCCTTTTGTCCCTAGGTAGAAGGTCCACCTAAGAAATCCCTTGGAAATGGAGCTTCAAGCTATCCAGGCAGATGCATCAGGGAAGTATTTCTGAAGCTTGGGTGTCCTTGGTGAACACCCCCTTAACCTGTTACCTCCTCACTAGGAAAGAAAGGACAAGAACAAAACATATATCGTGGCCAAGCAAAGGTAGATGTGAAGTGCACTTCAAAACATCTCCATTCTTTTGAGAAACCTCTTATTAGCCTTCTCTCTTCTCCAACACACACATTCTTTAATTGTTGGTCAAAAACCACTGTTCAGAAAGCAAGGATGCTGCTCAGGGTATCTGGGGTAGGCATTCCCAGGAGAAGCCAGCCAGCACTAGCCCAAGGTCTTCTGAACTCAGCTGTGATGCAGTGGAAGCAGCAGCTCCAAGGGCCAGCACAGTGCATGGCAGAGCTGTGGGCAGGGGGTTGTGGTGGGTCTGTGGCAGTGTGCTCAGGCTGGCACAACAGACCTGCTGTTGAAGATGCCAGTAACCTTTCTGCTGGGCACCCCAGCCCGAACCGGAGTCACTTTGCATTCCACTGGAGCAGAATTGGCCAGGAAGCATTCCCAACACCGTGGAGCCAGCTTTAGCCAGTTACCCTGGCTGCAGCCCATACTTGTGGCTGCATCTCTGTGTGTTGGTGCCCCTGTGGAGCTGGCCTGCTGGGCATGGAGCAGGCGACCTGCCAGCGACCTCCAGAGAACAGCACACAGCACAAAGCAGCTTCTCCTGCACAACCACCCCCTGACATTACAGGGGCACAGCAAGCTTTGTAACACTTGGCAGATTTTCCCCAGCAGATCTTGGAGCTGTTTGCCACTGTGAGCAAGTTCAGGCATGTTACAGAAGACCTTCAGACTCTGAGGACAAATGAGATGCATGGATGAGTTTAAACCACCTCCCGAGGCTTGTGCCTTACATTGTGCCTGGGCCATAGCCCAGACAGTCCAGCTGCCAGCCTGGCATAAATACTGGGCCCTGTGATGGTTCTGCTGATAGCCCTTCTTGTTAGATATTGGCTTCATAAACCAAAATAGGATGTGTTGTATCCTCCTCAAAAATCCACCCTCCAATCCATCTTGAAGCGGGTGTAGAATGACTGCTCAGTGAGATACCACAACTCACGGTGTTGGCACAACAGTGTATTTATGTCACGAGATGAGATCAGCCACATGGAGTAGGTCGGTCTGTCTGGAAAGAGTCTGAGTCAAGCGTGTCCTATTACATTAGAGCTGGATTTTCAAAGGAGCTCATCTCCCACTTAGGCTCTGTAACAAACAGCCGGATGTTCAAAAGGAGCCGGACATGCTGGGTCATACTGGCTGCTGAGCTGAAGTCCTTTGAATATCCAGCCAAAACCGTCAACATGCCTGTTGCTACAGGCAAAGCCCTTCTGAAACCCAGCCCCACTGTGGGTTCCACATCCTGGGAAGCCCAGCTCATCTCTGCTCTCCCACATATTGCACAGCAGTAGGTGACAAAACCATGGTAAGACCACTGTGTCCTTGTACATGTAGCTCTGGCAGCTTTGCCCTTTGATCAACTCAGCAGCATGGGTCAGGAGAGCTGAGCATGAAGGTTTCCTTGCCTTTTGTTCTGTGGAATTAGCAGAGTTAATCAGAGTGACAGCGACTTCTGCCTCAGCGCAGAGGAAAGGTCAGTGGCTCAGGCTGGATGCACGACTGTTTTCTAGGCAGTTGGAAAACAACACCATGAAAGCTCGTAACAGACATGCTACTGGCATGGAGGCTCTCCCAACAGGGATCAGCAGGGAAGATGTTCCTGTGGAGGGAAGGAGGCTGGAGGAGGACTCCACTCAGCTGGCTTGCCACTGCATTGCACTTCATCCATCCCCCTCCTTATGCTGCACAGTGAAGGTATGGCACCCTCTTTGTCTCTGTGCACTGCTTGTGTCACCCATCCAGTACCTCTGACAGTGTGTGCCTTACCCACACCCTGGGTTTACAGGAGGGCTTGGGGTCTCTATGTCACCTCAGTATCCTGGTGTGGGAGGAGCTGCAGGGCACTGTGCTGGCACGTGGAGAAGCTGCTGGGTGTCCCCTTCCCATCACATCCCCCAGCACCTCTGTGCTTCATGTGAGCAGGCCTTGCTGTTGTTGCTTTGACATCCTTCAGTCACTGTGATGCATTTCTGTGAACCCACAAAATCCCACTACTGAACTGCTGTTGAGCTGGGGGGCACTGGAAGTTCAACAGCACAGCAGGGACCCTCCATGGTAGTCCTGCCATGACCTCAACTTCCCCACATCATTTAACTACAGTTGAAGCAGTCACAATTGTGTTAAATCCAGCTTCCTTGTCTGCAATGTGACCTCTTACCTTCCTCTGATCCCCCAAGTGCTTGTTTTTGCTGTGGACGTCCACTCGTGTCTAATTAGTGGATCCTTTCTGTCAGAGATACCAGCACCCTCAACAGTGAGCCCTAATTTAAGTAGTTTGCATTTGTCTGCAGTGTTGATGCTTTCATTTACTCCTGGTTCTAATTAAGCTCATCTGGATATCTGCAGAGGGAGCTCTCATGATCTCTCCGTGGCTCTAATTAAAATGGCCTGGATGTCCATGACATTGGTGCCTGTCAAGCCTGTCACCAAGAGGTGATGCCCACCTTGGAACTGGCTGAAGAAGGTGTAGGAGTCATTGTTGCTGAGAAAGGCCTCCACGTCCAGACCCTCCTGAAGTGCCTCAGACACCAGCCCGGGGCTGCAGAAGGCTCCTGCCGCCTCTGTTGGCCCATCCTGCCCATCCGTTCCCCCGCTGAGGAAGATGATCTCACACCTCCCTCGGGGGCTGATGGCTGCCTGTGCCCTGTGCAGCCCCAGCCCCACGCGCAGCACCAGCTCCTGGTTCCTCCCGCCCTTGCCGGTTCCTTGAAGGTGCACTGTGGTTTCTCCACCAGCCAGGATGCAGACTGGTTTTTCAGGCTCTAATCCTCGCAGGGCCTGCAGAAACTTGGCAAGGTCCAAACCTGGGATCTCCAGCTCTGCCGCCAGCTGCAGGAGATTCCCCCTCACCTCATCACTGAGGGGCCCCTCTCCGAGGCCGGCGCGGTCCAGGCAGAGCAGCCGGATCAGCTGGCAGTACAGTGCTGAGACACGACCCACGTCCCCGTGGATTGCTGCACTCAGAACCAGAGTTGCATAGCCCAGGCCCTCAGCCTGGTGTTTAGCCTCGTCTAAAGCCAGGGTATTTGACCCAATGATGATGTTGGAAACATGGGAGTAGTTTTCTAGAGCAGTGGGCTTGGAGGGAGAGCTGGAGAGGACTGTTTGCACTGACTTGGGCAGGTTGTGCATCAGGTTGTATTTGGTGAGTATCTGAAGGCAGTCTTGGACACTGTGGGAGCTGGCAGCAGTGGGCCCACTTGCTATGATATCCAGGGGGTCACCAATCACATCAGACAGGATGAGACTCACCACCTAGGAACAGGAACGCCCACAGACGATTGCAGGAGGCAAGACAGGTAAGCACACAAGAGCTCTGGCATAAGCACTGCTCTGAGTTAACACCTGCAGTACCCTCTTGTCAAAGCAGATGGAAACAGGGCAGGGCATAGTCCTGTGTCACCTTGCCACCTTTTGAACTCACAGACCTACAGTCCCCTTTGCTGGATCATCATGCTGGAAGATGCTCCCTGTGACACTGCATTTGTCAAGCCCAACCTAGTGTGGGTTCAGCGATGGCACATGCTGAGAACAGCCCCCAGGGTAGCCAAAGGTCACAGCCTCCAAAGTGCTGTGGTGAAGCACCAGCACTTGGAAGTGCCTGCTGGGTGTGGGCTGGGATGTGCTGAGAGTGCTGTGATGATGGCTGATGTTTGCTAAGCCTGAATTCCCCCTCTTCCACCTCCGTCTCCCTGAGAATTTGGGTCCTTAGTGAAATCTCAGCTAGAGTCCCAACACAGTGTGCAAGGGTTGTTCACTTAGTAAGGAAAAAGCCCCCAAGCATGCTGTAGTAGGCTGATTAAACCTCTACTTTGAGGGTAGATGGGTGACTTCTGGGCAAGCAGGACCTTCCCGTGGTTACCTGTGCGGGATATGCGAGCTGGGCCAGCCCTCCACCCTTCAGCACTGACAGAGTCTTCCGGACAACGTTCAGCTCCTGTATGGCAGCTCCTCGGGAAGCCAGCACCCTTGTGAGTTTCTCCTTCTCTTTGAGGAGGATGGGAGGGATGGGAGCAGGCAGCAGGGCTGATCCACCCCCTAGGATGCAGAAGAGATGGTGAGGACATCAGGATAGCAGGAAAAGGACAGAGGAAAGCAAGGATTAAACCTTTCCTCTTCCCTCACTAGTATGTGAAGGGAAGGCAGTTGGGGACCTAAGCCAATATCTCTGGAGAATTCAGTCTTCTTCACTAATGGGTTTTTAATCACTGCTGTCCTGCACTCTCTGCAGTCTTCTATGCTTCACCTTTGCCAGACTAGGGTACCACATGCTTACAGTGTTGTGAGGATGACAGAAAAGGGACAGCAACTGCTGCCATCACCACTTTGGGTTACCAGTGTGTCCCCACACTGACATTCAAGGGCTCTCTGGATGGGTGGGCAGGGAGCACGGCCTCCACAGCTTGCACAGCAGTCAGTGCTATGCACATGGAGACAGTGCCTCCTTTGGTGGCTCCATTTATTCAGGATAGTGAAAAAAACACCAGCTATGGATGCAGCAACACTGGAAACTTCTAAACTATGCTCATCTAGGCCTGGGAGGGAAGGAAAGGGGAAGACAGTATTGCAAAGGACAAAGAACACCCTGAGTCCAGAGTGATGGCCTCATCCATGGGATTCCTGTCTGATACAAGCAGGCATTGGACATGTGGAAAAGAAGGCAAGGCTCTGATGGAAAATACAGCACAAAAGAGCAAGATCTGAGCAGAGTGAACACGCACAGAAGTACAGCTGAAAGCTACTGTCAAAAGGCAAAGTCTGCTCAGAGGTTTGAGACAAATCAGCATCAATAAAGCATGATGAGCAAGAAAAACAAATGCAAATGCCTGTGTTTCAGTCAATAGTCAGGGATCTAGCTGAGAGGCAGGAGCAGTTGGGGACCGGCTGCTGTGTGGGAGTGCACATGCATAGGGAGTCACAGTCACGGGGAGATCCTGTGCTGGCTCCCTGAAGGGCTGAGGAGTCTCTTAGAGATCCCTGTAGCCAAAAGACAGGAGGAAGCCCAGGGGAATCCCCAGCAAGCACAGCTAGATTCCAGTCATTTGGGTCTTTGCCTAACAGCACTACTCTCTCTGCACCAAATCAGGCTTCAGCAACCACAGAGGAATAAACACTGAGCAGAGAAGACCAAGGGGTTTCTCCAGAGCCCCTGCATGCTTTTGTCCTGTGACACCACTACCCAGCTGAGCTCAGGCTGGGGCAATGTCAGTGCATCCCTCTGATGCACCATATCCACTCCTTACCCATCCCTGGGTCTGGGGACAGGCTGGGGGCTCAGCCACCAGGACCTGGAGCTGTGCAGGACTGACCCTGCAAGGCATGCAGCTCACTGTGTGAGTACCTGGAGGCTGCATTTCCCCTGGCTGGGAAGCAGCCAAACCCTGGGAAGGGTCAGTCACACACCTCAGCTTACAGACTCACAGTCTTGCACAAATTTGGAGTGTGCAAGTCCATTAAGTGCTTGCATCCCCAGGTATAAGGAGGGGGCAAGGAAGAAAGTATTTCCTTGCCAAGAGGTGAGAACAGCAGCCAGGCTGTGCCCAGAGGTGCCATTTCACAGTGGTGGCACAACCACAGGACCCAGCCTGTGTAGATCAGGCTTTCCCTGGTGCCAGGAGGCAGTGTGTCCACTGCAGCAGAAGGAAGCACTGTGCTCTCCCTTGCTGCTTCCCTGGAGAAAGGATGACAGGAGAGGAAAAATCACAGACGTACAAGTGTCCATGCTGAAAGGGCTGGCACAGCACAGCGTTCCCTTGCTGCATGACCATGGGTGGCATCAGCAGACCCCATTCCCTGGGATCCCCACACTACCTGAGATAAGCACAAGGAGCAGGTCCTCTGCAGTCAGGCCCTCAGCCAGCTTCTGTATGGCAACTGCTCCCTTCAGAGCTTCTGCATCTGGGAGGTTGTTCTTGGCACCTTCAATGACCTGGATTTTGCTGTGCGGCTTCAACAGCATCTCCCTAGTGAGGTAAGAGAGGCAGTCACACCACTGGCCTATGCACCTACACAGGCAGCCAGTCTGTCACTCTGCAGGTGCCTGGTGCACCAGAGCAGTACAGCAAGTGATCAGGACAGGGAGATGGCCTTGGCTGAGTGATCTTCCCAGGGCTGGAGAGGCAGCACATCCAGCACAAGAGATGGGCTCTGTTACTGGTGCCACTGGGACGTGACGGTGGTTGAAGAGGAGAGAGCAGTGGGGTGGATGGGGTGGGCAACAGAGTGAGTGCAGCTGGAAAGGACTGAAGGGGTTTCCAGCAACACCCCAGAGAGGAAAAATCTCTCAGCCTACCCCCCTGCCCAAAACTGTCCAGAAACAGTTCTCCTTACTGCATTCCTGCTCGCTGCAGGCTCTCCTGGATGCCTAGTGGCACAGTGATGATTCCACGAACGAGGTGATCTCCCAGGATCTCTTCTGCTGCTGCAGCCATCCCTAGCACAGCTTTTCCAAAACCCACCAGGTACAGGTCCCTCTTGATTGGAAAGGCCTGGCCCTTCACCAGCAGCTGAGGGGACCCATCTCCCTGGAGCTTGAGCATTCTCTTCATCATCGGGGCCGGCCGGACAGTGCCCACCGCGCTGCAGAAGAGGGACAGTGCGTGCTCACGGAGGGACATGCTGCACAGGGTGGCCAGGCTAAGCCAGTTGTGAGGTGAGCTTGTACACACTCTGCCAGCACTAGCAAGGCCTCAAGAGCTGGGATAGCTGGAGCCTCCAACCTGCAAGGGAAAGTGAACATTTTTGCTAGCAGAAGAGACAGGGCTGTCACAGCAAGAGCAGGGTGGTCAAAACATGAACCATGAAGCTCTAGCTCCTGTTTCCTCTAGATTAAGGTGCCATATGAACAGCATTCTCCCAACTCCTCCCCAGGCAGGAAGGAGGGAAGGACAGTGTCACATTCAAACTACCTGTCAGCTTGTGATTCCCCTGCAATCCCATCACCTCCTGCAGGGAAGGTGAGCTCTGCCAGCCAGTTTCTCTGTCACTGTTGCTTTGCCGCTGGCAAGCCATCGTTTCTATTTGCTCAGCATTTGACACCTTTCCAGACTGTGGAAGCTGCTCTCTGTCCTGGAGAGAGCAGGGCATCTGGGTGGAACAGCTTTTCACTACATTAACTCCCTTCCTCGTGCTGGCCAAATGCTGATCTCATTCTCTGGCTGCGCATTGCCTCGTGTGTCCCTGCAGCATCAAACACGGACTCAGGAGAAACAACAGGCTTGCTGGCTGCCTGATCCCTTGCTGCTGGTGGCCACAGAGAGACCAGTAATGAGGTTTCCTCACAACAGCAAATTAACACATGGCTTCATTTGCCTTTATGGTTTAGTCCTCTCATTATCCATTAAAATCACATTTACAGGCCAAATAAAACTTCAGATCCAGGCAAAGTTGCCAGCAGTGTCTGTGAGAGCCCATTTGAGCTGGTCTCCGCTGAGCATTAGCATTATATGCAACAGATCTGTGCGTGGATTGAAAGATCTCAGCTGCTCAAGGGCAGATACTTGTCTTGACAGAGGAAAGGCAGCCCCTGCCAGCACACACACATCTATTCCCTCCCAGCATTTCTCCTTCCTTCTGTTAACTGGCAGCAAGTTCACTGCTGGTTTCTTAGGATCAAAGATCCCTGTGATCTGCATCTCTTCCTCACAGCAGTTGAGGCAGGGTGCCAGGAGGCTCAAGCAGCCCGGGCAACACAATCACAGACCTATTCAAATTACCTGAGAGAGTTAATCCTCTCTCTACTAAGAGGAGTGTTTCAGTGCAAGGGCAGTGGCTGGATTCTTCTGGGAGAGCTCAGGAGTCCAGAGGTCTCTTTGTCCTGACACTCCCATAGCATTGCAAGGTGTTAATGATTAAGCCAGACAAGCTTTCCAACACCTCCTCTAGGCCTACATCTGCCTTACTTTGCTGTAGGGACCCAAAGGCTCTACAGGAAAAACCTCTACACAAGCACCTTCTCAGGCATGAAACATGGGCACACTCTGAAACCTGCTGAACAAGGGACTTGCAAGGAAAGCTACATTGAGAATCAAAGGTTTGTCAGAGGAAGAAACCTAAGAATCACTGAATTTGAAAAAGACCCTTGAGTCTAACTGTAAATTATTTAATGCTTAGGAGAACAGATTTTAAAGACAAAAGTCAAGGCAGATTAACCACCCATATGTACTCCCTTTAGACACTGGTCAACAGGACTGGCTTTTCAACCATAAAGGAGGGAGGAGAATAAAACGGTGTCCTGACCACTTTGTTATTACTCTTAACCTTCACAGCAGCTGATGCTGCCAGCAGTTTAAACCACTGATCCTTCTTCAGTGAGGGCCAGAGTAACTGTGCTAACCACAGTGAAGTGAGCTGTGCACCTCTCAGGAGCTGAGATTACTATCTATTCCCAGCAGGTCTCTGATTCACCTGGCAGCACAGTGCAGTCACAGGAAGGTGTTACAAAGCAGAGGTGCATCCCGCCCCACGTCACCTCCTCCAGGCTGCAATACAGGGTTTGCAGAAGTGGCTGGAGAAAAAGGCTTAAATGGAGCCAAGGGAATTACAGAAAATAAAACCCCAGAGTTTTTAACAGGCTCTGTTCTCTGCCTTGATGTTTCTGTGCATGGTTGACCCTGAAGACCGGGGGAATTGAGCAAACCAGACCTGCAACAGTGGCTCCTGTCACACACGCCCTCCTGGCGGCTCCGTGCAGCTCCAGCTCCAGACACGGCACAGCAGGCGTGAGTTGTTTAAGGGCAATCCTCTCCTACTGGAGCTGGAAAAAATAACCGCCAGCTTAATTCATCTGGCACTTGTGTACATACTGCTAATGCTTGCTCTGGAAAGCACTTCACTACAATAGCAGGCATGTAATCTGTTTTCTGCACTCTGAACTCAGATTATATTTTAACCATCGAGGCCTGATCCAGAGTCTGGTGAAGTCAGCAAGTGTTTTCCCTTTGCTTCTCAGGATCTGAGGGCACACCACCTGACAGTGACCTCAGAGCACAGGTATAAACACAGAGTAAATATAGGGTAAAACCCCCTTGCAGCCAGAGGTTATCCAACTTTATAGCAATGCAATAGAGAGCTGGATTTGGCACAGATCCATTAGCTTTGGATGTCTCAGTGTGCAACTCTGCTCCTTGTCAGCTCTGATTAGACATGCAGGCTCACTGGAGGCTCCCCTTGGAATGGGGGTGCTGCTAATGATGCCATAAATCCATTTTTATGTAATTTATTTATACAGTCTCAGGCACTAGGTACTAAATGTCATCAGGAAACGGCTGTAAATCAGTGCTATGAAATCCAATATAGATATTAACAAAAAAATAAATAAAACACCTACTCATTTTGCTAGGGCTTTAAAAACCAGATCAAGAGAACTGAACATCACCACAAAACACAGGCAGTCATGGAAAAAAAAATAACCCAAATGGCAGCTCTCAGGCTCCCTCCAGAGACAGTGGGTTTAGAAATGATGTAACTGCCTGTTAGCAGCTGCATATTGCACATGGGGAAATTACACCCTCACATCCCTGCGTTTGCCTCTTCCCACTGCTGGCTGGGAGGAATCTGGGCTGGCAGAAGGGGCTGGGGATGTGACTCTGGTTGCTTCATGCACTAATCTTTGTTTCCTAGTTTCTCAGGGAAATCACATAGGGATGAATGAGCCTTCTTCTATATGGTATAAGGTGACATGCTAGAGGTAGAGTGAGGCTCAAGTTTCACACTTTCCCTGCTTGTTGGAATAATTTGGAGCTGGGATACAGATCGTCTTTTGAAAAGTTTTCTAGAAGTTTGCACTAAGTTTAGGAGGAAAATGATGCTAAGAATTACCTGTTCCAAAGAGAGTAGGAGGACTGTAAGGGGTTTAGATTAATCCCCTTTAAATGAAAACTTCCTCAAGTTTCATTGATGAATAATCTACACACTTATAATAAACCTACACACACCATTATAAGCTCTTTTTTTCACAGGGCTCCTCCTAAGCCTGCAGAAATTTCCACTGTTAGCTCTCACACCAAAAAGCAGCAAAACCCCAGCTTATTTTCACCTTCTCTGGGAAAGAGGGAGAGGAGCTGGACTGTGATAAAATACAGGCAAAACACTTGTTTGCATTACCCTTTATTAACTTTTTAATTAAAGCAATTCTGCAGGCAGGGAGCCAAAGTCAGAGGGAGACAGAAACAATCCAGCAGTAGGGGCAGAAATGTAGTAAAGCTGCCAAGTAAATTGGATAGTGGCATTAGACCAAAAGCATGGACATAGCAGGGCAGAGTCTGAGCCATAAACTTGGAGTCACACTGGGGAAGAAAACAGGGAACAAATGAGCTGGCCATGCCCATGCAGCGAGAAAAATGAGCCAGCACCTCACTCCATGGCAGCTACTTGAAAGCCAGGAAAATACTCCTGTCTTGGGGCCAGTCTGCCATCACTGGGCAGAGCTGAGCTATTCCAGGTGCCATGTTTGGAGGTTTGTTCAAGGATTTGCATCATGGGCTTGTGGTTTCCTTGAAGCTGGGGTAATTGAGTGTGTTGCAGGCCAGCCCAACCACAGACACATTCTGAGCCTTTCAGGAGCTGCGAGATCAGAGGATGCTGTGTATTAATGCACCAGAATGTCTCATTCAACAGAGATCTTCAGGGGACTACGTCAGTTCAGTTTTAGTGTCATCAGGGTGTCTCTGGATTTCCCCCAGTGTGGCAGGGATTGGTGGCTGGCCCACTGTGTACAGGGTCAGCTCCAAAACCCCTGAGGGGCTTGGAAAATACTTGAGATGGCACTGGATCCAGCTCTGGTTGCTTGAGGATAATTTTGAGCTCAAGCTCTAAAAGATAGATTACAGCAGTAAACTCCCAGACACAGCAAGTTTTAGCAGTCTCTTGTTTTTCTGGCTGCATGACTTTCTTCTGGCCTCTCAGTACATAAATTAACATTAGACTCACTAAGCCTCAACGCTTCCACTTCTCCTGCATCACCAGGGGAGTTTACCTATGAAGTACAACAGAGTGGAGATTTTACTGCCTGAAACTCCCCTGTTCCCACTTACTGACACATCTTTTTCATCATTTGATATATCAGCTTTAATTTGCCTGGTGAGCCCTGCTCAAACTCACACTTGCTGCTCCTCACGGTCCCAAAAGCATTACGAGAAAATATTTCCAGGAGAGGCACTGAACCCAGGAGGAAAACAAAGCAGTGAAGGCTTGTTCCAAGTGTCTGTTTGGGGAGGATTAGATGGAGGATTTTTCAAGACTAATCTCTTTAAATGAAAATTTCAGAATTTGATTAATTTTTTAATCTGCACATTGGATTTGCATAAAATTACTGCACTGCCTCATTCACATTTGGTAAAAGAGAAAACGTCTGCAGAAGGATGGGCAGCTGTGAAGGGCCCAGAGCATGAGTGGGTGTGCAGGGACAGGGTGCAAGGCCCTTTGCCCCCACTCACTGCAGTGCTCCTGCATCCATAACTGGGACAGATGATGAGGGTAGACAGAAACAGTGTGAGGAGACCAGAGGGCTTGCCAGGCACACAAGGGAGAAAGCAGGATGGGGCCTGGATACCTTTGTTGCAAGAATATGCTGAGCTCTGGGAAACCCAGGAGTCCTAGTTTGCAATACATGGCTCTCTATATGTTTCTTGGAGAAGAAATATGTTGCTCTCATGACTGATTTACTCAGCAGGAAAGTGTCAACAGGGTCTCTTTGCCTTTGATGGGGAATGTGGCTTAAGGCCAAGCACAGGGAAGATAAGTGTTCAGCATTTTATATATATAGATCAGCATCATTAGTAAAAAAAATTAACTGGATTTGACATATGCATCTTACTAGTTTTTCTAGGTCACACTCCCTTCACTCCCTATATACCTTTTGGAAATGATTTTCCCATACACTGGGGATTGCAAGGAAGAAATTTTTTTCACTGAAAATCCTTCTGTAGCTCAAGACAGAACACTACTACCCTGGAGCCAAGTCCATGCCAAGTCTACTTCCTTTCATGCTGTAATTTCTCAAACTCCCTATTCTGAATCAACTTGCCATCAAAGTTGAGAGTCATTTAAAACACAGGGAAGGATCACAGTATTCTAGAGAAGATGAAAAGCTGCCAGGCTTGAGGACTGGAATAGTAGAAAGGAGTTGAAATTCAGTGCTGCGAAATACAAGGTCATGCTCTTTGGGATTAATAGCAGAAAATTATGAGCTCCTCAGCTGGAAATAACATAAGGGGAGAAAGAGCCAGGAATCTTAATCAGTCACAGGATGACAATTACAGCTGCCCTCTGGGCTGAGACAAGAGGCTGTTGGGAATGTGGAGAGCAGCAGATGTGAACTGCCTGGACTTCAGTGAGGTTTTTGACATCACTCGCATGAGCACACTGGAGTGTGGGCCAGGGCAACACAGTCGGACCTGCTGGAAACCAGACTGACCACTGGGCTCAGAGGGCACAAATCTGGCACAAGGTCCAGCTGACAGCTGGTAATCAACAGGGAATCTGTTGGGGTTTGTGTCACCCCATGGCTTCATTAGTGATAAAGTGCTTCATTTGGGGAAGTGCTGACAGAGGCACCTTCCAGAGGAACTGTGATAAACTCAAGGTCAAGACCCACAGAAACCTCGAGACACTCAGCAAGGAGAAGTGTGAATTTTTGCTGCTGAGCAAGCACAAGTGCCTGTACTGTGCAGGTTCCTGTGGTATGTAACACAGAAATGCATCACTTAGAATAACTGCATATGATCAATATCACTCGAGGAGCAATTAAATATTTTTTCCATTAACTAATTTTGCAGGGGCATTATCCGTAATTCCTACTTAATATGACATTTTGCTGGGAGATCCAATTATCCTGCCAGCTAAATTCCAGCTCGGTATAAACTGACAAACTAAGTTCCAACGATTAGGAAGAAAGGCAGAAGAATAAAAAGGAAGTGACAAAATATCAAGTCAACAACCCACGGTGTTATACAACTCTAAAACTTAGCTAAGTATTGTAGGTGTTTTGAAGTAAATTGTCTTATGATGGTATCGGTGAGTCACCTCCGGGGCCCACAGGAGATAATCCAGGCTTTGATCCTGCAATTTACAGTGTGCATGGCATGGCACTCCGAGCTGCTCTAAAGCCTCTCATCACACACAGATCAGCTGTAGGTTTTGAACTGAGCTGAACAAAGGGGCAGCTGAATCCAAGACCCTCAGAAGTAGTGAAGGTGTGTTTTGTTGAGCCTCCCTGGACTCCAGTGGGAAAACCATGTCTGTGTTTCAAAGCAAAAACAGGTGAATCATTCAGAGGAGCCAAACCCCCCTGAGCAGGAGAGGATGAGCCGGGTGAGATCTCTAAACCTGTAATGGTGAACTCCACCAAACAAACAGCAAGGGAAAGGAATATGAGAAAAGACTTTTGTTTCACTAAATCCACACAAAATAGTTCAGCCCGTTTGAAGGACGTACAGGCAGAGCTTTAACAACAGTTCCTGGACTTGCTGAGGTTTGACCACAGGAGGGCAACAGGATCCAAATGCAAAATCAAACTCTGTTCTGGAGGCTATGAAAGGAAAATGCAATTAACGTTTAGGAAGGTGTCTGTGGTTTGCTTTTTTTTTTCTTTTGATTCTGAGTTTCTTGGAGACTGAAATGACAAGATCTGGTGGTGTTCTGAATTTAAAGTAGCAGAAATCTTTGAGGTGTGTGTGGGAGATTGTTACAGCTACTGTTATACTCCAGGAATAACTTTTTAAGGTAAGATATACAAAACCAGAGAGCCCAACATCAGGATTCATGACAGAAAAAGGCAGTTCCAGGGTGTGTGCATTGGAGCAGCAGCCTGAAAAGCCATGGTGTCTTTCTCAAAGGTTTAAGTGTGTCCTGCACAGCTTTACCTGATGTCTTAGGTGTTCAGGATCATGCTGCTATAGCTGTGCTGACCCTGTGGTACCGATTTGCAGAAAGAAGACTCTCTATCCAGTGAGGTTATAGAGAGGTACGTTTATTCCAGGCCCAGGTGCAGAGGGGAAAGCTCCTCCAAAAACATGTGCACCTGGTCGAGTTAACAACTGGTCTATATGCAAGTAAGTTATACATATTTATTATTTCTTCATGCATAAACATTATTTTCTTAGAGGAAGGCAGGGTTATTATAATGAGTTTCAAGAACTGATTTCTATTTTCTCTGCCCTGTGCCACTCCTTCTTGCACCTGCACCTTTCCTCCTGGTAATTCAGGGCAGGGGTCTCTGGTGGTCTTTGGGGATGAAGTCAGTACTCTTCCTCCCGTGAACTTTTTACCTTTTGCTCAAAACTGCTTCAAACCACATCTGTTGGCAATTGTAACTGGTCTAATAGGTGAATTTCTCTACTTATCTTGTTCTTTTGACATATCTTCTGATTTACCTTCGTTTCATAGGGTATCCTGGCTGTTTTAATTAGTCCAGGAGGCTCTGGGGCCTCTTGGTATGGCATCTTCAAGGACAGGTCTGGACCTTGTGATTTTTGCCATATGCTATACAGTGAATTTTATAATAACTACTAAGAAAATTCTATGATAGGTATATCGATTAATAACATTATCAATTAATAAGCATAAGGCCCCCCCAATCAGCACTACTTGGAAGTTTCTAGAGGAATAAAAAGTACTGGGAAATAACAATGTGCATTAACTGGACTGAAAGTGGCCCGGGGGAAGGACGAGAAAGTGACGTGGTGCCTTCCAAAGGAGAGGGAGACAAACCCCGGGCAGGGACACATGCTGGGGCTGCCTGGCCAGTACGGAGTCCAGCCCCAGGCTGTGCAGAGGCTGTTCCTGCCGGGCCCCTCGGTCATTTCACAGAATCACAGAATCAATTAGATTGGAAAAGACGCCCAAGATCATCGAGTCCAAGCCATGACTGAACACCACCCTGTGAACTAGAGCAGAGCGCTGAGTGCCACGTCCAGTAAACACCTCCAGGGGAGATGGTGACTCCACCACCTTCCTTGGCAGCCGTTCAAGTGTCTAACCACCCTTTCTGAGTTCTTCCTGAAGTCCAACCTAAACCTCCCGTGGTGCAACTTAAGGCTGTGCCCTCCTGTCTCGGCGCTGGTTGCCTGGAAGAAGAGACCGACCCCCACCTGGCTACACTGTCCTGTCAGGGAGTTGTAGAGAGCGATAAGGTCCCCTCGAGCCTCCTTTCTTCCAGGCTGAGACCCCCCAGCTCTCTCAGCTGCGCCTTGTCCAACCTGTGCCCCAGACCCTTCCCAGCCTCATTGCCCTTCTCTCGGGGGACACTCCAGCACATCATTGTGAGTCTTGTCGAGAGGGGCCCGGATCTGGACACGGCACTCGAGGTGCGGCCTCACCAGTGCCCAGCCCGGCGGGACAGGCCCTGCACTGGTCCCGCTGCCACCGTAGTGCTGACACGGGCCGGGGCGCCACCGGCTCCTTGCCCAGCCGGGCACGGCTGCCTCGGGTTCTGCCGCCGCGGACCGGCACATCTGTCCGTCAGTCCCTCCCGCGGCCGGCACATTTGTCCGTCAGTCCCTCCCGCGGGCCCGCACGTCTGTCTGTCCGTCAGTCCCTCCCGCGGGTTGGCACATCTGTCTGTCTGTCAGTCCGTCCCGCGGGTTGGCACATCTGTCCGTCAGTCCGCCCCGCGGGTTCGCACATCTGTCCGTCAGTCCCTCCCGCGGTCGGCACGTCTGTCTGTCAGTCCGTCCCGCACCACACGCGGTGGACCCGCCGGGCCGTGCCGGGATGTCCCGCCCGGGGCGGCCCCGCCCAGCCACGCCGGAAGTGACGCACGCCGATAGCGCGAAGCCATTGCCCGCTCTACGGAATGACGTCATGCCCTCACCCCGGTGTTCCCCCACCTTCCCACCCGGCGCGGACGGGTCGGTGTGTGATGAATGAGCTGATCACGAACCCCCGCTCCGCCCGGCCCTGCGCCGCCTGATCCCACCTGTGGCCCGGGAGGAGCCGGCAGTCACGGCGGGCCGGGAGCGCGCAGGCCTTGGCGGCCGTTCTGGCCACACTCAACATGGCGGCGGGCGCGGCACCCCCGCCCGTCCCTCCCGCCCCGCCCTCTCCCAGCGCGCCCCGCGAGGCCCCGCCGGAGCCGCAAGATGGCGGACACAATGAGGGGGAGCCGCCTCTGCGCGGCCTGACCGCGCCGTGCCCGCCGTCCCTCACGGCCTCTCGCCGCCCTCGCCGCCTCCCGCTGCCCCTCCTTGCCCCGCTGGGCCCGGCCCGCCCGCTCCCGCCGCCGCTCGGAGCCCCGCCCGGCTCCCCTGAGCGCCGCCGCCCTCGGCGCGGCGCGGCCCGGCGGGCGGGATGAAGCTGACGGACAACGTGCTGCGGAGCTTCCGCGTGGCCAAGGTGTTCCGCGAGAACTCGGACAAAATCAACTGCTTCGACTTCAGCCCCAACGGCGAGACCGTCATCTCCAGCAGCGACGATGACTCCATCGTTCTCTACGACTGCCAGGAGGGCAAGTGAGTGCCGGGCCCCTCGGGGCCGGGGCGGGCGGTGGCCCCTGGTGGCCCTCGGGGACGAGCTGTGCCCGGCTCCGCAGGTCTGGCCGCTGGGCTTGAGCTCCTCTCATGCTGTTTTTTCGCATAGGCCAAAAGTGAGTAGAATCCCAGCGGCAGAGGTAGGAGCAGCGCGGTTTTGTCTGCACCACGGGTACCCCTGCTTGTTATCTCGGCCGATGGGAGCCTGCGGTGGGAATGTGCCAAGTGTGAGAGAGGGTTAACTTCTGTGAGGGCTGAACAGTAGCTGAGCTTAAAGGGTTGAGCCTGGTCGTGTTTCCAGGCCTGGAGATTGTTGCAGATACGAAAATGACTTCTCGAGTGTCTCTGGGCTTCAGCCTCGCTAATTGAAGGAGAAGTGATTGCTGTGAGCGATGTACAGATGTGCCATTTTAAACAACCTTATTTCAGTGTAACTTCTTGGATAACTGCTTTAAAAGGTAAAGGAAGTGTAATGTGTGTTACTGTAATTTCTAAAAACCTGATGGTGTTTCCCTTAAAACCCAGTTCGCATGTGATGCCTGGGTATGTTGAAGATAAAAATGGTCCTTCGTGCTTTAAATCCTTTGCTCTAGTTCGGTTTTTATCTGTAAAGCACGATTGAAATACCTGTGTGATTTACACGTGTCCTCAAACATTGCCTTTATTTAGATTTAATCAATCAAGGTATTTATTGGCTTTTGTTATGTAAAAGCGATGAGTTAAGAGGTGTGTGTTTCTCACCTCGTTGATCCCATGATGCTTGTCCTGTTTTGGGGATAAACCCCCAGAAATGTGCCGAGCTGGGGATCTGGATCTGGTGCTCCTTCTCAGAGCGTGGAAACCCGCAGGTGGTGACACTGCAGTGGAAACCACACCAGGGGCGTTTGTCTTCTGTGAGAGCTGGAAAAAATTAAACCAAGTGGTGTCATTATTCCATTAAATTCTTCCTCAGCTGGTACAGGTTTGCATTTGGCTGCTTTGAATAATTTTAATTTGTTTGCTTTTTGTAGTAAAAATGTGGTTCTGAGGTGATTTTTTTTTTGTTTGTTTTGTAAGGTCAGGACCAGGGAGCATCCCATCCACACAGAAAGTGAAAGGAGAACAAGTGTGTGTATTGCAGGAGAGGGAATGGAAAGGTCAGGGATGAAAAGAAAATGGCTTAGGATTATCAGTGTTATGTATATTTTCTAGTAAACCAGGGGTTCCTAATCCTCCTACTTTTCCAAGCAGACCAGTTCATCGTATTTGTTGGGATGAAAGATTGCATTCTGCAGATTCTCTTAATTTTATAAATCACTTATTTTACGTTATTTTGGACTTGTATTTGCTTGCTTTACACATTAAGGTTGTTGGTGTTGCTCATCTGATAGAGTGAAGTTCTCTGTGAAATTATTTAGTTTTTATTAACTCCATCCATGTGGAGTCTGCCATGGGTTGTATCCTGGATCCTAATTACATACCAGAGTGGCAGGCTGAGTGATGTTAATGCAGATGATATTGATTGCTCTTCCCCTTTCAAACTTGTAAAGAATAGTTTGATGGGTTGGGAGGCATTTGGTCCTTTCATTCCGATCTCCATCTAATCCTGATGTGTTTTATAGTCAGAGGGTTTGCTTTAATTAAGTTAAATGTAGATCGATGGTCATCTGCTGCAGTGCTGCAGTTTCATCAAGGTATCCCTGTGGCAGGGTGCACTTCTCCAGTGGTTATAAAATTAATTTGGAAGTTTCTCATGTACTGTCAATTGACTTAAAAGCATAGCTGTGATTTTTAGAGGATGCAGGACTTGCTTTTTATCTCTGGAAAGTTGTAGCTGTGAATTACTTTGTTACTGGAGATTCATGTGAAGCTGAAACCTGAAATCTGTGAATGGTTGTTGGTGGGGCAGTTTCAGGCCTGTAGTTTACTTTGTTATTTATAAATCACCATTTCAAGGGCCTGGAACTCCCATCTGCTTGTCTGTGTCATTGCTAATGGATATAATGGCCAGAAGGAAACGAGGTGTCCTACTTGCTGAGTTTCAGTGTAGGATACCCCACTTCATCCAATGGCCTGAAAGT
>JAWWLZ010000025.1:14729376-14784325 GCA_035041345.1 Poliocrania exsul
GGGGGTGGATTCCCCATCCCTGGAGGTTTTTCAGCTGAGCTTGGCCGTGGCACTGAGTGCCATGATCTGGTAAAGGGGCTGGAGTGGGACCAAGGGTTGGACTTGATGATCTCGGAGGTCTTTTCCAACCCGATCCATTCTGTGATTCTATGAAACAGTGCTGTGTAGGCAAGGCTGACAGGACAAGATTATTTCCTTAACATGCATGTTCTGGGTTTAGGCAAGTCCTTATTCATGAGCATCCAATAATTCTGGTCCTGAGATTCCACTTCTGTTTCAAAATGTGCTAACAACTGAGATGTGATTACTGTTTTCTCAGCCCCTCCTGCATCACCAAACCCTCCACAAGAGGCTGGCACAGGAGCACAGCCAGGGGGCTCAGCTGTGTGTTGGGGGTTAGGGGTGGCCTCTGAAAACTTGTGCCATAGTTTTGTGTTGGGAAGCACAGCAATCCCTGAGGCTGGGAACAGCCTGGCTGCACATTTGTAACCCTGATTTGATAGAATGGTGCTCTAGCAAACGTTTAGCTTGTGTTTTAGTGTATATTAATTGTAGGTTTGTACAAAAAAGTGATGGATCTGAGTCCTGCTTAGCCATGGTGTTTGCTCAGCACATCCATGATCCTGGGGTTGGACTTGATCTTGGAGGTCTTTTCCAACCCAATCAGTTCTATGATTCTGTGATTCTATGATCCTGGTTGTGGAGGGTGTTTCACCCACAGCAGCAGCAATTCAAACCAAGGCACAGATGACATTACAAACCTCACCTGTTTTCTGTTTCATCTCTGTACAAGATTTGACTGAGATATTGTCAGATTGGACTGAAATACTGAGATATTTCTTTGACAGTATTGCTTGTTTTGCAGGTGGGCTGAGTAGATGAACCTTTATCTTGGAATTATGTTTAGTGATTGTGATTTGTTTAAAAAAATACTCAGTTTACTAGGTTGTGTTTAAAATATTGGATTGGCAACAGGTGGTTGGTCTTGTGTGCAGTGACACACTTCTGCTTGTATCAGCTTACATGGAAACCTTTCCTAAAGCACAGAAGTCCTTTTTTCCTTCTTCTTGGTAAATTTGCTCTTGCCCATCTGTCGATCTGTGTTGTCTCTGTGTGTATTCATTTATTCTGAGTGGAACTTCTGAGCTTCAAACTTCTAACAGAACAGGAAGAGCCGAAGTAAGCACAGGTCTCAGTGTTTCAAGATTGGGGGGTTTTTTGGTGGTGGTGATTTGTTGGGGTTTTTTCCCCAGTTTGGTCAACAGCATAGCTGAGGTAACTGCAGAAAGCAGAGTGGGGAAGTGTATCAGACATAATGTTACAGGAATTTAAAATTTACTGTGTTGATTTCATCATGTAGCAAGTTTGCATCTGAGAATTGATTTAAAAATCTGCTGGAGGGACTGGGTAAGAATGAGTTGATTTGGTCTGTGGTGCAGGTGGTGTGTGGGCTTTCATTACACTTTCTGTATCTCCTTTCACTTAATGGAAGCTCATCCCCAACAGGTCCATTTGAAGTTAAAACCCCGTGGCTTCTGCTGGTTGAGAACTAACCTGTAAGGATGAATGTCTGTTTTTGTTCTGATATGAAGTCTCCCACTTGTGCTCTTGTTTGGGTGTGTCATCTTGAGGCTAATGAAAAGAAGGAAAAAGTCCAGCACGTCAGAAATACCTTCTCTGAGGGTGCAGTCTGATAAACTTTTCTCTTGGCAGTGGTGTTGGTTTCAACCACTACTGCTGTTTGTTTCCATTCCCATGCTGTCCTCTCTGGCTGTGCAGGTACCATACTCTGTGGCCCTGTGTAATAACCAGAGTTACGAATTTCTGGATTAAAAATAACTCTCAGAAGAGAAGGTGTTTCTGGTGTTGCTCACTCCCTCATTGGTTGACTGGCCAGCTCTGAAACAGCTGGGGGCAAAAGGGGAAGGAGGGTGGTGCAGACCTGGCATTGCTCAGGCAGACTCTGCTGCTGTGAGACCCTCTGATTAGCCAGCTACTTCTAGGTTGGCTCTGCAGTTTAAATTTCTAGTGGTGCAGTGCAAACCTGCTGACCAGCCCCTAAATACCCAGCTCTCCAGGCTGTGTTCACTCTCACTAGAATGTCTTTCATTCTGTTGCAAAATGTTAAATTTGAGTTTGATGCTTTAAGATTGGGTTCAAGTATAATTCTGAGTCCTTTGGGAAAGTGCCTGTGTCACCATGGGTTTTATAGACCATATGTTTGGGTTAATACCACATGAAGGAGGTTTGAGGTAACAGAGAACCAAAAGACAAATTATTCTCAATTTAAAATAAGCAGCAAATGTGTTGGAGATTTGGATGGGCAAGGGCACAGTGAGGCAGTGCTGCTTGCTGTGTTTTAGCCCCTCCTTTTCTTTTTGCAGTAGGCATCATGGGAGAAGGAATTTTTGGAGAAGACAAGTGCATTTTGCAGGTGTTGCAGGGAACTCCTCAAGCCCAGGGATGGTTTTGGAGAAATGCCAAGGTCCTTGTTTGAAAATCAAATACAAAAACTTTTCTCTCTTTGCATAAAGACAACTGACTACTTGAAACCATGATGTAATACCTGAATGGAAACAGGCCTTGTTAGTGTGAGTTTCGTTCTGAGCTTTTTGTTGCAGAGAGTGCAATAATTGTTTCTGCTTCCTCCTGCCAGACCCAAGAGAACGTTGTACAGTAAGAAGTACGGAGTGGACCTCATCAGGTACACACATGCTGCCAACACAGTCGTGTACAGCTCCAACAAAATAGATGGTAAGTGACTCTCTGCAGTGGAGCATATTTAATCTCTTCACACTGTAAGTCTGGATGATCAGCTCTAAAGATTTGGGGAAAAGTTACATCAACTCTTCAGTGATGAGCACTGTCAGAGACACAGGAGTCAATGTCCAGCACTAATGCACAGTGTGGTGAGGGTCCCTCGAGCATGCTGATGTGAGCTTGGTTCTTTGCTGCAGAAACTAAGGGATTAAACATTCTTAGTGAAATCAAAATTGGGTTCTTGATTCAGCTGTTCCCTTGGTGTTTGGTATCAGTGCTGTCAGTCAGCCCCTGCACCTTAATTTCTGAGGTGTGGCTGAGGTGAGAGGAGCAGGTGGGCTGAATGCCACAGCTCTGTCTGGTACACAAACTGCTCAGCTGCAGAGGAGGGCAGGGCAGGAGGCTCAGGTAGCTCAGCAGGTCACCAGCCAAGCCTGGAGGAGGTCACAGGGCTCTTCAGAAATGAGCTTTGCCTCTTATAACCTGTGGGTTTTTTTCATGTATTAGACAGAAACCCCATTTTTATGGTGTTTCTCCAGAGTCAGTGTCTGTGATAGCTGCACTAAATCACTGATATTGAAGGGCTTCTAGATCTGCATGACAGGCTCTCTATTAATTGAGTTTGATTTAAAATTCAAATTTAACAGGTGGCACAGATATCTACCTTAATGCTTCCTAAGGTTGGAAGCAGCTCATGTTTATTTCAGATTGTGTTTGTTTTGTTTATTGTAGTCAGTGTCTCAGTTTTGCAGTGAACAAATCTCTTAGCACAGCACTTCTTAATGGGGTTCTAACATTGTATTTGTAAACTTCTCATCATTTCTGGAATAGAAGTTTTGGGTTGGTTTTTTCCTTACAGAGATGGAGCTTGACAGTAGAGATACTGGTGCCTTGTGATGTAGGCCAGATTACTGTTGGAATTGCAAAGACTGAACTTAGAGCAGATGGAAGTTAAGAGTCAGGAAGTCAGGTTGGGGCCTGAAACTAGAGGAACAAGGAAGTCTGCAACAGAATTGGACTTAATGGTGTAAAAGGATTAAAAGTGTGACAGGAAGAACTTGCCTTTTTAGTCTATTTCAGAGCCTACTTAATTTTTTAATGATATTATTACTTTGTCATATTTTTTATTTGGCTGTTATTTAATTTACAATAATTAATAATTAACAATTTAATGAAGCATTTTTAATGCTATTTTGAGCTGTGAGATTTTGTTTATAAGCTCTGGTAAGCCTTAAGACTAAAGAGTCTTCATCCTGCAGGGTAGCATTGTGATAAATACTTAATTAGAAGAAAAAAAAATAACAACATGCAAAATGGGATAATGTTTGTTGCTATTGCAATCTGTAAACTTAATAAAATTGACAGTGTGTTCTGTAGGTGTCCAGATACTCTGTAGTCCCTAATACATGTGGTCTTGGGCAAGGTGCATTGTATTTAACCTGTTGTGCAGGTACCAGGAGGGAAAATGAACTCAGGAACGTGCTTTAGAAATGCTGCTGCTTGTTTTCAAGCATTTTGTCTGTTGGAGTTGCTGCCAATGTGTTTGTGAAGATTTCCTCAGGACCCCTGGGCCCAGCTCCTGTTGCCTGATTCCATGCTGAGGTAGTAGTTTGTACAGTTTGAGGGTCTATGATACCACCCGGTACAGGAGATAACTGTACAGGCCACTGCCTTGCCTGGGACAGAGCACTGCCAGCAAACAGCATCTCAAGGAGCACAGTGCTCCTCCTTAGCAAAGGAAGATGGAAATCTGCAGGGATACTTCAGAAATCAGGTAACAACACCTCTTGCAGGAAAAACTGGAGATGTGTCTTAACAGCCTGTATGAAGCATGTTCTGTCCAGAGTGGGATGTGACATTGGCATTGGGGAGTTGTTTTGGAGTCACCTGAGGTCTCTCAGAGCCTTCCAGAGTGGTGTGTCACCAGCACCACGTTCTCACCTTGTTCCATCAGCAATGTTCAATTCAGTTTTCTTGTCTAATACAGGAGGGTGTTTTAGACCTCCTATCTCAGCTTGATGGGAAATCTCTGGCAAAAATGGGAACTTGTCCATTTTTTCACAGATACAAAATTTTGCCAAATGAGCCTTTTAGAACACCCTGAACACAGCAGCCCTTCTGAGTGTTAAAACACCCAGTGCTTGTTGCATCCTCTTGGCTCTCATTCTTCCAAGTCAAAAGTAGAAATGTCCCTTTCCCTCAGTTCACCAGGACTTGTTCCAGCACTACAGAGTCTGTACATAAAGGTTAAAAAGTGGCTTCTGTGCTTTAGTAATTGTTTCCTCTTAGGAGGATTTCTCTTTAATTTTGGAAGAAAGTGGCAACAGCATCTTGTGGGCTACTCTTGGTATGTTCATCTATTCTCAGGATAAAATTGGCACTTGGGAAATGTTGTGGTGCTGCTCTTATTCATTCCATTTATTTTTAAGGTTACTGTAAGTGGACTAAGCTTCAGATTACTCTCCTCTTAAAGCTTAGCTGCTCTAAGTGCAGAGAAAGTGTGAAGCTGTTGATTGTCAGATTAAACAAAAATAAGAGGGATTTGCTAGGTTTTAATGGTCTTGTCCTGGCTTTGAAATTTATGTTTTTATCTTTTATCTTTAGCCAAATGGCAGAATTTGCACATTTCCTGTGTGTGCTGCTTAGCTGGAGATTTGTTTGCTAAATGTGTATGCAAGAAAGACAGCAAGATTTGTACTGCAAAGCAATAAAAAGCTTTACATCAGCTTTGTAAATTTGATACCCTTCTTTTTGTGAGAATGATGGAATAAAACCTGCTGCTACTTAAATTTTAGCACCTTTGAAATTACATTGCATAAATCACATGACAGTTTGTCTCCAAGATGTAACGTGACTTCAGACTGTGGGCAGTACCTTTTCCTGTTGCCCGAATTTCAGTTCTGCCTTCAGAAGAATTGAGTTGCTTTATGTCTGTTTCTTGATTCTGTTTCAAAGTGTGACTTGAAATCAAATGACCAGACTTGCTCACTTTGGTGAGACTTCTGTTACAGTATCAGTTTGAGGTACTGTTGGGTTCATGGTGTAATAAACCTTGTGGTTTGTTTATGTTTTCAGATACAATCAGATACCTCTCCCTGCATGACAACAAATACATTCGGTATTTCCCAGGGCACACAAAAAGGTAAGATGCAGCTTGGAGAACTTGAAATAACAATTGTGATGAGTTCTGTTACACTTGGTTCACACTGGGTTTCATTTTGCTCATGGCAATTATGAGCTTGCACTCAACTGTTGGGATGGGCGTTGCTCTGTTCACTTCTTTTGTGTATCTTTGGTGCATGTCACTTCTGTGTTGCAGAGTGGTTGCTCTTTCAATGTCTCCAGTGGATGATACTTTTATTTCTGGATCCCTCGATAAAACTATCCGACTTTGGGATCTCCGCTCTCCCAATTGCCAGGTAGGCTATAAAATTCATGCATTACAGTGTTGCATTTTTACTTAAGAGGATGAAAAATGGATGTGTGCTCATTACAAAGCAAAAAGACTGCCAAAAGTGTGTGCTGCTCATTCAGTGTTGGCACCTTCCTGGAATGCTGGAGGAGCCTGAGTTGGGAATGTCTGTGCAGTGTGTGTGTCCCACTGTGTAACATCACACACTGTCACCTGCGACTCTGCTGGGGAGGGCAAGAAGGAACACCCACAGCTGATGAAACAAGAGAAGGGCTGAGTGTCATCAGCTTGTTCATCAGGCTGCTACTCCATGCAGAGGGTGTTCTCTCTTAGCTGGCATCCCTCTGGTTTGGGAATGTATCTTATCTGAGTGTTTGTAGTGTGTATCTGAAATTGGTGCCTTGATGCAACTGAGTTTGATGAAGAAACTGATGATGTAAAGTAGCAAAGTAGCTGTATGGTCCTGCCACCTCCTTGCACCACCTTTGTGGTTTGTGAGAACTGTTTGTAAGCAGATTTAACTTCCTAGCAAGGCAGAACCCTGTTTGTTTTTATTTATTTTGCTGGAATACTTTACTTTTTTTAGTGGAAGCAGGCTTGTGTGGGCTGAGAAAAGCAGCAGAGCTGTCAGCAGTGACAGTAATGAACGATTGGGAGCAGAATCTCCACCTTTAGTGGTGGTGAGCTGTTTTGTCCCTATATCTGGACACATAGTATTGTGCTCTCATATTTCCCATCTCACTGGGACCATTTTGCTTATGAGAGAAGGCTGTTTGCTCATTCCAAATGATGTAATCCTAAATACAAAAGGAAGAAAAAGTTACATTTCTTACTAAATGGTTTAATCTGTCTTAAAACTGAGCATTTTCTGACAAGAAGTCTTTATTTTGCCTTTCTATGGAACTATGCCTTTAATGCCAGCATGTAAGTTTCCCTTAGGATGGATCTCAGTGTCTGAATTGCTACAGATGAGATGCTACTGTAAATTCAGTGGCAGTTCTGTGACTTTTGCTCATGCCTGAAGTTGCAAGGCTGCTTAAAACTTGTAACTGGAAGCTGCATCCAGCCAAGTTTGGGAAACAGGTTTAGTGTAGTTATAACTTGTAGTTTTCAGCTGGCCCATGAGATGGCAGCCACACTGCCTGGAATATTCCCAGGAAACCAGAGCTGGGCCACTCACCAGTGCCCTGAGCATTGACTTGCTCACTGAGTTCTCAACCTTTGTCAAACCTCAGCGTTTACAACTGAAATGAAGTTGTTCCACCCCTAGTCCTTCTCACAGTGGGCTCAAAAGGTAGTGGTAGAAAAGTGAGCATCAGTTACACAAAATAATTTTTACTATTTCTGTTTTCTAGGGTTTAATGCATCTCCAGGGGAAGCCTGTGTGTTCTTTTGACCCAGAAGGGTTGATTTTTGCTGCTGGAGTCAACTCTGAAATGGTGAAGCTTTATGATCTCCGTTCCTTTGACAAGGTGAGCTACCTTACACTTTTTAGCTTGCAAGAAATAGTCTGAACTCAGTGCTCAGAGGTGAGATTTCTGTACTGCACCTGCATCCAGGGAGTTCTCAGTCAGCACGCGTCTCACAGACAGAAAGGGATACGTGCTGTCACCAAATCCTGAAGTACACTTGTGAACCAATGGTAAACTGTACGTCTGATAACTCCTGTTTATGCTTTTTGTTATGGAGTTTTAGGGGTTTTTTTTAGCTTACTGTTGATTCTAGAAGAAGACTGGTGGAAGATGGAGCCAGGATTGTCAGGAAGGATGGAAATTTCAGAGGAAACTGTGATTGGGTGTACAGCTGAACTAAACATTGAGCATAGTTATTTCCATGGTTTTCAAGTGTCAGATGAGAATTACAGTGGCCTCAAACTCTTTCTTTAAGTTCATTTAGCAGCCTTCTTTCAAAACTTCATCCTATCTTAAATTAATTTTTGCTGTTGAATGTGATAGAGTATGAAGCCATTGGATTGAAATACCCTCCTGTGACTCTCTTTTGTTTTGGAAATGGTGGATTCATATGTTGAAATGCACACATGCAGTGACACATCTGCCATTAAACTCTTGGTATCTCAGGGCTAAGGATTTTCTTTAAAAAAACATCTTAGTGTTTCTGAGCTAAGGTTAAAAACAAACTGTTGTTGGCAGCAGTGCATGAAGAGTCTCCATGCTGTTTCTGTTTTCCCTCTGCAGGGGCCATTTGCCACGTTTAAGATGCAGTATGACCGAACGTGTGAGTGGACAGGCCTGAAGTTCAGCAATGATGGGAAACTCATCCTCATATCGACCAACGGCGGGTTCATCCGGCTCATCGACGCCTTCAAAGGGGCTGTCCTGCACACGTTTGGGGTGAGCCTCCTGCCTGTGGGCCTTGCTCAGAACTTGGTGTTTGTTTGGGAGCAGGTGCCTTTGGTTGTGAGATTGCTGTGGACACAGTCTCTGCTACATATTCTCCTGTTTTGTGCCATAGGGTTATAACAATAGTAAGGCTGTCACGCTGGAGGCATCATTCACACCAGACTCTCAGTTCATCATGATAGGTAAGATAATTCCTGGAAACAATTTCAGTCCTCTGAAATTAGGTGTGTTGTGTAGGGCTAAAGCTGTGTCTGTTGGGAAGCAGAAGGTATTTAAATAATGCAATGCAGCTGTGAGCTGTCTTAGCACTGACAGTATTCTGTTAGTTTACCAGTGTTCTTTGGACTGAAATGTAAATGAGCCTGCAAGAATTACTTTCTTTTTTCCGTTATATGAATGCTGTTCCAAAATAGATAAGAAACCAGCAAGCTGTTGTAATGTGGGAAGACCTGTCACATAAATTATGTCAATGTTCCTCACCCAGTGGCTATGATGCCCTCATGTGCTGCCTCAAAGCGTTTTGGGGTTGTGTGGTGGCCTGTCCCCCACTGCCTGTGACCAAGGCACCTGTCTGTGCTTTGGGCCATCAGTCTTGTAGCCTGGTGTGTTTGTGCACCTCTGAGGAATGTTCCTGCATTGATGACATGCTGAGGCAGCAGCAGTTTGTTCCTGTGGCTTCTGTAAACCCCCATGTCTGTGGAACAAGCTCTGCTTTTTCCCTGCTAGAGGCTGTAGACATCAGCCTGATGGCTCCCAGCATATGATTTCCCATGGCCCGGGCCCCCCTTCCTCACCCTCTGCGGGATGCACTCCTGAGGGGACCAGGTGGCAAACAGCAGTTTGCAGCTCCTGTGCAGCCTGGTGCTGCAGGTTGGGCACCTCAAGATAAGCACTTCAGTTGCTCAGCTGCCCAACAGGACCCATGGACTCAAGTGAGACAAGTCTGTCTGATGCTGCCCCTCCTAGCACTTTTTTTATGGTTCCTATTTATCTAACTGGTACCAAATATGTTTAACTTTGTGGTAATTGGTATCTGCATCCTCATTTTTCCTGGATGAATGACGGTCTTGGCAAAGCTTCTTTTGTTGTGTTCTGGTTGAGAACTTCCTGATTGCAAAGAAGAGGGTGGAGTTCTTTGTTTGCTCTGTCTCTGGAGAGCACTTTGTTGTACATACCTTCCTGTTGTGCCCTTGCAAATGAAGACTGTAGAAGAAGTAGTTCCAAACCACTTACTCCTGTTCAGTTTTTACATACAGTGAAATTGCAACTTTTGCTTCCTAAGTTTTCTATCCTGAAAGGCTTTAGATATAAATACAGAAGCAGAAGAAAATTCCTTGCGTTTTTGTTAGGAATCTTATTTAAAATGAGACTAAAGCAGAATTGAATTATAACAATGTAAAGTTCTAGCCTCAGAGTTTGAAAAATGCCATTTTAAAGTTAAAAACCTGTTCCCTTGTAGCAGTGTGGAGAGTCAACATCTCCAGGGAAGCTTCTGGTATTTGGCATAGCGCATCAAAGTCTGGTTACCTCCCATGGTACAGCTGTGGTTTGATTCTGTGCCCACTGAGGGAAATACTAATCTGTGTCTGAACTGAGACCTTGTGTGAACAATGACTCTTTCCCCAGTGCTTGGCCCCTCTCACACTGGTGCAGGTTGGCCAGGGTCTCTCCTCTTGTGGCTGGAGGGTGTCAGCTCTCCTCTTGTCCTGGGTGACAGTAGTTGCTAACAGCTCTGCCTGAATGGTGTTGCAGTGTTGTGTAGTGGACTCTCTGCAGTACAAAGGTACAGACCTGCAGTTTGGATGCAGGTGTGTGAGCTCTAGAGATGTTCTGTGAGTGTCCTTGTGACACTTGAAGAACTCTTAAAAGTTATGTTGGGAAGTCAAGACATGCCTCTTCCTACAGTTCTCACAGGGAAGGTTATGTCCTTCATTTCCTCTGCTGACCTCTCCACTGCATCTTGCATATCTTGTTTTCTTCTCCTGCCTGCAGGTTCAGAGGATGGGAAGATCCATGTTTGGAATGGGGAGAGTGGGATGAAGGTGGCTGTGCTGGATGGCAAACACACAGGTCCTATAACCTGTCTGCAGTTCAATCCAAAATTCATGACTTTCGCTAGTGCATGTTCCAATATGGTAAGGAAATGCTTTTAAGTTCCTCCCAGTTCCATAAGGTGCTGACCCTTCTAGAGGTGAATCTGAGAAGGCTCAGTGCCTCTGGTGGATGTTGCCTTGGGCTGTGATGAGAGCCAGGCCTGACACACCCTGACTGTGCCGTACCTGGCAGGTACGTGGGGCTGCACACCTGGCCAGCCAGTGTGTGAACATGCACATGGAAGCAGAGCAGTCAGTGAGTGTGCACACATAAGTAGGAGTTCTTTAGGTCCCTGCAAACTGCTGGTATTTTGTGTCTGTGTAAGCCTGGCCTGCTCTGGGGAACATGCAGTGCAAACCAAAGGAATGTAAGCAAGGATTGTAACCTTAAACTGCTGTGAGGGTGTTGCTTTGGTAGTCTCTGCCTCACAGCAGGTAGCATTGATCAGCTCCTACAGTGTGTTGTAGGGGAGATCTGTGTTGTTCTCAGATGATGTTTTCTTTCCCCCTCTGTAGGCCTTCTGGTTGCCAACTATCGACGACTAATTCCTACGCTGCAGCTGCTGTCGGATGACTCCCACACTGTAACAGCAGCACATCATTGCAAGCATAGCAGTGGAATTGCCTACATCTCTTAGACTGTGTTCCTGTTCCTGCGTATTTTCCATGTCTTACCTTTATTTGCAGCATTCCTTTGTGAGGACTGCTCCACTCGGCCTCCTGGCACATGCTACAAGTTCTTACCTTCCAGTCCATGGCCAGCAGGCTTCAGCCCAAGTTGGAATTGACTCAGTATTATTTCTAAGGGTGGTGAAGTCTGTTTTATTTACAAAATGTTTGTGGGATGTTTTTTAAATTGTGTTTTCCTGCTGTAAGTGCACAAGGCTATTGATGTTCCAAGGTGAAACGTGCAGTTCCTTCCCATAAGTGCATGTTTTTAACATCTGGGATCTCTCTGGTTTCACTGCAAATACTTCTGTGCCAAATGTGAACACTAACAGTTTTCAACTTCAGCAGCAGATACTTGATGCTCTTGCAGTGGAACACGCACCAGAAGCGTGGGTGACTCTGAATGTACCTGATACATCTTGTCATCCTTTTTTGGAGATTTACTGTGCAACTCTACAGGTTTTGTCTGCTGCCAGAGGTTGCCAAAGCCTCCCTGCTGTTTGCTGTGCCAGCATCCCAGAGGCACAGGCAGCACTGGTGAGGTCCGGCCAGTGTCCCAAGCAATAACGGAGTCTGTCAGCAGGAAGACAGAGAAACAAAACTGAGACTGAAAGCACAGTCTGCCTGTGTATCTTCCTTATGTACCATCTTGGCTGATCTTACTTGTAAATATCATGGGGTGGGTGGGCAGTGGGAATGGGCCATATTTTTTTACTTTTAGATATAAAAGAATATGATGTGGGCCAGTATTGTGGAGTGTCTAGGCTGTTTACCTTCACCGATGCAGTTTTCCACCCCATGGTTTGTAAATAAGCTCCATCAAACTCTTCCCACATCAGGCTTCAACCTGTATCCCTTTTGTTGGTAAAACTGACATGCAGTTAGTCCATCACGCAGTTTGTTACGGGTCTGCAGGTTTCCAGTGATAGCCCTAAAGAGCTTGGTCCTCCTTGGTCAGATGGTGTCTTCAGAAATGAGGTTTAAAAATCTTGGGCATGATTGTGCTGACCCTGCTTTGCTGTGGCCCTGCTCCAAGGAACGCCCCCACAAAGAGATGAGAGGGACATGCTGGCCTGCTGTGGAGGGACTTGTGGGGCAAGTGGTGCAAAAAGGCTGGCAGGCTGGTCTTCAAGCCTGGTTCCAGTTTCTTTTTCCTGAAATGCCACATTGATGGAACACATCCACCAGCAGGCTGGGACAGGCTTGGTGAAAGTGTGGTGTTCACTGCATTCCTGCCTTTTCAAACACACTCGGTTTTATGTGCTGGATCACAGCTTGGGAGGTCAGTTCTTTCCCTCTCCCAGTCACATGTGCTGGCCTGCTCATAAGTATGAAATGCTGGCAAGGTGGCCAGACAGTAAATGGGCCTGTTCTGTCTGCTCTTGAGTGCTGGTCAGTTCTGGTGAACTGTGCTCGAGCATTTTCTTCAGGTTGGTTGTCCCAGTGTTCCCCTGTTACAGCAAAGTTCATCTCAGCTGTGGGGCCCTGTTTGTAATTCAGATCATGCATCTCTGGAAAAGTAAGTCTGCTTATGTTTGGCATTTTCTTGCCCTTTTTTCCCCCCATATTGTTTCTTTTTTGATTTTTTTACCCTTTTTTTGTTTCTATTTTTTCTTTTTTTTTCTGCCCTTGTCAGTGGAGCCATGCTGTGCTAAGTACTGAGGATGGGCACTGAGCATTTTTGCACAGCTGGTTCTGTTCATGTAGCAGCATGTGCCGAGCCCATGACAGTGGCAGGAGCACTGCCCTCACAAGGCTCGTAGTTGGTGCTGGGATCCCTGCTGTGGTTGAACCCTCTCCCCAAGCACTGTGGCTTGTCTCTGCTGATGCTGCCACGAGTCATTTCTAACCACAGCTCTATGATGTGAGTTTACTTACCTTACCCTCTTGCCACACAGGCCTGCTGCTGGAGATGCAGAGGAGAGTTTTGTGCTGCACTCTCCCTGTGCTGTCCCACCTTTGCCTATAAATGCAGCTGCCCAACACAAAAGGAGGTGGTTATCTCAGGCCTCAGTCACTCCCAAGTCAGTAGGCTTGGTGCTATTTTACCTTTGTTGGTATTTTGCAGTGGTTTGTAACATGCAGGTATTTGGAGTTTATATAGTGCATTTTAACAGTTAAACTTCAGCGTTCAGTAGTAAATGCTCTTTCAGGGTTTTATCAAGTTTGTTGCCTGAGGGTGTGAACAGACAGCCTCCGGCCATGTTCCTTGTTTCGTTTCACAGGGAAGCTTTTGAAAGTCTTTTAATCTACAGTGCTCTTTGTTAGTGTGGTTTGAGCACTTGTCTGAAGACCGTTGTTAGCGCTCTGGTGCTTGCAGTGTTGTAAAGTAGGTGCGTGGTGGCTTGAAATGTGTAAGGAACGGGGACCAGAGGATCGGTTTAGGAGAACATATGCACAGGCACATCAGTGGCTTTCTGGAGTGAGGAGAGGGATGTACAGGCTTGTGCACAGGAGCACTAGTGCTCAGTTCAGGATTACAGCTGAGCCTTCCAGGACCCATTGCCACCGACACAGGCAGAGACATCTCTGTTGATGTAGCACCGAGCGTTTTACATCTGCCTTTAAGAGAGGGGAATGTGCCAAGTATTGTCAAGGAACTTGAGGATAGTGTTTCTAGACAGCTGGACAGGAAAGGTGAATAAAGCTTTTAGCTTCCAGCTTCTATGTGCTTCCCTAGGAGTCTCAGGGCTGCAATTCTATGCCCCTCAGGGCCACCAGCTAAGGAGGAACAGCCTCATGAAAAACAGCCCTTCCCGGTCTAATGGAGCTGCCAACAAAGCCAAGCAGGACACAGCATTCCCCCTCCAAATTTGACATTTAAAAGATGAATCCCTCCAAATACTTTGGGATAAAATAAAGACCTTTCTTCAAAACCAGGGGGAAGTGAGGCTCAACAGCCCACCTCTGAATAAGCAGTGGTGGTAGCTGAGCACATCTGCCTGGGCTGTAAGAGATTTTGGGTGTAATTTTCCAAGTCAGTCTTGAGAGACTTATTATTGACACTCCCAGGTCCTTGATTAATGTCCCAACACCCGCTCTGGGGAGCACAGGAGTAATTCAGTGACAGATTTGGAAGCAGCAGTGTATCTTTTCCAATGCCTCTTGACCATATTAGCACTTTAAGAGACTTCACCTTGGTTTTGGGTCAGGGGCTGGGAACCTGGCAAGCCTTTCAGAAACTTGGTCTCTGTGGTCATGAGCTGCTATGGGGAGTTGGACTCCTCGGTGGTATCTGCCAGATGAGTGTAAATACATAAAAGTCAAAATATGCTTTGTCACAAAATAACTACGTATGTGGAGAATTCAGTGTCGTGGCTGTGACCAATAAATACTTTGTAGAGACATAATTTGAGTGCTGTAAATTCTGCATTTGTCCAGTGTGATACAACTTGCTGGTTTCTTAGAGGGGAAATGGGAAAATCGTCCATGTTTTGGAAAGTCAGAAACTCCGTAGTGGAAATTGTGATTCTCTGAAGTTATCCTTACATAAATTGCCCATTTTAAGAGGGTTTTCTTGCCTAGCATAGTAACAGGATAGGAAAGCACCTTATGACAGCTGCTGATGGAGGTATGGTGCCTGAGGTAGAGGGGTGTTTGCAGCTGTCTGTGGTCTGGTTGGAAGAGCTGAGCCATTTCTCAGCAAGAAGGTGAGAAAATATCTTCTGGATTTGAGTAACAGGAACCTTGGCTCATTACAGTCAATACATGTAAATGTAGCATTACAGCGCTGAAGGGAGGACAGCCAACATCATTAATGTGGCCAAACCCCCATGTGCCTTGTTTTCAGGTTAAGCTTAAGAGGGTGGGGGCAGAGCGAAGCTGGAGAGAAATGTATTTTGTCCTTGCTTAAACCATGAGAGAGAGCTGAGAAGGCTGTCCCTTTCCTGGGGGGAATTTCCTCCCACTGCAGCAAATCATCTTTTGACACCAAGCCCTTGGGGCAGTACTGGTAAGGGAGCACTTCTAGTGACAAACTGCTTCTTGGTAAAGAGAAATACAAAGCAAAAACTTCCTTGGAATTTTCTGAGGCTGTTTCTCCAGCCCAGGTCCAACAGGAATAACACCACAGTAAGGTGTGTGGGGAAAAAAACTAAAGTACTTTTATTTGGACTTTCATCATTGTGGAACTTAAACACACACTGGGGTTTGGCTGCTTCTCTAGGGAATCCTGGAACCTGTGTAGCAAATAATGAAAACCAAAGAGGGGACTCTGATGGGAAGCTTGTCCAGACCTGAATTTGCCTGGCTAATGAACAGGTTGAGAAGTAGATCCTCTGAGTTTAAGGCACAACTCTGGCATGTTTGCTGCTCCTGTTGGAATGAGTGTAAGTGCTTGAGATTGAGCACTGCAGACAAATTGCAACAAACCGGTTTTATTTTACTCAGAGCTCTTCTACTAAATCACCTGATGTATGTAGACACTTCAGTTCTCATCACTGCTACTGCTACAAAACCAGCTCTGCTGTCAGAAATTACCTGAATAGAAAAAGTGTCAGCAAGTGTGGGGTAAGATTTGTTAGAAATCTGTACACTGTGTTACTAACACACTTCAGTGTTCTTAAATAACAGTAAGGCACATCTCTGCACAGTGTGCAGCTTCACCTGCCAACATCGTCTGGTTTGAGGTGGTGCTGCCTACAAGTGGCAACTGTCTCGAGGTCTGGGCTGCTGCTCCAGCATTCCCACGCCGCAGGCACAGCCGTGCCCAGTGCTGGCTTGGCAGCAGTCCATGGGTTTTCAGCACATCTCACATTACAGCAAATGCCTAGGAGAGATGCTTTAGCTTATGCATCCAGTTCAAGTCCGATTAAAAGCCAGCTCTTCATGCTGGTTGGATCTCAATTGATCCTTATTGTTCAATGTTAAAAAGGGAGAGGGTTCAGTAGAAATACAGATTTGAGTGTTGCTGTACTGCAGAGACCTTGGAAATAGTACCCTTCAGTTTGCATGGCCCCCTTTGCAATTTCTCCTTGGCCCAACAATGAGAAAGGGTAATGATTTGTTGCCCACTGTTGCTCTCTTGCGTATTTTTAAGGAGCTAATCTTGTTCATCCTCTGCCAAGTGCTGGCTGTGCATTTTTGGGTTCCACTCCAAATGGTTTTGCAGGAACAGAGTGTTCACACACAGCAGAAATCCCTCAGTCGTGGGTTAGTGTTGAATGGCACCAGAGTGGGGTAACACAGAGATTCTGCATGTCATCCTAACAGTCAGTCCTCGTCCCTGTTATGTAGTGGGATGACAAATACAGAGATGTCATCATAGGATGCCTCATGGCTGTCATCCAGCATCCACTGGTGGCCTCTCTTCATTCCCCTTGCTCTGCACACCAAGCACTTGGCCAGTTCTGAAAATCTGTGGGTGGAAAAATGCAGGGTTTGGGTTAACATGACACTATTTTCCTTAAAAACAATGTTGAGATGTGGCTTTATGTTGTCAAAATAGCAGGGTTTTTTAAGACATCACCTCTATAATTGTTTCTTTAGGATGGGGAAAGATTAGGAGGCAGTTTCCAGAGTCACAGAAAAGAGTGCTTGGTCATGCCAGAGCTGACCTGGAAGCAGAGTGATCTCAACCTGCTTAGGTGTGACCAGGTCCTTTGGAAGGGAAAACAATGACAAAGCTGGTATTACCTTTGAGGGTCTGTCCTGTTTTCTGCAAGGAAGCTCCTGACCACATGGGCCACCTCGTTGTTGCACAGAACATCCCAAAGGCCATCAGTTGCCATGATGAGCACATCATCTTCCTTAATGTCATGCAGAGCAAAGTCAAATACATTTACCTGGAAAGCACAGGACTGAATCTGTGACAATTCCAGCAATGTCCCCTTGCTCCTGTGCTTCTAGATTGCTCTGTCTTGGGGATTCTCTGGACAGCATGGCCAGAGGAGCAGGATGGAGAAAGGACACAGCCAAGACCTGGCTGGTAAAAGGTTCATGCTAGAGAGGAGGAGCAGCATTTTTTATGCCATCCTACAGTTCCCACACACTGCAACTGACCTTGGGAATGCAGGAGAGGAACGGTTTGACTTCAATGTTGGTGTCGATGACTTTGAGCTGATGATCCCCCAGGCCTCGAGAAACAGCCAGAGTCCCCAGCAAGCGAGCCTGGCCCCAAACAAAACAACAGGATTGAAACATAAGGATGTAGCACCTTTAAAGGCTGATGTTGGCTTGTCCTGACTGATCTGTGTGTTGCCTTTAGGATCTTTCTCCAAGTATCACCCAGAATGGCCTCTGGAGACTCTGGAGATGGAGGAGTGATCAGAAGTGACGGCATGATGTGAGTGTGGAGACAGCCAGAACACGTGGGTGGCTCCTGCCGGCCCACAGTGCTCTGGAGTCAGTACACGTACTCTGGGTACTGTTACACACCTCAGGAAGCCCATGGTGGCACATGCTCTTGATCTGAGGTGGCAAAGAAGAAAACTGGGTTGGTTTGGAGCAGGGGAAGGATACCCTTTTCTCCTGGCAAAGGAGGTTCTGCACTGACTCCACAAAGGCAGTGGCATGTGGGTTGTAGTGCTGGGGGAGGTGATGGGGCTTTGTTCTCAGCTCCAGCAGGCAGACACTGGGAGGTGTGCAGTCATTGCTTCTGCCTCCTCCTTCCATCTCCAGGCTCCTTCTCTCAGCCTCTCCTCGAGGAAGACAGTTTGGGGGAAAGGCACTAGTTAAGAGCTAGAGGAGACAGTCCCAAGGGGAAGCTGGTGAAGTAAGTTCTCATCTGAAATGAGTTCTTGTGTGTAACGGAAGAAGAAGAAAGGGCCAGGCTGCCTGAGGACTGCTGTCTGCTCTGCTGTACTTTGGAGGAGGGTGCAGATCTGCTCCAGAGGGCTCTGGTTTACTCTAACCAGGCAGCCAAGGGAGCTGCTGTATCAGGGCTGTGGGTCTGTGTGGTGCTGGACAGTCCCTGAGCACTGGGTGCTCTGCAGCCCCATGTGCCACAGTGCCCTGGAGCGTGACCATGAGGGACAGGGACACTGAGGACACCCAGCCAACTTGCCTCTGCCTTCCCAGTGTGTAAAGCATTAAGCTACCTGCTTCCCATGACCATGGACAAGAGGATACTTGAGGTCAGCCTTCTCCACTGTCTTGTATCCCCTGCAACAGAGAATTCACTGTTCCTTTCGGATTCGTTTGACTTTAAATGCTCTGCCTGGGTTGTACCATCAACTGTGATTCAACCCTTGTGGTGTTCCCATGCACAGGCAGCTCACTGAGGAGGGGGCACCATGACTTGTTTCAGCAGATGCAGTGAAGGTGACCCCTTGCTGAATGCCCAGATGTTTTTTGCTCTGCACTTCCTCCCCACCTTGTACCTGCACCAGGCTGGGACTCCCTGCACCAGCCCCACCTCAGTGGATCCCAGAAGGACCATCTTGACCATTTTCTCACCCCCTGCCAGGGCTCCAGTCCTTCAGTCGGAGGGAGCTGCTCACAGCGTCCTTCACCAGCATCAAGCCCAGCTCTCACCAGGAGGACATGCCCCTTCTCCCTTCACCTCCCCACTGCTCTGAGTAGGTAAAGCTGCCCTGTACCACAGCCTTATCCTCAGGCAGAAAGGACTCACCAGCCCTCCATGAAGTAATCCCGGTACAGGACTTTCTGGCCCACATCATCTCCCTTCAACCTCCGTGGAAACTCAAAGCGTGTGAACTCACCATCCAGCAGCTTGGGGAAAAGAAAAGCCTGGAGGAAGGAACAAAGGGTTGAGGATGGACAGGTTCTGCTTCAGCAAAGTAGGGCACCAAAGCTGCTTCTGCCTCAGGACTGGCACTCCCAGCAGCAGAATGGAAAACAGAACTGGGAAAGCATGTTCCAGTGGGAACATGAGCATCTCCCATACTAAGCCTGTTGGCTGAGTCTTGAGCCATAGTGCCAGCTGATATTGTGGCTACATAGTGGCCTTGAAGGAAAGCTGGTGGTTCTCTGGCCACAAGCACCCTTTCTGCCCCAGTGGGATGCTCAGGGGATTGTCTGAGACGTGGGAGGAGTCACTCACCAAGTGCTGGATGCGCTGCCTCTCTGTCTCGGGTGTGAACTCGCTGCTCATGGGCACAACATTGTCCTTCAGCACAAGAATGGCCCTACAAGGGGGAGAAGGAAAAGCTGAGCTGTGCCTGAGAACAGCTCTGCACCCAAAACTGTTTAAAAATGCCACTGTATTTCAAATAATCCCATTGTAATTGCACTGTTGCAACAGAGAACTGCGCTTGCCTGGTTTGACAGTGGCCGAGCTCACTGCTAGAGGAATGGGGGGCCAAGGCCAGGTGAAGCTCTTGAGGATGCTCTGAAATCACCTTACAGTTTTAAACACCTGACAGGCTGAGTGCATTGCTGCACCACCACCCCAATGCTGCCCTGCAGCTGGCAGCCTTAGTCCCTTGAAATCCTGCAGCCATTCCAGAAGGCATGAGAGCACCTTTCTTCCAACAGGGCCTGTGCCAGGCAGGAGAGAAATGGCTGGGCTGCACATTTACTGTCTGTTGGATTAAATAAGTGTCATGGTTTAACCCAGCAGGCAGCTAAACACCACACAGCTGCTCGCTCACTCCCCCCACAGTGGGATGGGGGAGAGAAAAAAAGGTAAAATCTGTGGGTTGAGATAAAGGCAGTTTAATAGAACAGAAATGAAAGGGAAAATAATAATAAAATAATTAGAATATACAAAACAGTTGGTGCACAGTGCAGTGGCTTGCTGCCTGCTGACTGATGCCAAGCCAGTTCCAGAGCACTGGCCCCAGGCCAGCTTTCCCACAGCTGATACACTGAGCATGGGGCATCATGGCCTGGAATATCCCTTGGGTCAGTGGGGGTCTGTTGTCCTGGCTGTGTCCCCTCCCAGCTTCTTGTGCCCCCAAACATCCTCACTGGTGGGTTGAGGAGCTGAAAAGTCCCTGACTCTGTGCAAGCCCTGCTGAGCAACAACTAAAACATTGGTGGGTTATCAAAATTGTTCTCATCCTGAATCCAAAACACAGCACCATACCAGCTACTAGGAAGGAAATTAACTCTTTCTCAGCTGAAACTAGGAAAGTAAGGTGCTGAAAATCTTATCTCCCAGCTCCCATCCCCCAGCAACTTTCCCCTATTATTATGGCTCACCTGCTGTCCCCAGCATTAGCCACATACAGCTTTCCCTGGAAATACAGGGCAGCCAGAGCAGTGCAGCCTCCTGTCTGGTTTGTAGCTTCCATCTCCTGGCCAATGACTTCATCCTGTTGGTTTAAAGTTTAGAGACTGACATGATCTGAGCTGCTGCTTTCCACACCCTGCCTCATGCCTCCCAGCAGAAATCCAGAACCAAAACTGACTGTGGATGGGCCACAGGAAACCAGCAAGGTGACAGATGATGTTGCTTCAGTACAGCCAACACAGCTGTTGCCACTGGCCTGCTTTAGGAGGGTGACGGGGAGATCTCAAACTTGCACTCACTGTAAAAGTGTGACAATAGCCCTAAAGAACTGTACAGATGCTGTAGCTTTGCTCTGGGTCAGCACTGCTGATGAGCAATAAATCTGAGGCAGATCTTGGGGTCTGACTCAGTATCATCTCTACACACTTAAAGGTTTGGATGACAATTCCTGCCTGCTCAATGAGTTGCAGAACTGCAGACCCTGCCCTGCCAGGGCAGTGGGGAGGGACAGACTGACTGCCTGGGACAGCAGGACCAGCATCCTGCATGGAGTACTCACACATTCCTGGAAGGCGTTCTCCAGGGCTCCCACCACCAGGTCTGCTGTGTGGATGTGCTTCTCCTCCACGAACTGGGGGTCACTGTCACAGACGCAGCGTCCACTGAGATGCATTGGGGGCTGGGCCTCTGTGATGCCCCCCACCACCTCCTCCAGCTTCTGCTTGATGCAGTAGTGCAAGTAGTTGGAGGCAATGATGGCAGCGTCTGGGCCACCATGGCCATCAAACAGCGCCCAGTAGCAAACAGTCAGGAACTGTCAACATGAAGAGGGATAGGACAGCAAAGGAAGGTGAAGACAAGGGCTGAAGAAGCTGTACAGATGGCAGGCTCACAGAACATCACAGCATGTGTTTTGCCTGGCTTTCCACCTCAACTGCCCTTCCCTGCCACTGGTGAATCTCTTGTGCAGTTCAAACTCATGTGATGCCCATGTGCTGTTCTGCCAGACCTGTCATCTCAGCGTCTGGATTTGCACTACCTGCCCTCACGTGCTGTTCCTGTGTTTTAGGGGAGATGGGGCCATTTCACAAGAGGTGAGGCAGGGCCTGCTCCCAGGTGAAAGCATCCTGGTGCCTGCTGCTGTCCCCAGGTGATGACAACACACACTGGCTCTTGAAAGCAGAGCCAAAACAGTAAAGGAAAGGTGATGGCACCAAGTAAAGGGCTTGAATGACCTCAAATGCTGAAAATCCCACAGAAGGAGAAATGGCATGTACAGGCAGAGCTGGGTGTTTGCTGGCCATAGGGTATGTGGATCCTCTTAACAAGTCCAAGGAAGGGTTTCAGCTGCATGGACACACAGAACTGACTGACAGCAATCCTGTGTTTCCTGAACCTGGGCCCTGCGTGGCAGCAAAAGGCTGGCCACAGGGTGAGCACAGCCTGCCTGGGGGCTATACCTGCGTGGAGCACAGGATCAGCCATTCCTCATCCTCCTCCAGGCCTGGCTCTCTCCTCCGCACAGAGATCTGACAGCAGGCTGCCTGGTCCTCATTGAACTCCGACTTCTCAGCATTGATAACCCTGGAGGTGCAAATGCTCCAGGTAAGATGTGGGGACACACTAGACCTCTCCTGCTCCCAGCCAGCTGTGCTGTGTGCTCTGCAGCCACAGCAAACAGTGGCACCTTGCCCCTTCCTTCCAGCTCCATGCTCCCTGCTCCCTTTCAAACTCAAGGATCGAAATAATAGTCCTTTATGTGCAGCAGAAAAAAGCCTGGCCAGGGACACAGGGACAAGTGAGTGGTTTTGGAGTACCCTGACCTCAGGCAGCAGTTCACACTGTGCTATTTCCTTGTCGACACAGTGAATTGCAAAACCACCACCCCTGCCTTGCTAATGTTTGTCCCTGGATGGGGGTTTGGTCTCCTTGCATTTCACACTGTGCCATCCCTCCCACGCACACGGGGTCGTGACGTGGTCTGGCCAGGATGTGGGGACAGCTCCTGCTTGGAGTCGTTCTGCCTGATCCATCCCCTCTGCCAACAAAAACAGCAAACCACGAGATTTCTCAAAATGTGATCTTCCCCTTCGTTTTAAAGACACTTTGTTACAAGCAAAGGGGACAGACGTCCGGAAGTGCTCCCGGGGCCACTTGTTACAGCACTGGCACCGGCCCCGCGGCTGGCAGGGGGTGGGCAGGGGTTGGGGGACACCGCCACGTCAAACCCCTTGTGGAGCAGGAAGGCGCTCCCTCCTGGCCCGCAGACGGGGCGGGAGGGTGAGCTCTGGGGGCAGCAGCCGAGGGGCTAAACCCCAACCCTCACTCAAACCTGCGCTACTCCCCCTTCCCAAACCCTCTCAGAGCCCCTCCCGGGGCGGCCCCGCTGCCCACCCCGCACTCACTCGGCGTATCCCGCGCCCCAGGGCAGGGTCCGCTCGGTGCCGGCGCCCCGCACGTCCCGCCCGCCCCGCGGGGTCTCCTCGGCGCCGCCGGGCACGAACTTGGGCCGGCGGTAGCGGAGGGCGGGGGGCGGCCCCAGGGCCGGGGCCGGGGCTGGGGCCGGGGCCCCGGCGGGGCGCTCTGCGGGGCCGCCCCTTCGCCAGCGCCGCAGCCACTCGCCCGACATGGCGGGGCAGGTGCGGCGGCTCCTCCCGCGGTCCCGCCCCGGGGCGGTGCGGAGCGGAGCGGAGCGGCCCCGCGCTCCGGAACGGGCGGTCCTGCCTGGCCCAGCCGTTTCCTGCCCGGGTCGCGGCGGAGCCGAGCCGAGCCGAGCGGAGCCGAGCCGAGCGGAGCCATGACTCACCAGACCGGCATCCACGGTGAGCGGCGCCCGCCGAGCGCCGGTCCCCACCCAGCCCCTGCCCGCGGGACTCCCGCGGGACCCCCGCAGCTCCCGGACCCCCGGCCGGGCTGGGCTGCCCCGCTGAGCCCCCCGCGGGACACCCCCCCCGGCCGCGCCCCGCGCATACCCCTCCCCGCCGCGCCGCTCTGCAGGCGGTGTCGCGACAGCGGTGGTGATGGGGGCGATAAGATGAAGCTTCCCGAAGGAGCCGGCAGGTTTCCTGCGAGTAGCGGGGGAGGGGGACACTGAGTCAGGCGCGGAGCGTTTGGGTGCCGGGAGGAGCTGCGGGAGGGGGGTCTGGCCCCGGGGTGCCGCCGGTGCGGGGCTCTCCCGCGTCCTTTGTCTGGGCTGATGCTCAACAGCCGCTGTGACACGCTCGGGCAGATGTGTCACGCACATCTGCCTGCTCGCAGCCCCGGCCACCGCTCCCCTCCCGGCGGGGATGCTTGGCCTCAGCTGTCCTCAGCCCAGGAGAGCTGCGGAGAGACCGAGTGAATTCCTGCTCCCCGGTTTCTCTGCCGCTCCCCACATGACCCAGGCAGCGCCCCAAGACGGCGGCTTTTGCGTTTCTGGGTGCACTTGATGCATGACTGACTGTGCGTCCTTACGGTATTTCCCTCCTGCCCCCCACCTCCCAGCTCAATTAGCAATATTAATCAGGAGTAGAGGTGCTGCATAATTTATGTAACCGAATCAATATGCGAGCAGGGATGTGAGAGCAGCCAGCAGGGATGTGAGAGCAGCCACGCCTGGAGCCCCGCTCCTGTGAATCCAGCCCTGCAGCCTGTCCCGGGAGGAGAGCCGGGACATTGGCCTCACAGCTCCCTTCCTCAGGGCTTGCACCTTTGCACCAGGGTGTAAATTCGTGCCTGCTCTCCCTTCATGCCCACCCTTGTTTCTTGAGCATCATCAAGAACATCCTTTTCCTCCAGATGCTCCTGCAGGGACTGTAGCTCAGAAGTGGCCAGCGAGAGTGCTTGGATGTTTCTCCTTCTTTGCCCAGGAGAGCTGATGGTTTGACAATGTTTGGGTGGAAATTCATTGTTTCTAATTTAAACTTAGATCCTAAAGTTCAGGCTCTAATTAAATGATCCTTGTGTTGTAAAAAATATAATAGTAATTTAAAAAAAAAGTCATCAAGTTGGACCCCAGTGCCCACCTGAACTCTGGGTGTGCCAGCCTGCTCTGCAGAGCTCTCTGTGGGGTTTGGGCAGGCTGAGCCTGTCGTGCTGTGTGCCCCGAGAGACTGCTGCATGTTGCTCTCAGCTCTGCTTGGCTGCTCCTGTGCCACTAGTGTGATCCTCCCTGGCACCCTGTGGCTGTCACAGAGGGAGATGTGCCAGCTTGGCTCCCTCTGGGAGCACTGACCTTCCCTGACTTTGGTTGCCCACTGCTTGGCAAACCCTCTGTGACCAGTGCCGGGAGTCACCGTGAGGCACCGTTGCCCCATAGGACGTGACGTACCCCATCAGCAGAAAGGGGAAGGGACTCAGACTTCCCCTGAGGAGCTGCAGCAGTGCAGGGTGGGGATCCACCCGACTGCTCTGCCCTGGCAGCAGATCCCCGAGCTGATGATGGTGTAAAAACCTCCCCATGGTTATGGAAAATAACTCATGTTGGGTAGTCTTGCCATTGCAGCATGTTGGGCATCTCTGGGGCCTCTTCCAGGAAGCTGCTGTTTCCTCTCTGAACACAAATCTGTCCCTCTAACACCTGTGATGCTCAGCTGGCGCACTCCAGGCTTTAAAGGAATCCCCCAAGGGGGATTTGGGGTCTTTCAGTCCTCCCCGCCCCAGCACAGTGATCAAATTAATCCATTTGCTCAGCAAAGAGCAGATTCCATATCGAATGAGGAACAGCAATCCCACTGCTACTTTCATCCCCTCTGCTGAGGCGCTGAAGTCTGTTGTTTGCTGAGGAGGAGAGATTTTCTGCATCTTCCTGGTTTCTGGGGCCTTTTTATCTTTGTGTGCACCCATTGCTTTGTGTTTTTTCATTCCCATTTCTCCCATGTTTGCAGGAAGGCGTCTGCTCCCAGAGGAATTACGATCAGATCTAATGGCTGGCTTAGGGGAGGTTGTGGACAAGCTGGCAAGGGATTTTGTTTGACACTGAGCTAGATCCATGTGAGAGCAGAGTGATGTGGTCATAGGGAACCCCTGGAGCAGCCTGTTGCTGCAATGCTACCACATCACCCCAGCTTTTGGGGAGGAATAGGTGCTCCTTGGGGAGGGGAAGCAATGGCAGTGAGACCTGAGGGTTCAGGGTGTGTAATTAGGGCTGAGCCTTTCATGCAGGGGCAAGAGGCTAATTATTATTTATTTTTGTGTATATCCCTGGCAGCTCCCTTGAAGGTGCCAACAGGAAAACCAGGCTGCCATGGAGACTGCCAGGCTGGGGAGGCGGCTGGAAGCTATCAAGGGGTGCTGTGGGCTTTTTGGGGACAGAAACCTACTTTTTAGTTACAGCTGGGAGGATTCATTGAGTATTTTTGCAGTCCCTGTTCTGCCCTCAGTGGCATTAGATGGGGACAGCATTCACTGCTTGAGTTTAAAACCTTATGAAGGCGATGCTGAACCAGGGCTTTGATGCTGGTGGGAGGTCATCTGCTTTCAGTTGCTTCTGGGATCTCTTTCAAGACTTCTCAGTAGAGAGAAAACGTCTCTTAGAGGATTTTTTTTTTCATCTAGAAGGTAAAGAAATCAAATACACGTTGTCTCTTCAACCCAAAAATAGATTTTGGTACCTGCTCTTTCTGGGGGAGGTAGCAAGACCTGGGGGTGGGGAGTGACCTTTGCTTCCATCCACACCTGAGATGCCACTTTACCTCGGGTCTGGATCTTGCACTGGGAAAACACGTGGTAGGAATGGATGTTTGCTTGAGGAGAAGCATAACCACACAGACAGGAATGCTGCAAGATGGGGAAAAAGGAGCAAAGAGGCAGGATTCGAGAACTGCTGGGTCTGCAAAGGTCTCCTTGGAAAACAGCCGGCTTCCTGGCTCTTCACTGAGGAGACAGAAGGACCTTCGCTCCCCATCCACCACATCCTCAGCCCCTCTGTTCCTGCTGTGCTGGGAGGCAGCACTGGCTCCTGAGACACCTGGACACCTGAACTTGGGGGCAGCTTTGTGGCTGGGATGCTGGAATAACCCCCTAACCAGGAAGGTGTCACACTGGGTCATTAGTGGAGGAGGAGGAGGGGAAAGGATGGCTGGTTCCTGGCCCCTGTTATCCATGGGGCACAGAGGGCACCAGACTGCTGCAAGGATGGTTTTGAGGATCTGGTCTCTGCTTGTGAGCTCTTTTCTGGGGCCAGCACCCAACTTAGAGGTTGATGCCCACTTCAGAGAATGGCCCTTATCCAAGTGGATGGCAGCATGGGTAGAAGAGCAGATGAACTCCCTGAGATACCAAACCCCTTGAAGGTAAAGACCTTAAGTGCTGGGGGAGAGGAAATTCCTCAGAAAACGTGCAGTGAGAGACAGTAAATGCAATGAGATCACTGCCAGGGACTGTCCCTGGGTCTTTGTTCCCCCCAGTGCCCAAACCAGTGCTCCCAGTGGTGGCTTTACTGAGCAGAGAAAAGGAATAGCAACCAGCAATTTCTGCCGGCAAGGAAAGGCCATGTGTGCTGGCATTGCTGCTTTGCTCCAGGATCCAACTGATGCTGCCTGCAGGGTGGGAGCAAGGGAAGGGCTGAGTAGCTCTGGTCTGAGGTGGCAAAGTGGAGACAGGACAGGTTGTGGGCACCCATGTGGAAAATTGGGTGTTGAGAAGCAAATGGCTGGTGTTGGCTGAAAGTCTCTGGGCAGGATTTGCGCTGCAGACCAGGAGTCATCCATGTGAAATCCTGCAGGAATACAGCCTAGCCCCACAGAAAATTGGAAGACAAGCTTTGCTATCTCCTCTCTTTTCCCCTTTCCCCCTCCCTTCCTTCTTTCTATTTTCTTCTGACATCTGTAGCTTTTTTCCACAGAAAAGATTCCCTGCAAGGACATATTTATTTTTTCCGTGTTGGGAAATAAAATCCTCTTAGCACTTAAACTGTCCATGCGTGTCCGTCAGCGGAAAAGCTCTGCAGCAAGTGGGTTGAGCTGGCGCTGCGTGACGGAGTTACACTGGGATAGACTGGAAAGAAGGAATTTTAACAGCAGCAAAAGCTGTTTTGTGCCTGTTGCAGTTGTGTCCTTTGCTGAATGCCAAGACAGGAGCTGGGCAGAGCTGCCTGGGCAGGGAAAGTGTGGGTAGTACAGGTATAACAATGTTTTATTCATCAGCATCTCCACTTCTGTCTGGCCAAGCATCCCTGGAGCTTGGACAAGTTTTGCCCAGGTTTGTGGCTGGATTTTTGGCAGAGTTTCCCTGTTGCATCCCAGGCATGCTTGTGCCCCGGACAGTGAAAGGGAAGCAGCTACTTGAAATCGCATCAACTTGACGATTATGTCCAGGGAATGAAAGATTGATGGCTGGAGGCTCGGGTTTCCCGTCGGGACGACAAGGTGACTCAATGTTATTGAGAGAGGCATCTGTTTCAGGGAGCATATATTATTGATCTGGGAGCTCGGTGCTGGCATCGGGATGAGGGGGACTGGCGAGGGTCAGATAAGCACAAACCTGTTGCTCCCCCGACAAGCGAGCGGGACGGAGCAGGAGGAGGTGGCGGAGGAGACGCCGTGGCTGTCGCCTCCATCTCCATCCCCATCCCCGCGGTGCTTCCCGAGGGATCGCTGGCACCCACCCTGGCATCCCCAGGGACACAGTGGCCGTTGCTGTGGCTACGGCTGTCATCACTGCCGGGTGCCTCTGTCCCCCTCTGGCCTCCCTACAGCCCGGCTCTGCACAGGATAAGCTAATTGGGGCTTGGAAACATTGAAAAAGGGCTGGGTTTGGCAACAGCATTTGGTGGGGTGGTACCTGCAAGCACCATCTTTCAGCAATTTAAGACAAGCATGAAGCTTCAAGCCCAGCGCTGAAATCTACTGGGGGCTGATCCAAAAGGGCACATCCTGGTGCAGGGAATTGCCTGCTCTGACTGCAAACAGCACATCTGATCAGTAGGGCAAAGATCTGGCTGCCCTGCTGCTCCCTGAGTTCAGGGGTCTTGGGCTTTGGTCTGTGCCTGCTGGGTGCTGCCAGAGGGAAGGCACAGCTGTGCCTTCTCAACACAAGCTTCATTCTCTTCTGGCAGCTTGCCTGTAGGGTCAGGGCCACCTGCAGGCCACCACTGGCCAAACCATCACCTCCCTGCCGCACCACGAGGTGCTCAGCCTGTGTGCCCTGGTGCTGATGGCCGACTGCTCAGCCTCCGTCCCACATGGATGGCAGGTGCTGCTGGGCATGGGTGGGAGGTTGTGTGGTGCAAGGGGGCCTGGGACACGCTGTTAGCAGGCTGCTAAATGCAGGTGGCTCATGAACAGAGGACAACTCATCTGCAGCCTACAAACAAGTGGGAGAGGGAGGTACTGCACGACTCGGTAGCTGGAGGCGATTTTGGGGTGGGTGGGTGAGGTGGCACAGGTGCTTGTGCCCACCATGTCTACCAGGAGGGTTGACAGCAGGGCTGCCTTGTGGAAAGGCCAGAAGGTTCCTCAGATGCCACCAAGCTCACCCTGCCTCAAAGCAACTACATCCCAGGAGCATTTCTGGAGGTTTTTCAGTGCAGGAATGGACACACATGGTGTCCTTCCCAGGGTTTGATCACCCTCATCATGAGATTTCCCAAATGCCAAGGTGTGACCTGATATTTCTGTCTGGAAAACCAGTACAAGTTGTTAATGATTTTTCTTCTCTCTTCTGGGCCAACCAGCCCTGGTTCCTTTGGTTGCTCCTACATGCTGTGCCTTCTGACACAGGTGCTGTCTGTGCTGTGCCTTGCTCCTTGCACGATGCTGAGCCTGGATGTGCTGTTCCTGCTGTGCCTGCAGCCTTGTCAGCACAAAGTAACACGGTCACACTCTTGTTCGTGCCTTCATGAGTGACTTTGCCTGCAGCAACATGAAGCAACTAACCTGAACTTGGCTTGTGACCCACCTCTCTTCTCTGGAGCTGCTGGACCCTGCTCTGCGTTGGTGCAGCTGGGCTTGCCCCTAGTTCTGGTACTTTGTTTCTTATTGAGTTTCATCCTATTTCTTTTTTTCCCAGCCCATTTCTCCAGTCTCCTGACAGAACAGTGAGTTTTTCTCCACCATGTCCTTGCATCTCCTCTAGCTTCCCACCTTACAGCTGTGGGAAGCACTATTGCAGCTGCCAGAAGTGTTCATGGAAATGTGGATAAACCTGGACCCACCACAGGTCCCCAGGAGACCTTGCTGGATCCAGCATCTGATACCTCTCTGAGTGAGTTATCCATGCATTTTTGTGTCCATGCCATAGAGATTCACCACCCTTCTGTTTCCTAAGCTTGCTTGAGATATTTAGAAGCTGAGCTGAGACCTCTGAAGGCCACAGGTCTGTGGGTCTACTGGAAAAAGCATGAGGGATCTCATGCAATTTGGACTCAGTGGATCACCACAGGCTTGAGTTTATTTCTGGACTATTTATTCCAGAATTTTCCAGGAACCCATACCTAGAAGGGGAATTGGATGTGTGGGTCCCCTCCAGTCCTCTGCCCTGTTGCTCCTTCCTTTCCTTGGTTTTTATGGTTTCCCCACATGTGGGATTTTCAACCCCTGAGTTGTATCCTGGACAGTTCTGGGCAGGGAGATGCCATGAGGCAGAGGTACCATCTCCAGGGTGAGGTCTCCTCCCTGCCTTTTTTCCAGAGCCGGCTGTGGAGTTCTGTATTAATATTTCAGGCATGTGAGCCATCTCATCGAGTCTGCTGTGCCAATTAAGTTGTAATCATGCCATAATGAAACACTTGCCAAGCTTGTGCTCAAAACCTTTGCTGGTTTATTCCTCTCCCTGTGTCATGAGAGACAGAAGGGGGCGTTGAAGACACCCTGGTGATTTTTTTTTTATTTAAGTGAAAATCACTTTTTAAATTTTTTTTTTTTATTTCATCAGAATTAAAGCTTGGAAGCCCCCTCTGAGGTATTTTTGAAAGCTTTGCTGCTGTCTCCTCTGGAAATAGTCTCCCTCACTAGCAGACCTTGTCAGATTTCCAATGGTGCATTTGGCTTCTCTGGCAGCATCCAAGCTTTTCCTCGTCCTCTTCAGCCCTTCTGTACCTACACAGATCTCAGCTCTTGGTCATGACTTGTCAGTCACTCAACTGTCAATCATCCCAGCCGTTGATCCAATACTTCAGGGCACTCCTAGCATTTCCAGGTGGGCTAGAAGGTTGCATTTGCTCCGATTCTTGATTTTTCAGCCCCCCACCACGTGTCCTTAGGTTCTGGGAAGGATACAGTCAGGCCAGAGGGATTTGCAACTGGTTAGTGCTGCAGAGCTTTCCTCTTTCTTCCCCAAACTTGATGCTATAGAAACATCCAAGACGGATGTTATTCTCTCCCATTTTGGCAGTGTAATAGGAGCTGGTGAAACTTAATGGTTGTTAGGAGCTTTTGTCTCCTGCACGAGGTTTCCTGGGTGTATAAATGTCTCTCTTTCTCTTCCTCTTCCGCCTCTTGTGTTTGCAATAACCACAGATGCTGCCAGAAGGAAACAGTCCCTCTCGACAGGGAAAGGGGCTAAAAATATCAGAATATCCTTGGTTGGGTACAGCAGGAGCGGGCTGAGCTCCCAGCTGGCACTGGGAGAGCATGATGGTCTGCTCTGGGAACTGGAAGACCTACTTGGCTTGATGCTGATGGAGGAAGAAGGTTGGTTTGCTTGTGATGGGATTACACCAGCAAACCTTCTGAGTGTCCCCTAGAATGCCATAAGGAGTGCTGTGCCTTCACTGGGGTGTCTGTGTGCCTGTTCCCACAGGGTCCTGTTGGGATGGCGTCTCTGGGTTTGTATGAGAGCGCTGCTGCATGCAGGGAACCAACCTGGAAGCTCTGCCTCATGTGTGCCTCTTCTCTCCGTGGGAGGGGCAGCCTGGACCTCTGATCATGGCAGGCTTTGAGCTGGTGGGACAAATTCCTCCTCCCTTGGGGCTGGGGGAGCTGCAGGCAGTGCCCCAGCCCAGGGTCTGGCTCCAGGGATGAGGGCACTGCTGTGGGACAGTCGATGGCCACCCATGTCCCTTGAGTGGGTCCTGGGTAACTTCGAGGCTCCTCCTGTGGTGGTGCTGGGGCTGTGCCATGGGTGACACCCACTGCTGGAGGGACTGGACCAGAATGGATATGGCCCTTGCTGGCACAGGATGGCGTGTCCCACCACTGCACCTTTCCAACAGATGTAGGGATGGCTTCCTTTGCAACGTGCCTTAATCAAGGATGCTCTCAGGCTCCGGGGACCAAAACAGGGTTCCTTCCTGCTGCACTCTCAGGCTCCAGGGACCCAAGCAGGTTTCCTTCCTGCTGCTGGCTACTTTGGCACAGCCATCAGTACTGGGCAGGTGGCACAGCAAAGCACCGGGAGTGGGGAGCTGTTGATGGTGACTCTGAGCACAGATCCTGGTGTGGACTAAGGGTCATCAGCCCAGGGCTCTAATCTTTGCAATGCTGGTTTCTGTGGTGTTTATAGCAAGTGCAGCAGCTTTGCATTCTCAGGGTTCCCCTTGGCTGCGTGGCTGTAACTAAAGGGGCTCCAGGGGGAGCCAGCCTGGGACATGCTCTTTGTTGGGGAGGGGGGATCAGGGCCTCCAGACCACATCTCCTGGGCATCACCTACACACATAGCATGTCCGGGGTGAGATGCGGAGCTGTGTGTCAGTAATGCTTTCAGGGTGGGCAGAAGAAGCCTCCGGTGCTGGCTGTGGGCTGCTCTTTCAATATCCACTGCCTCCAATTGCCTCCTGATAGGGTGCCAAAGACCAGTGGCCATTGCCTGGTGCTCAGGGATGGGGGTTGAGGGGGAAGGTGGCTCCAAAAACACTTCCAAAAGCCTTTTGCAGTCAAAGCTCTGCTGACTCCGGAGCAAAACCCTGGGGCTGTTGCCTTTCCCTTCCCCAGGGGCTCAGCCTCAAACCAGTGCCTCCAGTTTGGAGTCATGCTAGTTCCCAGCCACTCGAGAGCAGCATCCTGCCACGTGTCACAAGCCTGAGATGTCACAGCATGTTGGGACATCTTCCAACCACCCCTACTATGCAAACCCTGCCGCTCTGTAAAGCCAATCAACTTGTCACTTGAGCTCTCCCTGCCTGCACTGGCCAAGCCATCATCTAAATTTGGGTGATTATGTTCACCCAGACCAAGTATCAAGTTCTCTGGATCACATGTGCTCCCAGCTGCTATTTAACTCTGATACCTCAGGGAGACACAGCACTTTGCTCTCAGCTTTTTTGATTTTTTATTACTATTTTTTTTTTTTTTTTTGGAACTAGGATTTAATTTTTTTTTTTAATTTTTAAATTTCTATCCTGCCAAGTCAATCCCCTCCCTGCTCAGTCACCAAGAGCCCAGCACCTGCTTTGACTGCTAAATCTGATCACGATGTTTCTGGTTCTTTCAGCCACCACAGAATTAAGGGACTTTTTTGCCAAAGCCCGAAATGGTTCAGTTCGCCTCATCAAGGTCATCATCGAGGATGGTAAGTCCCGGTTTTTAAGTGCTTTGATTTACACCATGTCTGTTCTCTGTTTCTGTTTCCTCTCCTCCTTTCCTGTTCACCGCTGCGGTGCCAGCTTGTGTTTTTGGAAACCTCAAGCAAAATGCTGCTGGGGCTTCCTGGCACGTGGCAGCCCAGACCTGAAATACAAGCCCAAAATCTGGCTGTGCTGGTGAGCAGCTCCTGGAGCCCTGGGGCAGCTCCAGAAGGGAGCCGTGACTTTGCCAGCAGAGCAACACCAGTGTCTGGGATCGGTGCTGGGCTCTGCTGGGCTTTTGCTGCTGCTGTGTCAAATTTTGATGGAAGCCCTGTGACAAACTGCTGCAGGGATTGTGGGGCCTTTGTTAGGGGTGATGCACAGGCATCTTCCTCCCTCTCACACCAGGTAAGGAGGGGCTCAGCAGTGGGCAGCAGGGTGCTCTGTGGCACAGGGCCCCCAATTTCCTCCCACAAGAGATACTTCACATCCCATCCCCCAGGACTGCCCCTAGCCCAGGAGGCAGTAATGAAACAAACACCTGCCTGTGTTTGTCCCAAGGAAAGATGCCTTTGAGTGGCCTCTACACTTATCAAGCATGTGAGCAGAGCAAAGCACTGATTGAACATCCCAGCGGGGAGCCACTGTGGTGTAAGTTTTCCATCACCTCAGCCTCATACAATTGCATATGAATGACTTGCTTCTCACAGCAGCGGGGACATTAATGTCCTGCCAAGCTGCTGTCACCACCTCCCTTGGGTGGGCCACCAGGACTGTGCTGCAAATCCTGAGGTGGATGTGGTCGAAAGGAGCCCATGGTGACCTTTGGAGTGGCTGTGAAGCCCCATTCAGAAGAGCAGCAGGACTGGAAGTGCCACTTGAAGGGACACATCACTGGGGCTACAGCAGGTTCAGCAGTGTTGGCTTTGTCCTCAGCATGGTCCCTGTGTGCTGGGACAAGACATCCACATTGTTTCTTTGGAGCCTCTTTGATAATTTTGTGCTCTCAGCTTCTTTTGCTTTTAAAAGGTAGGAATCAGTTTTGTGTTAGGATAACACAGGTCGTGGATTTCCCTAAGCCTGGGCTTAAGCTTTGGGTTGTGGCTGGTGGTGCCAGCAAGGAAGACTTTTTATCATCAATGTAAAACACGTCCTACCCTCTCTGCTCAGGATGAGTGGGATATATTGATCTGTGCAATATGTCAGCAGCAGCAGCTGCATGGACCATCTTCACTTAACAGTGTTTTCAGACAGTACTTCACAGTCCAGCTCTCCCACCCTGCCAGCTACTTTTCCTTGGTCTGGACCAGCCATGGGTAGCTCTGGAGGAACTTGAGTGTCTGCAGAAGCTTCTGAGATGCAGTGGAGCCTGAGACTCCTGTGGGTAGGCAGGAGGAAGGAGGATTGCTGGGAGCACCTCTCTGCCGAAGGGTCTGTTGGGGTCAAGATGGTTATGGTTTCACCAGCCTGGCTCAGGGACCAGGTGCTTGGCCTTCCTGGGCCACCAGGCTTCAGTAACACAGTGAACATCAGCTTGCTGGTACCCACCAGAGACAGACCTTTGGGCAGTAACAACTGGCCAGGCAGATGTCACAGCCAGGCAGAGGGACTCCAGCATGCTGATCCTGGAAGAGATGTGTCCCAAGCAGACTGGGGAGGATGAGCCAGCTGCCCTGCCTAAACAGGGGATGTGGAAGAGGAGCCTCCATCTTTGATGGCTTGCAGACACTTCATGCCCTGCAGCGCATTTGTCTCTGGCATTTTGGAGCAGGCAACAGTGGGTAGAAGGAGAGGAAGATGATGCAAGGAGCCTTATGGCAGGTGCTCTAGGCATCCCCAAGCCCACATATATGGCTGAGCAGCCTTTTGGAGCCATTTGAGCTGATGCTGCCTTTGGAGACCTACTGTGAAAAGCCAAGGTTGGATGGAGGAAGACTGGGAGAGCAGGATGTGCACCAAGGCTCAGCAGCAGTTTCCTGGCACGAGAGCAGTTTGTGGTTCAATGTGTTTTTAGATGGTGCTCTCCTCCTCACTGCCAGCAGGATTCTGTACAAGGTTGACTTTGTGGACTTCTGGGCTGGGTGCATTTCTTTACACTTAGATGATGCTGTGCACTGAGCTTTGCAAACTGGCAGATCTGCCTTGTTGGGCATTTCAGAGTGAGGCAGCCTGTGTGCAGTGAGTGCTGGGGGCACCTTGAGGGCCAGAAACACTCACAGCTCTGCTTTTCCAGCAGCAGCTCCCAGCAGAAATGGCACTGGAAACAGCCAGAGCTGTTGATGATGCTTTGCTGAAGGGTGGCTTCTTCAAGTTTCCCTTTCCTGATTCTTCCCAAGGAGAAAAATTTGGCTTTGAATGGATTGAGCACAACTACAAAGAGCCCAGGGGAAAGTTGGAGGCTGCCAGCTCACAGCAACACAGCCGGGGTCCGGCTTAGTCACAGCCCGGGAATAGCCTGGAGTGACTCAGCACCGATTGCTTCGTGCGTGATGTGTTGGTATGTCCTGCAGACAGATACCCATGAGCTGCCAGCGGGTTTGGCCAGGTGAAATTTCCTCAGTCTCTCTGAGATCCCAGGTCTTTGTGATGCACAAATCCCTTTGCACAGCTTTGTGTTTATTTTAGAGGTACATGAAGTTTTTATACTTCTATCTTCAAACAGGTAATTTTGCTGAAGGTAAAGTCGTTCTAGTACCTTGTTCTCTGCTGTCCTTGTAACTGAACCGGTAACTTGTGCTACCCACACACAAATAGCTGGATTCAGCATGTGATGGCAGATGCCAGGGCAGCACTGGGCAGGGAAGGGCTGCACTGCTGTCATGAGGAATGTCCTGCTTGGGTGGGAAGACAGGGTGAGAGTAGTTCCTTCCAAACCCTTTATTTCTCAGCTTTTTTCTTTAAAAGTTTTCCTGCCATTTTGGAGCTGCTGGGCTGAATGAGCTGGGAGAGGGCTGTGGCCCAGCTAAGTGGTTCCCTGTCTCCCAGTGCGTAGCAGGGCGGTCGGCAGAGGTCCAGGCAGGGCACGTGCCAGACCAAGCATCCCCTCAAGTGCCAGTTGTCCAAGGCCCTAATTCATTTTGCTTTGGCACCTACAGATTTTCCTACACCTTGTTCTGAGTTCCATGATCTCCCCCTAGACCTTTCTGCATCTACAAATGTAATAAAAATACAGTCTGCTTTCCAGCAACCTACACTGATCATCTCCAGTGCCACCCCTTTTCCATCCAGCCATCCCAAAGCTTGGTTTGACCCTGACCAAGGGGTGGGTTTAATGTTTGTAGGTGTTTAAATCTCAGCTGAGCAGCCCAGCTCACAGGGCTCTCACTGCCATTGCCACTTGTGTAGCAGCTAAAAAAAATCCCCTTTGGATACTGGAGATGCTGCAATGTGTGTGAAACACATAGGTTGCTTCCAGAAGTTGGTGCTGTCCTGTCAGCATAGTCTCCCCCTGGGTTGGGGTCTGTGGCACATCATTGGTTACCAGAGGCTTTGGGTATCAGTTCTGGTTTTGACCTCCCTGAGGTTACAGGGAGTATGAGAGAGCAGCCTCCACTCATTGTCCTGGATTTTGCTGTTAGCTCTTTATTTTTCTCAGCACTCCAAGTGGTGATGGTTTCTCCTGTCCCTGGTGGTGTTCTAGTGGCCCCAGAGCTTGTCCGGGTGGGATGGGGGAGGTCTAATGTACTGCTTTGAGGAAGGAGGGAGGGTTGGGGATGGCTGGAGGGAGCAGAGGTGAAGAAGAAGGAGAGCACAGAAGACCCTGGCAGTGAGGAGCACTGGAGGAGATGGTTGACAGGAGGCAGTGGGATGCTGGCAGAAAACCAGCCCATCCACAGCAGCCACAGCATCTCCTGGGAGGGGGTTCTGCAAGGTGAGCCTTGCCTTCATCTAACAGCACTGTTCCTGTCTTCTTCCAGAGCAGCTTGTGCTGGGAGCCCACAAAGAGCTGTCCCGGCGCTGGGACGCTGACTACGATCCCTTCGTGCTGCCCCTGCTGGACGAGCAGCAACCGTGCTATTTGCTGTACCGCCTGGACAGCCAGAACGCCCAGGGCTACGAGTGGCTCTTCATCTCCTGGTCCCCCGACAGCTCCCCGGTGAGCTCCGTGCTGGGCTGTGGTTCCCCAGCGTGGGGACACGGGCGTGCTCTGGGAGGGGTAGGGAGGAGGAGATGCTGGCCAAGGTGACTTTGCTCTGGGGGTGAGCAGGAGCATTCACACCCTCCATCACTGTCCCCAGGTTAAGAAGTGGAGACTGCTTTGGGGATGGAGGAATTTTTTAAGACACAGTGAGATACACTGAGACTGTGTCTCTGTCCTCTTGCAGCGCTGCCTGAGAAGGTGGAGGGGCTGGGATGTAGAGGGGGGAACAGTATAGACTGCAGGGCCAGGATAGAGATATCCCACTGTGGCTCTGGCTGAAGGCATTGCTGGGAAGAGCTGGCACTGCACTGGCTTGCCTGGCCCTGCTCTGCTCAAGGCTGATGCAGATCAACTGCTGGCCCTTCTCCAGACCTGGCTCCAGAATCAGGTGGTGGAGAGTGAGCATAAAGGGCTACTGGATGAGAGGCAGGTTTAGAGGATGTCAGCAGGACGGCTTGGAAAATGCCATCCTGCTGAGCACATCTGTGGAACAGGCTTTTGGTAGGCTTGACATTTATTGCTGTGTTAACATGTGTGCTTGCCATCTGTATACATATGTGTGTGTGTGTGTGTGTGAACATAAATATATATATATTTGCACATATATATATACACATATACATACAAACATGTATATAGACACATATATACTTATATTTATACTTATTATATATTTTATGTAATCTTTATGCTATATAGATTTACTGCCATGTTAATACATGCACTTGACATATATATTGACACATATATATATAAATACATGTACACAAATAATATTTTATATATTATAACATGCATATATAAAAAGACCCACTGCAGTTTCTTAGTATATATCTAACAGCTAGATACTATTATATATACACATTTATATGTATACAGACATGTATATACAACTATAATGAAATGAAATATCATGTTATATGTGTGTACATGTACATATGCATGTCTATATATATTAATAGATATTTTAAGTGTATGTCTTTCAACAAACCACTGAGGGTGTTATTGCAAAAGCACAGTGTGTGCCCAGGAGCACCTGCCAAAGCTTTTCCCTGCATTTTGCAGAATGAGGCAATAGAAGTGCCAAAGGCAAAAGTCGCTTTTAAGTGGCTCCTGTGGTATTTGTGCCTCCTCTAACCCAGGTGTGGGGGAGAAATGACACACTGGAGCTCAGGGATTGGAAAGCACAGCATGGAAAAAACTGTGGGATTGTGGGCTGCACTTGGCAAGGCTGTGCCAGGCGCCAGCAGCCCTGGAAATAGTGCTGATGGGTTTTCCCGCCTCCTCCCTTCCCAAGGATACTGCCATTAGAAATCAGACCAAGCTGGAAACTTGGTGGTTGCTCCCAGAAGGGGCTGAGGTTTGTGGAGCTGGTTGTGGGTGGTGGCTGTGAGCAGTGAGCCCCTCTCTGGTCCCCCGTGCGCCTCTGTGACGGTGCTGCCGCCCCTCTCCTTGGCAGGTCCGGCTGAAGATGCTCTACGCTGCCACCAGAGCCACAGTGAAGAAGGAGTTTGGTGGGGGGCACATAAAGGACGAGATGTTTGGCACAGTGAAGGTACAGTGGTGATTCCTGGGCAGCCTTTTGGGTCTGACCCTGCACTTCAGCAGCCTACCCTGGGCTCAGTGCCTGAGTGGTGGGATGTGGGATGCTGGCGTTTGGTGACGGGACAGCACAAAGGTTGGTCCTTTAGTCGCTTTAGTCTCCTGGGTGTCCACTGCTGCTTTCTCCTGCCCACATGGCTGTGGTCTGTGATAGAGGCCATAGAAGAGGCAGGAGGAAGGCTCCAAGATGTGGAGATTTACACTGAGTGGGAGAAGAAGCACCAGGTGGTGGCAGTGTCACTCCAGCAGTGACAGCTTCCTGTGTGCCAGGGTTATCTGCTGTCTTAGAGTTTTCTCCTTCTCTTCCATAGGCAGTTGGCAGAGGGAGTTGCACAGGGCCTCCTAGGCATCAGCTCCACTGGGCTTCTGGTGCCGGTGGGAGCCACGGAGCATCCCCACTCTGCTACTGCTGTGCTGCTCCTGGGCTGTGGGTTCTGCCTTTCCCTCTCACTTCCATCCTAATGAGCTCCATTAATCAGCCAGAGGAGCCCACAGCCATAGCCAGGCAAGGTGGTCTGAACAGGCATCGACAGTTGTGGGCACTGTTCAAAATCAAGTGGGATTTGCATGGAGGCATCCAAGACCACTACTGAGGAGGGAGCCCAAGACCCACTGGGTTGCTCAGACTCCTCTCAAGGATGGGGATGCATCCAGACCTGCAGTGGTAACCGCCCCTGATGTGTCTCCCTGTCCCTCTGTCTGCAGGAGGATGTGTCCCTGAGTGGTTACCAAAAGCACGTGTCCTCCAGCTCTGCCCCAGCCCCGCTGACCGCAGCCGAGCAGGAACTCCAGCAGATCCGCATCAACGAGGTGGGTGTCCAGCAGCCCCTGGAGAGGAACCTGAGACCCTCTTAGCACAAAGGGATGTGGGATGCAGGGAATGAGCATTCAGCTAAAAGGAATCGCTCATTTTTATTTTGCTGTCTTGTAGCTCTGTGGTTAAACCCGTCCTGCCCTTGCCAAAGTGACCAGTCCCACTCACAGTCAAACGGGGGTGGCATAAAGAGGAATTTACACTATTTTTTTTTCACCTTCCTTGGATGTGAGCTCAGGACTGTATTTTGCTGGCAGTCAGAAGATGGTCTGCAGCTGAAAGCAGGCAGCAGTCTCTAACCTCTGGGTGTTGGGGCAAAAGCCAGAGCTGAGTTTAAAGTTGTAGGTGAGGCAGTAAGGATTCAGGTTTATCTTCGGGCTGCAGCAGCATCCTCTCCCATACTCTTCCTCTATGGCTATAAATATGAGGGCTGCTATCCCAAGAAATACAGATTTTAGCCTAAATTTGGGGGCTTGTGTGCTGTCATGGGCTGGGGCTGGGACAGACAAGGCTTTAACACCATTGGCTCCCTGCTGGCATCTCAGGCATTCATGCTGACATCCCTGGTGCTGTGAAACACTGAGGCAGGAAAGGGGGTTGGCTCTCCAAGTGTGAAGACCACCTGGAAGCAGTATTTTTTTGGGATGAGGGGATTTCCCTTAGATGTATGGAAAGCCTTCCTCTCTAGAGGAACATCCCTCTCTCCCCACTGTGCTGAAGCCGTGGGGCTCATGGGGGTTCAAGACTTGCCTGGAGGACACAAAGCCAGTCAGCCTGATGCCATTGACAAATGGCAAAGACAAGACAGGAGGTTTCCACCTGCCAAAACAGGACTGGGGATGGTAGAGTTGAGGGGCATTTGGGAGGTGCCACTAAGGGGTGGTCTCCACTCAATGGAGTTATTCCAGCTCCCAGCCTGGAGAGGTTGGGCAGGATTTATGGTGGGGAAGCCAAGGTGATTCTCATGTTTGGAGAAGAGAGAGATGCTGATGGTGGCTCTGCCGCTCATTTGGCACCTTGCGGTGTCTGTGCCATCACCTTGTCTGGCCAGTGCTGCAAGATAAAGTAATTTTGGGAGAGGTGTTGGGATGTGTCTTAGAGTCATGTGGTCCAGGTAAGTAGTGCTTGTGGTGCCATTTTCCAGTTGACTTGCCATGTTCTCCTTCCCACCCTCGCCTTCGTGAGATGCAGCTCTCAGGGGGAGGTGCTGCTGCCATTTAGTTTGTTGGGGGCTATTCTAAAGGCACATGGTCCCCTGTTGTCACCAGCATTTAGAAGGAGATGAAGATGAGTATGGTTCTGCCTGTGGATTTAAATGTGGGGAACAGATGATGCTGGGTGGGCTGAAGTGTTGGTGGTGTGTCCACTTGGCTCTGCATATGGAGAGAGAAGCGACAGGAGCTACAGCTCAGGGGCCACACTCATGTCCCCGGGGTGGGGAAACTGAGGACTCTTGGTATATACAGCTTGGAGCGAGTTTCTGGAGCCCTGCAAAGCAGAGGCTGTGATTGAGGGGAGCTCTGTGGGAGCAGCTCACAACCTGCAGCACCCCACTGGCTACAGCGATGCCTCCAGCCTCACACGTTGCCTGCAGTGTGCAGGGTTCCTGCATACATGTGTGCACCTTGTGCACAGGCTCTGGGGTCCTTCCACATGATGCATGTTGCAGTTCCCTTTGAGGGAGCAGATTCAGCATGTGGGAGCAAGTGGTCAGGACCAGCAGCAACCTGGGACTCAGCCCCATGGCAAGCCCTGACCTCAGTTTGTGTCTTGCCCAGGTCCCCGCTAGCGGTCCAGGACCCTGCACATCCCCCTGTGTTCATCCAATCCATTAGGACTTTGGAAGTGACACATGGGACATGGTTTCTTTAAAAGCCACCAGCTCACAAGCGCTTTGCTGTGTCCCTCACCAGGAGCTGCTGCTGCGGGCTCTGCTCCCCTCTCCTCGTGTGCTGTTGATGCACAACCTTCTGAGATGCCAGACAGGTTTGCAATATTCACTCTGGGATCCTCCTCAACCACTATGGAAGTGCAGAGAGGGAGTGGGGGTGGTCAGCAGCAAAGCAGGAAGAGGAGGAGGATGGCTGCAGGGCAGCATGTTGAGGGCAGGTACAGCAAGGACACTGAGCAAGGAAGGACTCAGGTTTGCACATCCCCCAGGGAGATGCCCAGCCTTTTGGAAAGCAGGTTTTAGGCTGCATGAGCCAAGCTTTTGCTGTGGTTTGAGGACTGCATGGACAGAGGTGATGTTGTGAAATACCCTCTTTCATGATAGCTGGATGGGAGCTCACAGAAATTTGCCATTTGCTTCATATATATTTATTTTCAAATAGCTGGAAAATGCCAGCTTTACTGAGCTCAGAGTTGTCAGCAGACCGTGGGCTAAGAAACTGCTTTGAATTTTGCATTGAGCTTAACACCCACGAGTGGGGAGTCTTTCTAGAAGTGTTGCAGGTTTAGGAACATGGTGATGGGGCTGTGCAGGAGGGGAAGGTGACCTTGGAGCTGGGAGAGGAGGCAGGAGAATTAAGAGGAACTAAAGGCGGGGGTGCCATCGCAGTGTGTAAGGGGCTGTCGTTAGTAGCTGCCCCACAGTGTTGGCAGGTGGGTAGAACAGAGGCCACTGCCATGAGGATTTCACCATAAGGCAGAGAAATGCTCATTAGTCAGGGTCAGCACCATGCTAGGAGTGAGGAGAGAGGTGGGGAAAATCCAGCTTAAGGAAAAGGAGATAAATACCCACCCCAGGCAAGCCTGCTGCCAGCAAGGCTGGGGACCAGTATGTGGTATGTGCTCAACTGTCCCACACATTGCTCTCAGGGTGTTTCAGGGAGCCAGTTTTTAATGTTTTTGTAAAGGGAAGGAGTAGAAAATACAGAGATGTATGGGGGAGTTGACATTACTAGGACAAATTTCCATCTCTTGGTGGTTTTGGACTTCAGCGTGCTTTGCATTGAAGCTTGAGGTCTCTCCAGTCCCACTGTAACCCTCCCATCCTCCTTGCATTTATGGGAGGTGTTGGCAGTGGTGATGTCCTTGCGCTGCACCTCTCCATGGAGTAGGATCAGGATCAGGATTCATCCTGAATCCCTGTGCACTTGCCCTTGGGCCCTTGGGGGTTCCAGGGCATCCCATGGATGGTAGGACAGCAGAGCTGGAGGTCAGCTGGGCTTGATGCCCACCTGAACAATTATTTCCCTTTCCTGAGGGCTGTGCATTCACACCCTGCTCATCCTCCGGGATGCTTGGTATTGATAGAGGTGTAGACATTTTTTCCACCTAAACCTTTAGTATCTACTTTTTGGTGGAGGGTAGCCCAAAATCTGCTGCTGCAACTGCTGGAACTCCTCCCAGTGCTGGGCTGGGGGCACCCCAGCTGGGGAACCAGCAGGAGATGGGGCAGGGACAGGCTCTGCACAGAGATATTGGCAGAGACACTGCATGTGGGGCTGCCCAGACTCAGGGCTGCCTGGATTCAGGACTGGGGCTCTCCCTCCCACTCCTCCCCAGCAGTGACATCTCCTGTGTCGTTTTTGCTGCTCTCATTGCCCACACTGCCAGGAGAGGCCTTCCCTGGCCTCCAGCAGCAGGATGGTGTGGGTCCATCCTCCCAGCATGTCCATGTGTCCCCCACCCTGTCTTGTTTCACACGAGACACCCCCTGTACCTGCACAAGATGCCATTGACAGTGTCTCCTCTCCCCATGCTCACAGGATTCCTGTTCCCAAGACTCGAGCACCGAGATGGTAGGCTGCTCTGCCTGCTTGATGCCCGGTTTTTCCTTCTCCTGGCATTGTTTTTCTGCATGTTCTGCTCTGGGCACCTGAGTCCATCATCCCTCCGGGATGTGGGTACCAAGTGGGGCTGCTGTAACAAAGGGCAACCCTGTAAAGAGACCCACTTTGGTGCTGCTGAGTGGTTTTGAGATGTCATCTCAAACTCCTGTGCTTCTCTTGGCATGCCTTGACTTTTCTTCCTTCTCTCTGTCAGGGGGAGGGCAATGAAGAAAGAAAAAACATAAAGGTTGGACTCTATCCATAATCTCTGAAACAGACCCCAAAGGAAAGGGAACCACGCTCGCTGCAGGGCACCTGGGTTAGAGTTACTGGACTGTTTCTCTGGGAGGGCGTCTGGAGGTGGGATGGGCTCCTCCGCCGTCGGGGTGACGCCGTCTCCCTGTATTCTGTGGCAGATGGTGGGGGGCTGTTGCTGCTGCCCATCGCTGGTAGAGTACCCCGACCCTGAGGAGGTATGGTGTGCCCGCCGCGTCCTGACCCCTTCTCCTTCAGTCCCCATGGGGGCCCCCCACTGTGGCTGGATGGAGTTGTGATGTCTCTGCAATCTCTTTCTTTCCTTCTTTGAAGTGGAGTTTGATCTCCTGGATGTTTGCTTGGGGTATGGGCAGCAGTCTCTGCCTTGTAGGAGTAGTTGGGGAAAACAGCATCTAGGATATTTCCCAACTGTGGATCTCCAGTTCCCCAGCTCCAGCATTGGAGGGAATGCCTGTCTGATGCAATTAAACCCACCAAGGAGGGTGGGTTGCCCACCCTGCTGGTGAGGACCTTCGCAACTGAGCGCTATCATTTCAGGGTTCCCCCTGGCACCCATAGGTTGCAATCAGAGATGATTGGAGACAGACATGTGCCAGCATTGATTGCAGTATTCCTGTCAGGGATTCGCTGGGAAACATTGGTTTTGAGCTGGTCTTTGCTGGGGTGCATGGCTGGGCCCAGGTGACCTCCCAGAACGGTGGCAAGCATCGCCATCCTGAGTCTGATTGACTGTTGATAGTTTAATGCCGTGGTCCCTGTGAGCTGGGTGTCAGGAAGCTCCTTGGATGAGAAGCTTTTAGCCACAACACCAGCTGGTTTTCCTTTGTCTCCCTTTCCCACGCTTTGTCACTGTGCCCTCATGCTCAAGGTGGTCTCCATCCCCAGGTGAAGACGGAGATCAGCGTGGAGAGTAAGCACCAGACACTGCAGGGCCTGGCCTTCCCCCTGCAGCTGGATGCCCAGCAAGCCATCCAGGCACTCAAGCAGAAGAAAATCAACTACATCCAGCTGGTAGGTCCCTCACATGGCTCCTCTGTGCCCTGCCCCCAATACTTACTGCTGCCATCTCTCACTCCCATCTGCTCCCCTGTCCCTCTGTCCATCAGAAGCTGGATCTGGAGCGAGAGACCATTGACCTGGTGCACACAAGCGCCACAGAGATTGCTGACCTGCCCAAGAGGATCCCCCAGGACTCGGCTCGTTACCATTTCTTCCTGTACAAGCACTCACATGAGGGAGACTACCTGGAGTCTGTCGGTGAGAGTCTCAGCACTGGTGATGGCTGGTTCAAGCCTGTGGGTGTCCATGTCTTCCCTGGACCATTGCTGACATGGGGAGCAAGCAGAGATGGGGATAGGGATGGTGCGGGGACCTCGAGTCAGTTCCCTCCTGTGGTGGGTGCTGGCAAGCACATTGGTGCCAAAAAAACAGCTGCCACATGTGGTGCAGGTCTCTCTGGGTGCTGCCACAGAGGATTTGGGCAGGGGTTGGCAGTCATTGTGTTGCAGGCATACTAGAGGAGATTTGGGAGGGGTGATGGATAGGGTGGCTCACCTTCTATCACTGAGTAAACTGGGACTCTCAGGGCTGGAAAAGCCATGACCAGGGTAAGATGCAGCTGCTGTACCCTGACCATGGTCCTGGGCAGCATCCTAAGCCCTGCTCTCTTCTTACAGTCTTTATCTACTCCATGCCTGGGTACAAGTGCAGCATCAAGGAGCGCATGCTCTACTCCAGCTGCAAGAGCCGGTTGCTGGACACTGTGGAGCAGGAGTTTTGCCTGGAGATAGCCAAGAAGGTAAGTGCAAGCCCACCCAGAGGTGATGGAGCAGAGACCCATGCTGGGCATCAGCAAGGCACTGTGCTGCAGCCTTGCTCCAGCCCTTCTGGTGGGCTTGGCAGGGAGTTGGGTGCCCCAAAGGTGGGTGTCAAAACCCAGGAGAGCTGCTCACCCGCTCTTGCCACTCCTGGGCGCAGATCGAGATCGATGATGGAGCAGAGCTGACGGCTGAGTTCCTCTACGAGGAGGTGCACCCCAAGCAGCACGCCTTCAAGCAGGCCTTCGCCAAGCCCAAGGGGCCCGTGGGGAAGCGAGGACAGAAGCGGCTGATCAAGGGGCCGGGCGAGAACGGCGAGGACAGTTAAGATGCCGCAGGGCCGGGCGGTGAACGGACAGCATCCCCGCGGCACTGCCTGCCTTCCTCTCTGCTGACCTGGGGAGCTTTCCCTCCATCTCAGCTTTTTTTTTTCCCTTTTTTTTCCTATTTCATTCCTTTTTTAAACATCAGGATGGCTTGTTGCACCTGGGGACAGAGCGATGGGGCGGGTTCAGGGTTGTCGGTGTTTCTTTTCCCTGCGTCCTTGTGCGAGCCCTGGGGCTGCTGGGGGAGGACTGGAGCAGCAGGGCCATGTCCCCAGCCTTGCTTCTGTCCCCACTGGGGTCACAGCTGCTGCTCTCTGTGTCCCCTGGGTGACTGAAGGACACATTCACCTGAAAGCTGCTCTATGCAAAGGGAAGGGGGTAGCACTGGGGATTCCTGTTTGAAAAGAGAAAATGCTTCTTTCCCTGCTCCCCCAGCCTTCCGTCCTGCTCTTGGTGTGCACAGCCCCTCTGCCCCAGGCCTGGAGTGATCCTGCACCCCCTCGGGGTGTGGGCAGGACCCCTTCCTGTGGGGTGGGCTTTGCTTCCTGTGAGGTGAGAGTTTCTCCCTGCAGAGGGCCAGGCAGCAGAGGTGGAAGTTCCCCACTGAGTCCTGAGCTCAGCCTAGACCTGGAGAAAGGTCACTCTGCCTTTGGGTGATGTTTGCATCCCCTTTTTGAATTGCCCCAGTAAGGCTTTTCCCCTCAGAAGGAGCTGTTATAGCCCTGACTCAGCCCCATCCCTGTTTAGGATGGCAGCTGGGGGGCACCTGAGCCCCTGCCCCCTTCCATTACGCTCTGGGTTTTCAGCTGGCTCTCTGGAATGGGGCAGCCCCATGTCTTAATAATCACATGGGCTGCCCCAAATCTTTATAGGGGGAAGCATGAAAGCCTCTGTGTGACCCCCATGGACACCCCCAGCCACTAAGAGCCATCACTGGCCCCATGGGCTGAGCTTGGCACTGTGATTTGGGCTGCACTGGGAGTCTAGGGGAGAGCACCTTGCTGCTGGGTTCCAGTGAGGGCTCGAGAGCTGCCTTCCTCTCTGGGAGGATGGAAAGGGGGGCAGTGAAACCTGCCCTCTGCTTTCCGGCCGTGGCGGTGAACGTGCCGGTGTTGCCTTGACCTCGGCAGAGTCAGGGGGTTGAAGCTGGGGGGAGCAGAGCACACTGTACTGAACGCTGTATTTTCTAAAGAATAAAGTATTTTTAAAACAGTCTGATGCTCTTTGGAGGTCCCCTGGGTTCCCCAGCTTTGGGGCTTTAGCAGCCATGGGCTCCAAAGCTGCGACAATTTCTTGGATGTTTGGAGCCAGTCACTCTCTCAGCCCTCACCACCCCCAAGGACATTTACACTTCAGTCCAGGGGTCTGGGACATCCCTTTAATGTCTGGCAGAGGTTTTGATGCTGGACAACTCCAGCAATGCCCAGAGCTACAGCCAGCTGCAGGAGGCAGCATGCCTGCTTAGCCCAGCTTTCCATTTTTAATCACTGGTGATGATTTTGCAAGGCTGTGATGCTGCTCCTGGGGCTGTTCTCTTATCTGGGGTAAATTCCTGCCTGGCCATGGGGAGAGAAAGCAGCAGGATTGCAGAGCCTAAAGAAGAGCTGGGAAGGCAATGGGGCCTGCCCACATCCCAGGCTTCCAGCCCTGCCACTCCTCACCCAGGGCAAGGCAGAGGTTCCCAGGCTTCTGGGAGGGGAGCCAGACCCTGCATCTTCCTTGGTGGCAAGCAGCCACCCTGCCAAAGCTCTTCAGCATCCAAAACCCAACAGCCCAAATCTGGGCTTCGGCTCCTGAATTTCCAAGCAGTGGGCCCTGATGGAGAAGCAGGGAAGTGGTACAGCCACCAAAAGCTGCTGCCTCGCCTCTCCTTGCCCGGAGGATCTTGGCTGCAATTTGGATACCTGGTTTTTTTATTTCTTATGGTGTCCTGAGCAGGTTTCTCAGGGAACAGGCTCCCTGTGTGCTGAGCTGACACAGCCTTGGCCCCAAACATGCTCTTCAACCAGCCTGGTGGGGTTTGCAGCAGACCAGGGCTGTGCTGTGTCTCAGCTTTCCCAGGATGAGATGAATAATTTGGGAAGCTGGCTAGAAAACATTAAAAAAAAAAAGGTTAAATTTAAAAAAAAAGAACCAACCTTACATCATTTCCCCTTTGGCATGGAGGAGGAGGAGGAGAAGGAGGAGGGAAGATGCTGCTAAGCAGGGAGCAGTCTCAGTGCAGGAGAGCTCCCTCCTCATACAAACACTAATAATCCTGGGCTGATGCCACCAGAGCTGTTTGACAGGCTGATTCACCCTCCTCCTTCGGATCCTGCTCCCCTTCTGTGCTCAGTATTTTTTAGACATGCCCAAATACTGAGGGGGAACAAGGGCTGTCCCCCCACGTCCCACCTGCTCTTCTCACTGCCCCCATGCCCGTGCCAGTGCAGCCATCCCAGATAACAGCCCCCTGTGCTAAAGGATGGTGATGCATGGCCATGGCAGAGATGGCCAGAAGTCCAAGGGCTGCAAATACCTGTCTGGGCACCCTTTCCTTCCCATCCTGTCTCATCTGATCCTGTCCTCTATCCTATCCATCAGCCCATTTTTCATCCCATCCTGTCCTCTCCTGTCTCCTCACATCCTATCTCTTCATGTCCCCCTCCCTTCCTGCTCCACCCCGAGCCCCATCCCATCCCACCCCCTCCTGCATCCTCACGTGGCACAAATGGCATCAAGCCAGGCACAGATGGGCAGGCAGCACTGTGCTGAGGGCAACCTGGCTCTGCATCTCTCCACCCCCAAATGCCAGGGCAGCTCAAGCCCCCTCATCTTCCTGCTTGCCTGTCCCACACTTTCCTATTTGCTTTTGCAAAGCTTGCCAGGATTCAGACCAATTCACAGCTCACCCTCCAATAATTTTGGTTGAAAATTGGTAGGATAGAACAGGTAGAGCAGGACAGGAGGGTGCTGAAGCGGCACAGGAGGAGAGGAGCCGAAGAAGTGACAGGCAGAGCACCGACATCTCGAGTGCTGGGTTCCCTTTGGAAAGGGCGTTACAAATCCAATGCCAGCTCCACACCAAGCAATTCCCGAGGACAATTAAAGCACTCACAAAGCTGGCTGCTGCCTCCTGCCCCTGTGTCTCCACACCCAGCACACACACGAGGGTTCACACACATCAGCCTCTCTCTTTCTAAGGTTTGAGTTAAAAGCCTCCTGTGCTGCATAGCAAAAGCTCTGGGGTTTGAGGCAAGGGAAATCTACATTTGGTCAGCAGTAACTTGTGTCACTTGTGTAGGGAACAAGGACACTCCATGGTGGCATTTGCCTGTCTGGGTAGGGGCAGCAGGGCACAGCCAGCTTCAAAAACAAGGGGGAGCTGCAGGAGGCTGTGGCTGAGCACCCCCACAGAGCTCAGGGTTTTTAGGGCTCACAGACAAAGGTTCATGGGCTCCACAGCAAACAAGACACAGGGTAAATGATAGGACCATGATGCTTTTTCGTGTGGGATTCCCAGATGGAAAAGGACAAAAACTCAGAGGACATAACTCCTTTGGCTTCTGCTCCCCTGAGAGCTGAATCAGAGGAGCTGCAAAAAGAGTTACATCTGGTTGTAAGCTGAAGGTGTGAATTGAAAAAGTCTGCTGGCACCTGGGCCATGAAACCACAGGAGCCCAATGGAAAGAGTGGTAGGTCTGTTGCTGCAGCATCTCTTTGCAACCCCTTGCTGAGACGGAGATCCAGGGCAATGGCTTTTTCTGGAGGAGAAGAAGGGTGTGCTGATTGAAAGGGTAGATTCTCTCCATCCCCAAAAGCTCAGCACCTCCCTGGGCAGCAGGTCAGGCTGTGCTGAGGGTCAGGGAAAACCCCAAGCAGTGGGGCTTGGTTGCTACCTTCTGCTCCCTGGGACAGCCCTGGGAGAGGGCAGGAATCAAGAACTCTGCCCTCTTGGATGTTTCCCTGCATTAACAGCTTATTTTTGCCTAAAACACCCTGTGTCCCCCATTGCCATCCATCCCTGCAGGCGGGGTGTGAGCAGTAATTCCCAGTGGTTTAAGACTTAGCAAATGTATTATTTAAAAGTCAGTGGCAGTTCAAGGCACCATCCCAGAATGATGTGAAGCTGGGTGGCCCATTTAAATAAAAGGAAAGCAGGGGATTCAGCCCCATGGTGTGGTTGTTTGGTTGTGCTATTGGTGTTCAGGGTGAGACCTGCCGTAGGCATCCATCTGGAACCCACGAGAGATGGTGGGTCACACAGGGAGCAAAAGCTCAGTGTGGATTTTGCAGAGTAATGCAAAATAAATGGGTGAAAGGCACCAGGAATACTGGAGCTGTGAGTTTGGTGGTGTTGATAATGCTCTTAGCCGTGGTAGGTAGAGCACTCCCTTGCTGCCTCCTCCCAGCCATGGGGAACACGTGCTCCTGCTTGCACTTGGGATGTTTTTGCTGCCCCTGTACCACCTGGAGTTTCTCCGTTGTGTAAATGGATTGGGAAATGGAGGAAGGTTTGAGTTTAGGGCTATGCAATGTTCAACTGGATGGATTATTTATGCCCCAGACAAATATTAGCCATGGCTTTATGGCTGCATTCTTGCTTCCTCACTGCCACTGCCATTGTCTGACTTTAAACATATTTTACTGATTACTTCCTCTATTATTTTTCCAGAAACTAAACTAAAGCTTACATAACTTATCCCTACTTATGCAACCCCCAATTCAAGTTTTATTTACTGGAAAACAATGTGTTTATTTTTTCTTTCTTTGCCCATTTCATTGGGGAAAATTTATCTTTTCTATGTGTCATTAGATTTTTATTTTTGCAGTTAAGTGATGGACTTCTGCTGGTCTCTTGCTGTGTCCTGGTTCTGCTTTCACACTCCTGCTTGCCAGCACCAGTGCTGAAGGTAACTTGTCACAGCTGCTGTTAAGGGGTGTGGAGGCACCCACTGCCACGTGCTGAGGTTAGTCGTGTTCCTTTCATTTCAAAGGTTGCCACCTTTGAATTCTTGGCATTCTCTCCTGTGATTAACTTGGAGTAACTTTTGAGATTTCTACAAGCTGGTACCTTTCTGTATCTTATTCCTTCTCCTTAGTGGTACGAAGTGTTGAGTAGCTGTTATCCACACTAGGAACTAAAACTGGGCTTGTTAACTGGTTTGTAAAATGCACTGGGCCAATTCTGAAAGCTTTCAGTGAAAGAACTAGAAGTGCAAGTAACCTGGTACTATCAGAGTATGGCTTTACCTGAGTCAGCATGTCGTGTTATCTCACACACACACACTGATTGCTTACAGCTGTTCACTGATTGTTGCCAGAGTTTGGAATGACATTGTAGGCACGTTATGGTGCTGGGGGACACTCCTAGGAGAGGTGGATGTAGGATCTGTGGCTTTTTACTTTATGGCTCAAGTTAATGTAGTAGTACAACCTAAGAGATAATGAGATCTGTAAGGGAGATGCATGTTCATTGAGTCTTAGACCACAAACTACTCGTGTCAAGGCAAGGTCAGGTGGGTCACATCTTCCCTCCTACAGAACACCTGCATGTGGCAGAGATAGTGCTCCCTTGGCTGGCTGGCCATACCTAAACAACTGGTGAATTCCAGTTCATAGCACTGATGATTAGCCATAATTTGGGCTTCTATCTCCTCAATATATGGCTATTTGTGCTATTATAATGGATCCCTGAAGGGAGGGAACTTCACAGCACACCTGCGAGCGTGCCAGTAGCAGGCAGTGCCAGGGTGGCTTGTTACATCCAGAAAACAAGAGTACCTGGACAGAGTAACTGGTCAGGGACTTGTGAAAGTGACTGCAGCAGTTACTAGACATGCCTGTACATGAAGGGACCAGTTTAGTGTTCTGCTCTGACTTCCTGCCAATGTTGACCTCTGAGTATGTGTGTACACACACAGAAATACTTCCTCCTGTTCAAAGCCTGCCCTTGCTGCTCATGGAAGCATGAAACAAGGTGGCAATTAGGCATAACAGGTCTGGGTTTTCAGAGAGTTTGTAAAGGCAGGACTGATGTTCTCTTACAATTACTTCTGTCGGAGACCTGAATTATTAATTATTTGCTGACAGTCAGTTTTTTACACCAAATTTTACCTCTGAGTGCCCTGGAAAGCAGCCCATGCAGACTTGCAGAGACAACCTGCATCTACCACCCCACCACCTTGGCTTTGTAACTATCGGGTAGTCAGAAAATACCATTTATTAAATCCTATAAGCACCTTTTTCTTCTTAGTAGTGGACATCAGAGGGGGGGAAATGCTTGTGCATAAAACTATGAAGGAAGAATAGGGTAGCAGAGGGAGACAGCATCCAGCAGAGCCCATTCTTAATGTCTGCCTCTCAAAAAACATGTGCAAGCTCTTCATACAGCATTTCTGAAGTCATACACTCCTGTTGTGTTTTAGTGTGCATGTAGTACTACACCTGTATGTTTTCAAAAGCCTTCAGGAAGCAGCTCAGGAGAAGCTATTTTCTCTTTTCATAATAAATAAACCCATCTCAGGAAGCACTACTGAGGTTCTTTGGGCACAGTCATTGAAAAGGGATAGTTCAGCTGAGGGGCATTAAGCTGTAGGGCACTGCTTTACTCCCTCAAATGTCCCCCCACCCACTGACACTTCAGGTCCATTTCTGGAAGGTACACAGAGAAGCAAACAAAAACACAACGAGGGCATGAGGGCTCTAGAAATTTATTTTCAGAGCTTAGTGCTTTAACTACAATTAAAATACTTGAGCAATTAAAAAATGCTACTGACTTGATACTAGAACTAGACAAGAATACAACTAACACTGTTCCTTTCATGCACTGACAGATACTAGTTTGCTCATGCCACTGAAGTAGGCTCTTTCCCGTTCACTCATCACTTCAAAGTGTAGGGGTCTTCTACAGAAGTTGCATTCAGCTGATGAGTGTGGTTTCAGCTCCAGACCAACATCCTTCCATGTAGCCAGCAGTTTTTCTGTTAAGAAAAGTTCACCAAGATCAAAGCTTAATAGAGTGGATTGCTTTAGAGAAGCAGCAGAAGTGTCAGCATACTTATTCTCCTGGCAAGTGAGGAGAAATAATAGGATTTCATTCTGACACAATTAACCTCTTGAGACAAGTGGGCTGCAACTAAGTCTCAGCTATCCTCATTGCACCTCTACTGACAGGATCAAGAAGGAGCTACTTTCCCTGGACAGATCTATGTTTAAGACAAGTTAACAGCTCAGCTGAGAACAGCACACTTCTCTGGGCTCTACATAACGTGTGCAGAAATGATCTGGACAATGCATGAGCAGAGCCCTGGCAGAGTGGCTGTGACAGAACTAGCTGGGTCTAAGTCTGCACTGGCCTTGCACACTCTGTTCTAGGTCACAGCACACCAGCCTTCACACGTCACACTCAAGGCAGTTTAAGTGCAGAAGTATCTTCTCCTGTGCTGCAGCAGTGGAAAGACACTGCCCAGGTGGTGACTTAGATCTAAAGCTTGCATGTTCTAGTCTCATCTTTAGTACAAAAGACTGCATAGACAGGCCAGTATCTTCCTTACCATGATGCAAGAACGCACTCACCGATAAAGTAACTCATCATCTGCGGGGTGTGGTGAGGTGTCGGGGCGATGCGTAGCAGCTCCTCTCCACGGGGAACTGTTGGGTAGTTGATGGCTTGGACATAGATGCTGTGCTGGCTCATCAGCTTGTCACAGATCTCTGTGTTTTTAGCAGCATCTGCAACCTAAAGTTCAACAGTTTAAGTTACAAGATCAACCAACCAAGAGACGCAAGGTGGCAGAACCGTCAGACCAACTTAGAATCCAACAGAGCTGGTCTCCCCTGTGCCACTGTAAATAACATGTATGTCAGAAATAAGGGCAAATAAAAGCTTGTGCTGCAGAGCCCTCTGGGTATAAGCACATAACTGCACCCAGGCAGTTTATACCCCAAATCTTGTTTTCAACAGCTTGTTATCGATTTCCCTGTTTTCTTTATACTGTTGTGGCTTTCATTTACTTTTACACACTGCTCAGCTGCGCTTAAGCAGGCTGAGCTCAGCTTAATCCAACCTCCTGGCACTTCACTTTGAATACTGGGCTGAGTTTGAACTTTGTGAAGGTAGTAATTAACACCTCAAAGTGTAATGTGATCCCAGACAGCAACATGGGTGCCAGAATCCTGTGTCAACAGTACCCTAAGTACTTACCCTTATGGGAATGATGTGACTGGGGCAGTGCACCACAGGAAGTCCTGCATCCATCAGCATCTGCCTCATGAGCTTCACGTTGCGTTGGTGCTGCCGCCTCAGAATTTGCCCCTCTGGGCTCTTCAGGGTCCGGACAGACTCCAGGGCACCAGCCAGGAGCATGGGTGGCAGGGATGTTGTGAAAATAAAGCCAGCAGCATATGAACGAACAGTGTCTATCAGAGAACTTGTACTGGAGATGTATCCCCCTACACATCCAAATGCTTTGCCTGAAGAAGAAAAAAAGGCAACTAAACTTACTCCTTTCACCCATTAGAATAACTTAAGTTTACAGGATTGCTGCCTTTCACTTGAAAGAATGAGTTATTTTGACCAGATGCTTAATGCAGTCATGGCAGACAACAATTCCAGACCTCTCTGCTAATCTTGTATTTACTCAGCACAAGGTACAGCTTTGTTTTTAAGACAATCTTGATAACCTGGAACTAGTTTCTACATAGAAAGGACACTTCAAGACGCTCTCAAATACTCAAATTTTGATTCTGGGGAAGACTTTAAGTCCAATCATCAAGTAGAGACTTCAATAGTGACCCCAAGTGATCAACACTAAGTCTCTCAGCAGATTTAAAATAATCTGTTCGAGATGCTACAAATAGCCCATGCTCCTAAGGGGCACAGAAGGCCGTTACTGTGATTGTGAAGTTGATACCAGCTTCCCTTCCCAAATATTCAGACAGCAAAACATAGCCACAGACAGAACTAGGGTGTCTGGTGAATGCTTCTGTTCCCATTAGGCTGTAACCCAAGCTTGTAAGTCCTAAAGCCATGAGCTTTCCTAGTAAATTTGATTCATGTTTTGAAAGCTGTTTAAACAACCTTCCCATTTGCAGCAGTAAACTTACTCCTGAGCCTGCATTCTACTCAGATAATAGCAGTTGCTTCAGTTCTTGCCAAATCTCTTTACATAACTCCCCATCTCAGATTTCTAGATTAGGAGCACTCCATTTCACATAAAGGAACTGAACACTACTAAATATAGAGAACTACTCTACCAGCATTCTTACCTGAATTTATTCTTGAGTTGTATCATGCCACTGGAGGACCTTTTACTCAAGGTACCATTGTTTAGGGTTTTTCTTTGACTGATTTGTAAGACAGTCT
>JAWWLZ010000025.1:14820668-14831170 GCA_035041345.1 Poliocrania exsul
GTCCCACTGAGACTCAAACTCAGGACCTTGGGATTCAGAGTCCAGAGTGCTCTCCTTTACACCACGGGACCGCCCCATGTGTTTTAATTATTGTTTGGGATCTCTCCGTGCTTTTTGGTAGCAGTTCTCTAGCTGTGGGACCAGAATCTGTCTGGGGGAAAGGAGAACCACTTAGTGTGACACCTCTGAAAGAGGTCTTGAAATTGCATGAAAAATAGAACCAAAATCCTTTGCAAAGGTTAAAATCTATAGTAACTTCTTATGCTAATGTAACTCATCAGTGGTGAGCTTTCTTACTTACACTTACTGACATGACCACAAAGAGGAGAGTGCTGAAGGACTTGTGCTTGAAGAATTAATCTTGCTGCAAGTAATGAGAAGCCTTTTGTGGCCAAGGTGTAGAAAAGCACCTGCCAGTGTTTGCTCTGGTCTGTTGTTTCCACACCAACAGTGGGATTGTTTTTCTGAATGGACAGGGATATATTTGGAGATTCTTCTGCTTGTGAGCTTGTAAATTGCAGCTATCAGAAGACTGAAGGATTCTGTCCAGAAGCAGAATGGAAATCAGAGAACTTGATGATTGTGGTGGCAAATGAAAGGGATTTAAAAAACAAACAAATCAAAAACCCAAACTAACAAGGCCACACAAAATATATACCCAAACTTTAAAATAAACAGATTGCTTCAGGAACTTGGGAAAGCATTGTTTATTTTTTATGAGTTCTTATGGTTATGATTACACATTGGAAACTTTATTTGATCTATTAAACCATAAATAATCTCTGCCCTGGAACTGATGGGTTCTGAAAGTGACTTTTTAAAATGAATGATAAAAGTGCTTTTAAATATCTGAATTACAATTGAAATAGCAATCTGCAAATTTTAGTTCTATTTGACTATAAAGTATTTATTTATTTTAATTAAACTCTCCTTTAAGGAATGATCACAATGATGTGTTGGCACATATGTTATTAAAAGGCATGAGGTGGTTTAGGATTAAATTTAACCTGCTGCTCATCAATCTCCTACAAAGGAGGAGGCTGACAGTGTCATTTTACTGTCTCCAGAGCTGTGCTGATAACCCAGAATACTTAAATTATAGCAAAAGCTTTTAGAGTTCTCAGAAGCTAATGCATACATTTTAAGAAAGGATTGACATGTGATGAGAAAACTGTGTTGGGTGATTCTGTCTTGGATGCTTAGGCATGTGAGTGAGCTCTGAGGCCTAAACTGCACCTTTTGCTGTCAGGTCATGTCAGGAAAGGGCCCCTGTGGAAAGGGAGTTACAGTTAATACCTTGGTGCATGGCACCTGTAATATGTGTTTATTTAATGTTCTTTGTCAGTTTACATTGTCTAAATACAGCAAAAAAGTGTTGATGTTGGATTGGGTTTGAGAGTTTCAAATTGACACTTCTGCACCGTTATTAACAGGCAGAGAGAACCTGCCCTGTAGTCTGTGTGGTAGAACTTTATTTCCAAATAATCTCAAAATTTGCAGTCCCTTGTTGAAAGGAAAATAAATACTGAAGGAGTTCATGCTGCTCTGGTGTGTGGATTTCTGTCTTTGGGATTTGTTTTTTATGAGCCATGGTGGCAAAATTTTGTAATTTCATGTTTCTGCATGAGTTTTATCAGAGTTGTGGATTTTCTGTGCTTCTGGACAGAAAGGAAACTTTCCTGAGAGGTAACCTTTGTACCTGCTTGCCTTGTGACAGACAAAGGATTAAATAAAACTAGGCAGCTCTGACCTTTTTGTGAGGAGGAAGGGAATAGTGCTGGAAGGTAGACAGTATTTTGATTTTTTTGGTCTTTATGGTTTTGGTAGTCCTCAGCCTCAGTATAAATTCTCTTAAATCCTAATGGAGAAGGGAATGAACCATTGTGTTTCTCTCCTCTCTTAAGTGTGTGAATATGGAGCTACTGCTACACCAAGAGTTCCATAAACCTGTTGGATCTCTAAATATGTTGCACTTCATATATCTAAATATGCCTTGCATTTATTTGCCAGAATAATGCTTCTTGCATTTACTTGGAAATTGTGTGTAAAGAAGAATAACAGTACCTTGTCTCTTATCTTGCCTGGCTGAGTTAATAGCAGTTTGCTCACAGTTTTACAGCATCAGGTTGTGTTATTTCTTGTGTGATGCTGCATTGGAATTACCAGCTGGAGCTTTGGCCATTACAGGAAGAGTTGTGAGGTCCTTGCCTGCTTAGCTCTGTCCAGATGAGGTGAAAACACCTCCCTACTCACCTGCATGCAGCAAAGGACCAGGCAACAGTACAGAACCTCAGTGTCTTCTTTTATATTGCTATTTCCATAAATGTTGTTTTAAATGGTTGCATAAATTAGCAGTACCATTTTTGCCTCTTTATAGGAAAATGAGTTGTTTCCTGTTGGATTGGGCTCCAGTATTAAACTGGAATGACTGGTTTTAGCTCTTTATTCTGTATAGCTCATGAAGCACGAGCTGCTCTGGGGCTGATCAATGTTTTTTTCTCGTGTAATCACATGCAGTTCCCACAGAAGTGGTGGTTGACAGCACTGCTTGGTGAGCAGCAGCCTTGTGTTGTCAGGAACACAGAATGCCTTTGCTGCCCTGTTGTGCAGTTTTCAAGTGCTCTTTCCTTTTGTGCAGCAAAGGAGAATCAACTGTGTTCAAGGCCCACACGGCAACCGTCAGAAGTGTTCATTTCTCCAGTGATGGCCAGTCCTTGGTTACAGCTTCTGATGACAAAACAGTCAAAGTGTGGACAGTTCACAGGCAGAAGTTCCTGTTCTCCCTGAGTCAGCACATCAACTGGGTTCGCTGTGCCAGGTGAGTGTGGCCCTGTGGGGAGTGGAGATGGGGATTTATCCCTCCAAGTGGAGACTGAGTGTCATGGTCTGGTGTAAAATTTCTGTTTGGGGTGGTTCAGGTGTGTCTGGTGGCTGAAATACATTGCTGACCTGCAGAGAGGTCCCTTTAGGTAACAGTCTGCACCCACTGTGTGTTTCTCCAGCAATCTTTGTGAACTAGAGACTTTCCTGCTTTGTTTTGTTCTGTGTTTTGCTTTTACCTGGTAAAAGGCTTCTGTGTTCTGAAGTTGGTAACAGGAACAAAATGAGAGATTTCTACTTTTATTCCATCTTAGTTGCTTCAGACTTATGCCTCTAGTTAAAATGATCACCTGTGCTCCTTCCACAAGGCTGTAAGTTTATAATAATATTATTTCCTGATAACTGTTTTGGATTTGATTTTGAGCTGTTTTTTATGTATATCTGTGTCTAGGATCAAGTCACAGTTTCTCTGTAGGTAAAAAGTTCATTACAGTTCTGGAATGTGGTGGTGACAGTGGTTGGTAGCTCTGCAGATGCCATGGAAGAGCAGAAAGGATGTTTTTCCACTATGTCTGATGATGTTCTCTAGTTAAGGACTCGGGTCTTTATCCTGTAACACATATGCTGTATATGAGATATTGAGATGGGAGCCTCATATGTTCTCCCAAGGCACTGGAATGGTGAAGGTTCTGCTGCAACTGTTGCCTTGGGAGTAATTGTGTTGCTCTGAACTCCTGTGGTGAAGGCAAAAATTGCTTCAGTTTAAGTGTATCTCAGGTTGTTTCTCTACCTTGATTCCAAACAAGTAGGACGGAAGATCTTAAGTCAGACTCAAGACCTCCCTGAGAGTTATTTTATGTGCTTGAGAATTAGGGGCAGTGTGGGGACTTAGAGCTTGCTTTCTTTTTTCTCTGCTTAGCAATTGGATTTTCAGTCTCACTGATGCCAATGTGACTTCTTGAAGAATGAGGTGTGGCAGGTGGCCAAATCCCTGTACACTTTTCACCTGGAGGCATTTCTTAATTGCTGTCACTCATTATTTCAGATTCTCCCCTGATGGACGATTGATAGTGTCATCCAGTGATGATAAAACTGTCAAACTGTGGGATAAGACCAGCAGAGAATGCATACACACCTTCTGTGAGCATGGGGGGTAAGTGTCTAAATGGGGGTGCCTGGTTTGTGAGGGGCAGAGATCCTTGTCCTGGCAGTCCTAAAACTGCTTAAAAAGCACCTGTTACAAAAGCAGCCAGTGTGATGTGAGATGCAAATGAAGCTTCCAGAATTTGTGGACCACTTTGTGGCTCCTCCAAGTTGAAACTGGGAGGGTTATATTTCAGAAACTGTCCAGCACATCAAGCCTCAGTTTCTTTGTGCTTATTTATTTTTGCAGATGCTTAACTACTTTATTTCTTCTTCTAGCTATGTTAAGATCTTTTGTTTCGCTCTGAGTTGACATAAATTCAAAATGCAAAAAAAAGTCTTCTGGCTTGGATACTTTGTTTCATCCTCAAATTTTTAAATAACATGGTTACTATAAAACCGACTTTGTATTCAGAAAAACAGCTGTTGAATTTGGAACGTTGAGCCACAGCAGAAGTTCATTTGTCCAGAAACATAAAACAAGTCCTTAGAGAACTGAGAAACTTCCTATTTCCTTGGTGCATTGATTTTTTAAAGGACATAGTTCTTGCCAGGTAATATACAGTGATAGTAAGGCAAATTCAGACAAGGTTATTTTTTCCAGTGCTCTTAAGAATGTGGCTTATCCAGTCAATCCGTTGAAATATCTCAACTTCTTCAGCACTTATCACAAGGATACTCCAAGGATAATTAATTTTATCCAGTTTGTTGGGTGTATTGAGTGAGGAGTTACAAGATGCCCTTAACTGGAGGTTCTGAAGGTTTTTTTTATTTGTGATCAGAATAAAAATTGATTGCATTCAGTTCCAGAAAGAAATCTGGCCTCAGCCTGGCTACCTTCCAACTGGCAATATATGATTTCAGGACAAATTCACCAAGTTCCATCTTAAAATTGGTTAATAGACTCAAAATACCTGCTCAGTCTTGTACACATCGCTCTGGAAATAATGTTAATTTAATAGAAGACATATATTATGCAAACATTAAATGAACACTTCAAGGTGTTGTTGTGACAGTTTGATCCATCAGATTTCAGGAGAGTTGTGTCTACAGCTCCTACACCTGCAGTGCAAACTGTTGGGGTGTTGTGCTTAGATATCATCCTGCATTCTGCTTGGGGTCAGAGGCAAGGGCTGAAAAGAAATTCAGCAAAATAAATTTTTGGGTCATTTCAGTGTTCTATAAGTCGTAATGTAGCTTCCCTTCTTGAACAGGCTTTTTTGGTGTTTAGCAGGAGTTAAGTGTGAGCAGTTGGGTTTCATTGCCCTTTGCAGGTTTGTGAATCACGTGGATTTCCATCCCGGTGGGACGTGCATCGCTGCGGCCGGGACAGACAGCACGGTCAAGCTGTGGGACATCAGGATGAACAGGCTGCTCCAGCACTATCAAGGCAAGTTAACACCTTTCTGAAGCTGAACCTTTCCATGTATTGATATCAGTTGCTCTGAAGTCCAGGACCATTTCTCCATCACCTGCTGCTTTTTCAGCAAGGCACTGGGTTAGGCCTGGCAGCAAAGCCTTTTTTTCAGCAGACATTGTGCTTTGCTTTGTGTTAGCTCCAAGACTGATGTGTTGGGACACCTGTGTGGGACAGGTGTGTTAGCACCTGCACCTCGTTGCAGGTGGGCATGGGTGTTACCTGTGTTGCTGTTTGGCTCACACTGACTGTTCTTGAGAAGGTGGTGTGCAGTAAACAAGATGTGGCTTTTGCCTCTGAATAAGCCCATAGGATGAGTCAGATGTATTCTAGCAAATCAAAATGGTGGGTTCTTTTATGAGAAAATTAGGAAAAATTAACAAAAAGGGAAAATCAAATCAATCAATTGCAATTCTATGCTATGATCAAGGTTTCACAGACGCACAGAATATGCCAAGTTGGAATGGATCCACAATGACCATTGAGTCCAACCCTTAACCCTGCACAGGACCCTCCTCAAGAGTCACAATGTATGCCTGAAAGTATCATCCAGATGCTTCTTGAGCTCTGTCAGGCTTGGTGCTGTGACTGCTGCTCTGGGGACCCTGTTCCAATACCCAGACACCCTCTGGGTAAAGAACCTTTTCCTAATATCCAACCTAAATCTTCCCTGACACTCCAGGCCATTTCCTGGGTGCTGTCCCTGGTCCTCATAGAGCAGAGATCAGTGCCTGCCCCTCTTCTCCTCCCAGGAATGTTGTACCTGCAATGAGATCTCCAGGCTGAGCAGACTTCTCATGCTCTTCCCCTCAAGGCCCTTCTCCATAATCTGTTTGATTTTCAGCTTCCAGAATTAGCTTTGACCAGTTTACCAGTTGTTCAGGTTGGCTTGTCCATGGAGTAGGTAGCTTTTGTATCTAGGAGTCTAAATGTTTGGGGTTTTTTTTCATGTTACCTTTCAAATGACATCTCCTCCCATTGCCTGTCCTTGTCCAGCTGATCAGTGCTGCTGTTTGGTAGAAATGGATACAAGAAGGGTGTTTTCTCATCCCTGTGAGCTTCTTTGAGATTGACTGACCTGTTCTGTGAGCCTAAATGTGGCTTTTCTGTCCTTTACTAATAACAATCTTTAAGGCTGCTGTGGTATTTTTAAATTGATACATTCTCAAGCACTGTTTCCAGTGTTGACAGTTTATTAAACCTAATTTTGCTAACTTTTCCTGAGGACTGTTTCTGGTGTGCTCATAAAGCAGATGAGGGACAGGAGTCTGGGGCTTGGTGTGTTGTTTCTGCCATCCACATCAGCTACTGTGGATTCCTCACAGCTTTAGTTATTCTTATGGATCACAGTCACTCTCAGTGCTCTGATAGTTAACAAAATCTAATAAAAATCAGACCTTTTGAGGACTGTTGTTCCAGTTTACCAGTATTGAATGTACAATCACAACACTGAATTCTGAACTGTGATTCTTTGTGCAATAGGTATTGTTAACTTGTGGCCCATATCAGAACTTGGAAATGCCTTTCTGAAGTCCTGTTGCTAAAATCAGTAATGTGTTTAAATACTTGGGCAGTGTCAGGTTGTCCTTTAACCTACTTTATCAGCTTTTCAATGGTGGCAAGATCTACAGTGCATGTTTCCAGCCACCGTATATGTAACTTGGCTCAAAAACCATCTCTTCCTGCTTTCCACTTATTGCTGTTAAATTGTCTCAATCTAATGTGGTTTAGGTTTGGCTGCCAGGTCTATTTTTTCTTGGAATTACACATTTCCCTGGTATCCCACCCTTACTGAATGACATTTTAGTGTGACACCCTTGCTATTGAAGTGATCATTTCCTTTTGTGAGTGTTATTTTTAACAGCTACTGTGTAAATCTGAATTGTGTGTTAAACTTTGAACTAAAAATAGTCATAGAAGCTGAAGAAAGCTGAAGTTGCAGAGGTGACTGTTTGCAGGCTCTTCATGCCCCTATGGCACAAACTGAGGTATTGTAACGTGTTGTAGAGATGTTTATAAATCCCACTGTTCTGAGGGTTTATACCTGTCCTCTTGGGTAAATCTGATGCAGTTTTGTGGCTGCCAGCCCAGCCCCACTAGATGGCACCTCTGCCTTCAGAACGTGCTGGTGCTGCCCGGTTCAAGGGTGTCCATTTTAAAGATGGAGTTGTGTGGAGGAGTTCACAGATAAGTGGCCTCCCCTCAGGCTCCTGCCTCTCCAGTTTGGGCTGTTTTCCAACCCCGATTAGTCTTTTAGCAGCGTTGCTCTCCTTGCCAGGACTTGTTCCAGCTGTGACATTTGTAAATGGAAGTTGGAAGGGGAGAGCAAGCTGCAAAACCTTTTGTGTTTTTCTTTAGCCAAGTGCTCTGGTTGTGTTTGCTGTACAGTAGAGCAGACAGATGGTTTATTCCATCCTTTGCTTGGCACCAAACTCTTTTGTACAGTAATTTTTGTACAGCCCTTACAAAAATGGCCAATGTTTATTGCCTGACATTTTTTCCCTGTCCAAAGTTGTGTGTGGGAGCACCTCTGTAGCAGGTCTATGGAAACAGCTCTAATGTGGTTTTTTTATTGCTGTTTAAAGAGAATAATTAGTACATTTATCCAGTTTGGATGAGGCTGATGGTTGTTACCTGTTCAGGAGGGACTGTGGCTGTGTCAATCAATCCTAATTTATCTTCTCACTAGTAGTTGGCTACTAAGGGCTGCATTTCCTTATTACACAAAAGTAGTATTTTGAGACTTGGGACAGTGATGTGCAGTCACTACAGGCTGGCAGGACTCGATGGTAGTTGTTAATCCCCACTATAAGTCTCTTTAAAGGCTGTTCCGTTGCTCAGGCTTGGCTGGCAGAAGGGTGGCCTTGTAGCAACAAGTCCCTGGGAGGTGTCACCTCGTGCTGCACTGGATTTATTGTTTACAACATGAGGCTGCAGAATGTGTTGGCAAGTTTTTGGAGAGATGTTGTGAATGGTCTGGTGGGAGGTATGAGCTGGTTTGGCAGAAGAGAGATGAGATTTTCTCTGAGCTTACAACAGCCAAGAGCTCCTTGGGCACAGAAGCTGCAACTGCTCACAGAGCCACAGTCCGTGTGGCTTCTTTCCATTATGGAAAGGGTTTTTTGTGAAGCTGGAAATTATTTACTGTCTGGAACTTGGAAGATATGATATATCATTAACTTTGTCTATTTCTGGTGTGATTCCTTTCAGGACTTGCCTTTGTTTACAAGATATGTTTGCCTTTATCTGAGTATGGACACTAATGGGGTGGGAAATATTGCAAGGCAGAATAAAATTTTAAAGGGAGAAAGGCATTTATCACTTTGTGAGAGAAAACTCCACACAGACCTTTCTCTCCTTTAATACACAGTGTAATAGAGGCTGGGGGAGTAGAGGAAGACCCAGTTGTGTGATAGAGGCAATATTCACCAACAAAAATAACTGTTCAGACATTACCTGTGTTGAGTTAAGGTTTTCTTCTGTGTTTTAATAGTTCAGGTCAGGAGGAGTTATGAACTTAAGCTGGGGTATGAATTCAAGCTGAAAACTTAAGCTGAGGTATTTAGTGTTCCCAAAAGTTTCAAAGTAAAGGCATTCTGTTTTACAGTTGGGTAATGTTACTTCAGATACCTGCTTCAAATCCACAGCTGCATAAAAGAGTATATGGTTGTAATGTCCTTAAAATTGCATTTTAAGGGAGTTTTTAACATGCAGTATGGACTTAAAATGCACAGGAGACTCTCAGCAGACTATAAATGTAATTGGGTGTGATGTATTAGGAGTAATAGATTTGAGATACCAGAACATTTGGAGGGCATATAGGATAATTAAGGGTAATTGGATGGTTAAATCCTTCCTCAAGCATAGTCTTAATATTCTGTAATGTCACATACGCTCAGAAAGCTGTGCATATGTAAAGTACTGCTTGTTCTCATAAATAAATATGTTCAGTAGCCTGTTTTGTGAAAGTTCGGGGAGGGAAAAAAAGCCAAAAATCAGATGTTTAATGTCAAACTTAAGTGAAGTTCACTGTAAGTTTTTTCCTAGAACATTTTCTTTAGCTCTTTTCAAAATAACTCCTGGGCTTCATCCTCATGCAGGGAGGATTGCTTTATTGGATGTTCACACTCTTGATGGTTTGTCTCTTCGTTCTTGTTTTAAATATTTGGTGAGAGAAATTGGATGTCTGAAGAAATAATACTTATATTGGACCATTTTCAAGTTGCTGGTTCATATTTCCTACTTTTTCTTTAATCCAGTCTTGGCTGGAATCAGGTAGTAAACCAAAAGAACCTGTGCAATGTCAGCTCTGAGTGTCTTTCACTGTAATTTCAGTAATCTCAATGTACTATCATATAATCTGGAATGATTTGGAGTGAGAACTGCAGCTTCACAGTGGGAAAGTATGTCCATGTCCAGTGCTCTCACAGAATCCTCCTGCTGACTTGCACATATAGTACATTCTGGGCTATACTCAAAGCTCTCATAGCATTAAATCTCCCAGAATAATTGGCAAAGCTTCCTTTTTCCTTTCAGTAAAGTAGAGCCTATTTTTACAAGAATTGAGTACTGTTCTTGTTCTCCAGTGCTTTGAAGAGCTTTTGTGGAATATTTTCCCCATGATAATTTTCCTGTTAAACTTTATAACAGAAAATTGGAATGTGCTTGTGCTTTTTTTTTTTTGCTCTTTTGCCTTGGGCTTATGTAAACTGGTTGTGGTGACTATTATATATGTTTTTTCCATCCTTAGTGCACAGCTCTGTGGTCAACAGTCTTTCCTTTCACCCTTCTGGAAACTATCTGGTTACTGCCTCCAATGATTCAACTCTTAAAATTCTGGACTTGCTAGAAGGAAGACTTCTGTACACTCTGCACAGTCACCAGGTGAGACAAAGCCTTTCATACAATGATGTACAAACTCACAGCAAACTGGGCAAATCTGTCCTTGGGGCTTCACTCTGTGTGGCCAAAAGTTGTTTGAAAACTTCCTTGTGTAAAATTACAGTTATAATACTGCTGATAGTCACAGAATCAGAAGGGATTGTGTTGGAAAAGACCTCTGAGATCATCAAGTCCAACCCTTGGGCCAACTCCAGTCCCTTTACCAGATCATGACACTCAG
>JAWWLZ010000025.1:14862983-14889934 GCA_035041345.1 Poliocrania exsul
AGGGGGCACGATGGGCTCAAGCTCTGCCAGGGGAAATTGAAGTTGGAGAGCAGAAAAAACTTCTTTGCAGAGAGAGTACTCAGGCATTGGAATGGGCTGCCCAGAGAGGGGGTGGATTCCCCATCCCGGGAGGTTTTTAAACTGAAGTTGGACGTGGCACTGAGTGCCATGATCTGGTAAAGGGGGTGGAGTTGGACCAAGGGTTGGACTTGATGATCTCAGAGGTCTTTTCCAACCCAATCGATTCTATGATTCTATGGTACTTTTGGGGGGGGAGGTCTCCAATGACCGGTGATCACTCAGAGCCAGCAGCGTTCTGTCCTCTAAGCTATTACATGGCTAATACAAAGCTGTGTAAGTGGCGCTTTGAAAAGCTCATGAGCTGCTCTCAGGGCAGGAGCTGCACCTCTGACCTCACAGAGCAGTCGTCCCTTAGTGGGGTGAGCTGAGCTTGGTTATTCCACCCCTGTGTGCCCTCCCTGCCTGCCCGCAGCTCCGGGTTAAGTGCTACTTTAACTGAGAGCAGCTCAGGGTGGATCTGTCCTGGCAGGGACTCCCACCTCGGCCCCAAGGATTGCCGCCGACCTCTGCTCCCTGAACTCAGCCTGCAGTTTCCTTTGGGGCTGGTAGAACTGGTTTCTTTTGCATTCAATTAGCACCTGGTTCCCCTTATCTGTCCTCCTCAAAAGCCCTTCCAGGGCTGGTGCAAAAGCTTCAACCCTGGGGGCTGATGGTTCCTAAACTGTATCTGCTGGTTAATCAAACAGGGCATGTTTAAGAGGGACTAAGGAAAAGATGCTGATGATGGAACATCTTGGAGCAGCATCACAGATTCTGTTATTTGGGTTGAGGGAGTAAAAATAACGTGGAGGAATAGCATAAGGGGCTTGTCACCAGGTGGGCAAGTGTGACTACTGGGTGCCTCAGACTCGGTGTCCTGGGGGAGAATGGAGCTGAATGTTCCCCAGAGTTTAAAAAGTAAATAGGAGGGAACTTTTTTTTTCTACATATTTTCTCCTTAACATTTCAAAGAGAAGAGCAGGTTTCCTCTATGCTAAGTCTGTGAAGATAACTGAAGACAATTGTTGCAGGAAGTGTTGGTAGAAGTTATTTAAATTTTATTTTCTTTGAAAACTTCCATATTCTCTCCTAGTGTCTGTAGTAATGCTCAGTATATTCCTGTGATGTCAGAAATACTCCTTAAAAAATAAATAGGTTGATCTTTTTTTCTCATTTAAGCCCGAGCTGTTAGCCTTGAGCCAGGACTTTAAATAAATTATCCAGCATTTACTCCTGGTGTGTAATGGAGACACGTACTGTGCTCCTGACACATCAGAAAGCCCCGATCCTGCCAGAGTGCCAACCTGGCTCCAGTGAATCCTCACTGGATCTGGCTAAAGGTGCTTTCCTGCTTGGCCTAATTGTTGGTTCCTTATCTCCGAAGAGCTGTAGCAAAAGCTCAGGAGTTGAATGGGTGCAGTTTCATTGGCCTCCTGAGGAGTTGCTTTGGAAATACCAACGTGGAAATATTGTAAAACTCTCAGCAGCTGATAAAGGAGCTTTTCTTTTCAGTGCAAGTACAATATGCACTCACAGCAGCTGGGCAGTATTTGTGCTTTCCCCTACCCTCCTAGGATGTCAGATGCCCTCTATATTTTGAGCATCATATATTCAAGTCTAAATGGACTGTAGTCATTGATTCCTACTTTGCACTTCCTGGATTTCATTTCTGACTGCTACTTTTCCACATTTAGTTTCCAAAAAATACTTACTGCAAGTTTTCTGCTTATACTTACGTGCAATTTCCATTCTAATAAACATTTTCCTTACAGCTTTCTCACAAGTCTAACACTTTCTGAAATCTGCCTCACTTGTGCTCAGTCTCATGGTGTGACAGCTCTTAACTCTTATTGATGGGATCATGGTGGCAGTAAATCTTGGAATGAGGAACCATGAGTAATCTGGGCATTGCTTCTAGCAGGGCTGTGTGACCAGGATGTTAATTCCCTCGATTATCTTTCTGAAGGAAATTTGATGCAGTATTTCATTCCCCCTCTTCTTAACAGAGTGTTGAGTTACTACTTCATTTTTTAAATGGAAAAGCCAGGATCCCTACTGCTTTCCATTCTCTCTCTGGTTGCTTGAAGGGTAAAATCTTTGCTGCAAACCCCTGGTAGACACTCAGCCTGCTGTGTTGTGCCCTCAAGTGGCTTTGCTCCTGATCTCTAAGACATTCACTAGGCAGTGGCATGGCTGGATATGGAAAAGATTAAGTCCTCTCTCCTTGGCTGGGTGGGAGGGCTCCTGCTGGCTCTGGGGCACCTGGGATGTTACCTGTTGGCTCCACAATGTTTCTTGTGGTTCTTGCTGTTCTTGTGCCTCAAAGGGGTGGTAAGAGAGAAGTCAGAAAACTTCAGTGCAGCTGGTGCTGCAGCCTGTGGAATATTTGGGCAATGCAGAGTTTATTCTTTCAGGTGATGTTTTCTCCAGCAGTGCTCTTCTGCCTTATCACAGGTCAGAAACATGTTAGAAATAAGCTTTGGGGAGGAAAAAGGGATGCATTATGGCAAATGCTCTGAGGCACAGCCCTTCCTGACCTCATCTATCAGGATGGCTTTGCCTTAGTGCCTGCTGTTGTTTTTACTATGTCTGTTTTCTCTTCCCCACTATTTGTCTCATTCCCCAAATCATTTTACAGAAGGCTTTTCTTAGTCTCCAGTGGCCTTAGCCAAGCTATTTCCTCTCTTTGTGCTTTCGCTTCCCCAGCTGTAAAATGGGGATAATGAGACCTGCTTGCTTTTGTCAGGCACTCAGAGATGTGCTTACGAAATGCGCTATTAAAAGGCTTTCTATGTATAACTGCTGTACAAACAGCGGTTGTCCAAGTTTATTTGAATTACTTTATTAAAGTCCAAGGCTCTGAACATCCTTTGTTTTTAAGAGAGGATGTTATTTATGCAGTAAAAATGCCCAAAATGTGAAGCTATTGATTGTTGCTGATAAGTTTATGGATATTAAAGCATTAAATCATCACCACCCATTATCAGCCATTCTGATGTCTCTGGAAGCTGAGAGTGGTTGTGCATAGCTGGGGCCCTTGATTATCTTGGAGTGATCAATAAAAGGTTTTCAGCAGAAGCTTTTATTGCCACGTGGTTAAAATGTTCTTCCTGTGCATCCTGTACATGATGACTTCAGCTCAAGGAGAGAGATAAAACAATCCTTTGTGGGGTAACTGGATTACAAAAAGAAATGTGAGTATTATGTTGAGGTAGATATTGCCACTTCGAGTTTGTTCCCCTCCACTACCTGCTGCACTGCCTTGTGCTGGGAGGGTTTTCTTCCCTGTCATTGTGTTTGTCCAGCAAGTTTTGCCTGTTTTAATTACAGCAAACCCACAGCATTCAGGAAAGGGAGAAACAGTTGGAAGCAGAGGCTTAAAATCAGAAATAAAACAGGGCAAAACTGTTTAAAATCTGTGTGTCTTGTTAGCAGAGGACTGTCTGGTGTCTCATGAACGTGGAAGGACAGAACCTGTCCATGAAAGGAAATGCAGAGCCCAGGCTGAAAGCAGAGTGCTGAAATGGGTGCTTGGTGGAGTCTGCAAGAGGACTTTGTGCCCACATCTTCTGTTGCTCCTCTCTGAAGTCCTGGGGGGCTCTGCCTTGCTTAAATGCTGACAGTGGAGTTCCAGCCCTGAAATATCTCTAAATACTCCTGTGAATTTAGTGTCTCATTGCACACTGAGAGTACAGTGTGTAATGTGTCTTTGAGAACAGCTCAACAGCAACTTTCTCTTTGTTTTGCAGACAGTTTCCATCCTGGAGCAGAGGCTGACACTCACTGAAGACAAGCTGAAGGAATGTCTTGAGAATCAGCAGAAAATCATTCAGAACAAAACAAACTGATTTCCTGGGAGAAGTCAAGAGCTGAAGGCATTGGGAGGCTAGGGCTTTTTTATGTTCCTAACAGACTGTGTGTGACTTGCTTTAACAATTTTGAGCACAATCTATTTTTCACTTGAAATGTATAGTTATTGTATCTGTAAATAGCTTTGTTACTTTACTAAAATAAAAGGAATATTTTATTCATAAGTGTGGATAACAATTGTGATCTCTTGTGCTTTCCAGGGGTGCAGCAGCCAGCCTGTGGAGTGAGTACTAACCAGGAAGGTCACATCTCTCCCAACTCTGGTACTGCTAACTTAGTTTTGGAGTGTTTAAGAATCTTGGAGTTGCCAAATGCCTGGTAGAGGCTGCATCAGGCTTGTTGCTGAGGTGTGTGCTGGCTGTAACTGACAGGAAAAGGTCTCAGGATATTTTGGGCAGTGGTGGTTCACCTCTGTTCTAGGACCATAACGATCAAGTGAGGTGGGCCCAGCTGGCACCTGGAGAAGGGTCTGTCTCAGCTGAGCCCCAGATGGTACCTGGCAAATCTGACAAAGAGCAGTTGAGCCTCTGGATGGTGTTTGTGCAGGGGTGACTCAATGCAGTGGTGGGATTTACCCTACTCCCTTGTGCAGTGTGCGAAAAAAATGGCTTGAGGCTGGAAGAGGGGCCCTGGTGTGCCAGATGCAGAGTGGATTCCAAGTGGATTTTGTTTTGTCTGCTTCTTAAATTAAAGGCATGGTATAGTAAGAAGAAGGCAACCAAATAATGGAATGTTTTCTCCATCTTGGAACTCCCCTCTTCTCATACTGGACTGCCTTTAATTTTGGTCATTTTGCAGATGTTTTCGCAGTTGAATAGCTCATCACTGGCACCTTCCTCCCCTCATCACTCCTCCTGATGTTTTTGGGGCTTTAGCAGGTGTTCAATATGTAGCTGCACAAGAATCTGGACTTCTGGGAGATCCTGTTCTCCAACACCTCTCCTGCTAATACACTCTGGAAGTCTCCTTTCTTTCAACAAACTATGACCCACATTTCTGGTGAAATGAGCCACAGGAACTCCAGTAGCTTTGGGTTAATGTGACCCTCCTCACCACTGTCTGACCTCTGTTAACAGGGACCTGCCCTTGGTGGTCCCTCATGCCACCACTGCCTGCCAGCCTCTCACAGCTTGCAGGGCCACCATCTCCAGCTGTGCTGTGGGCACTCTGGATTCTTTGCTGGGGACTGGCTGCCATCCTTACTTCATGTGGGGCTTAGCTGGTTTGAAGCCCAGCCTGTGTGTGTTTGGTTTTGCACCAGTCTGTGTTGCAGGTTGTGTTGGCTGGTACAGTGTCTCAGTAGTGTTAATGCTCCTTGTCCCACCTGGGTAAAGCTGCTGGTGTTTCCCTGCTGGCACTGGGAAGCTTCTGGTCTCCTTCCCTGCCGCTACTTTGTACATCTCTAAGAACCCCTTGCTGGCATTACCACAGTAACTCCTTTATTTGCAGCAGGCTGAGAGCTTTCTCATTTCCATGCTTGGTTGATGGTGAGTTTCTCTCTGCTCTACCCCAGTCTTTGTTTTCTGTTTCCAAGCTCCCAGCCTGATAAATCATTATTTTCCCTTAGATTGCTCTAATGGAATCAATTCAGTGGTGATATTCTGTGCTCTTGCTCTAAGCTTTCAGTGGCTTTCTGCTCAGACTAACATAATTTTCATTAAAATGAGCTTATGTGGTCATGCAGATGGGTGGGGATGGGGGCACTCAAAGGTTCCTGTGGCCAATTTGCTGCTGAGAAAAGTCAGTTCTTACCCTGATCTGGGGCTACTGAAGTGATGGCAAAAGTCAGTTTTAAGAGCCTGAATTTTCAACCTGATCCTCAGTGTTGAGGACTGGCCTTTGGGATGGAGGTTTGGACAGGTAGGAAAGTGTAAGCACTGCATCATCAGTTTTCAAGCTTTGCTTTAAGAATAGCCTTTGCATCCTTTAATAGGTAATTTCTATTGTCTGAGAGACTGCAGAAGTAGTTTGTGCTTTAGAGAGGATGGCAATATGAATGACGCTCTTGATGTGTGCCCAGAGGTGCCCATATTTGGGTGCATTTGGCACAGGTTCCTTTTTCTTTTCAGATGTTCTGAATGAAACCATTTGAAAGAAAGATTTATTTGTGCTTCTGCAACAGATCAAGTGCTCAGGTGCTTAGGACAGGCCAGTGGGATGTGGGAGTTGTGGCTTAACCCCAACCAGCAACTAATCCCACACAGCCCCTCACTCACTCCCTCATGGTGGGATGGGGGAGAGAATCCGAAGGGTAAAAGTGAGAAAACTTAGGATAAAGACAGTTGAACAGGTAAAGCAAAATCCACATACACAAGCAAGACAAGGAATTCATTCACCACTTCCCTGGGCAGGCAGGTGTTCAGCCATCCCCGCGGCAGCAGGGCTCCAACACCCATAACAATGACTTGGGAAGACAATTACCATCACTCTGAATGTCTGCTCTTTTCTCCTCCTTTCCCCAGCTTTGTGTGCTGAGCATGATGCTGTGTGGTTTGGAATATCCCTTGGATCACTTGGGGTCAGCTGTCCTGGCTGTGTGCCCTCCCACCTCCTTGTGCCTCCCCAGCCTTCTGCATGGTGGGGTGAGAAAAGGCCTTAACTCTGTGTAAGCACTGCTGAGCAACAGCTAAAGCATCCCTGAATTATCCATGCTGTGTCCAGCACAAATCCAAAACAGCCCAATACTCGCTACTGGGCAAAAAATTAACTCTCTCCCAGTCAAAACCAGCACTTTGTGAAAGTTGCTTTTGTGGACTCAACTTCTTGTTCAGTGTTGTAGAGGTTACTCAGATTCCCTCTCTTCCTGACTTCCCATACCCACCCACCCTAACAATCTCTGTATGATTTAGGTGGCAAGAAAGGTAATCTGAAAGGAATTTCTTCTGACAGTGTATCTACCTCAAGCATTTCCTTATCCCAAATCTCAGCAACTTGCACCCTCTTCATTTTCCCCCTTACAGCCTCTTACCAGGAGTAGGATATCAGGACTTGAAAAGTACCAACCCTTCTAAAGGTACCTGCTTGAGAGGCAGGCAAGGTTTGGAAAATACAAGACTTACATTTGAATCCTTGTGCTTAAACATTGAGCAATAACATAAAAAACAATAAATCTGAGGAGCTCACATTCTATTCCATGTCTTGTCCTGAGGCTCTGTGCTTTATCCACTAAGCACCATGGGGTTTGAGCACTGAGGAGAGAGTATCCTCCAGCATGGGTTAAATCCACTTTTATTTTTATACACATGATCTTTTTTTTTCTGACTTGGGCACATCTGCAGTGCCCAATTTGTGAAGCTCTTTGCTCAGGGAGCAGTGGAACAGCCAAGTGAGGAGGAGCATGTTGTTTGTGCTTGGGCTGCCATGGCCTGTGCTCTGCATGAGCACATTCCCTGCCTTGAAAACCAGTTGTGCTGAGCTCTGTGCAAGGGGAGGCTGTGAAGAGTTAAGGATTTTGTTTTGGATCTCCAAGGCATGATGGAAGCCAAGTTCTTAAAAAAGTAGTTTAATTTGTTGCCATTACATTTGCCAGACATATGACCTCACTAAACTTTCAGCAAGGGTTCTTTGTGCCGAGATTGGCCCCTGGGGAGCCTGGTGCTGCTGCAAATGGCTTTTTGGCTGCTATGAGTATGGAGCACGTTAAACATAACCATGATCTGTGAAAAAGTAAGAATCTTCAAGCACTGCCCGCTTTCCTTCCTGTCTGGGAGCTGGAATTGGACAGATACAACAGCAGAGCTTGTTACTAAATAGGCAAAAACAGCAGAGCACTGTGGTCCCGACTCTCCTGGCCAGGAAGTGCCGTGGCCAGGAGCATCCTCTGCCCGCAGGGTCGTCACTGGCTGGGAGTCTGCCAGCTAACTGGAAAATAAAATCCAACTATGATCTAAGTAGCTGGGCTAAAACTAGCCAGCCTTGTGGTACAAATCACTTATTATATAACCTCCTTAAAGAGCTGCTTTTGAACGAAATGTTTTCTGAAACTCGAGTGAGTAGGAGGGGAGGGAAGCGAATTGTTTTGCAAAGGTTTGTCACTCTGACGTGAGAGCAGGGCTGTGTTCCTTCTCTTGCTTTTAGAAATGCTTGGTCTGCAAGTGCTTCCCAAGTGGCATGAGCTGGTCACCTGTAGTTTTGGGAAGGAAATAGGATGGGAAAGAAGATTCTCTAATGGGTAGTCTGTGTATTTGACCTGGATTTAGTGTGCTGTAGGAAGTTTTATGTGTGTCTCGGGGTAAAGCTGGGATCTATTTGTAGCTTTGCAACAGAACTGTCATTGCAGGCAGACATCTCTCTTCAGTCCCCTGTTCTCTTGTCAGGGGAGACATCTATAAATTACTTCCTCTCTCGAGGTACTGTTCTGTGAAAGACCTTGTAAGAGATTTGAATGTGGTGTGTCAGGGAAGAGAGAGATGAACTTCTAGGGCATGGGTCTGTGGCATCCCTTACTTTCTCCCTGTCTCCTTGTGGCACAGCAGCCAGGGGTGCTGGTGAAGGTGTGCTGAGTGCCTTTGTGGCACAGCACAAGTGGTGGCTGTCACCTCAGACTTCAGATGGGGTTGGAAGCTACCTGGTATCACTTCTGAGCAAAGGCAGGGGTACATGCTTATGGCAGCCTGTTGGGAGAGGGTGCTGGGGGGTGGTTTCTGGTGGGGGATGAGCATCATGAACACCTGGGGATGTTCTGGCATAGGGGAACTCATTGTCTGCTGAGCTGCAGCTGAGACAGGCCAGGTGACCACTGCTCGAGGCCATGAATAGGCCATGAATTTGCCATCTGCGAGGAAGTCTTTCCCCAGTGACCACCTTTAGATTTCTTTATACTCACTCCAGCCCTCCAGCCCTTCCTCCCTGATAATGCAGTACAGCTGGAAACGCACTGTTTTGTTGTCACAAAAATGTTAGGCTTGAATCAGTGCCGTGACCCAGTGCCAAAAACCTGTCACCTCTGTTCTCCTTCTCTGTTTCTGCTCCCTGCAGGCATCTTCCATACACTTAATAACTCACTGCTGCCTTCCAGACAGCAGGCAAGCTGAGGATATGGTGGTGCTCTGTGTGGCACAAGTTTTTGTCTGTAAATCTCCAGAGGGGAGTGCTACAAAGGCTGGTCCTGCTTACTCCAGGAGCTTGTGATGGTGTGGAGTGTGTGCTGCTGGTGGTAGCTGTTCTTTCAGCTGGTGGCTGAAAGGGTTAAGCTAAGTAGCTGCCTGGATAGAGCTCCTGCATGGTCTCACTTCCCTCTGGGACTGCTGCTCTTGGCAATGATTCCACCCTCACGTTTTCACAGCCCTGCTGAAGACCAGAGCCAGCTTTGCTCGCAGATCTCCCAGCTGGAGGAAGAGCATCACTGCTCAGCTGAAGTGGGCAGATCTTATGTGCTCTCCTAGCTTGGGAGTGTGCTGGGCAGGAAGAGAAGCACCTCACAGCATGGCATGGGCATGGAGATGAGGGTGTCATTGCTTTTGCCCTTGTGTGAGTCTACTCTGCCATGTGTAGATGCTGTAACACAAAGAAAGGCACTGCCTGCTGCTATGCTTGGTCTGTATGGTGTGGCAGGTGCCTTGTGCTAACCAGGGTTAACAAAGATGGTTTTCATCCTGTGAAGGCCTGGGAGTATCCTTTTTGTTTTGTTCTTCCAGGCTGTGGTTTCTTCAGAAGATGTTCTTCTCATCCTGGGGGCAGGAGGTGTTGATTTCTGTGCCAGAAGAAGCTTCTCATTGTGTTGGGTTCACTAGACAAGAGCTTTCTCCAGGAGGTAGGGATGAAGATTTTGGCTTTTGGCACTTGTGCCCTGTGAACATCAGTGAGTAGAACCAAGACAGAGGTAGCTGAGTTGTTGGAGAAGCTGCTGAGTGTTCCCAGAGTGAAAAAGGCAGGCCTCAAGCCAGCAGGCCTGTGGAGTAAGACCCTCCAAGGTGACCTGTTTGAATATGACCCTATCTATGTGCTGTTAAGTTAATTAACAAACAACTCTAATGCTACTTGATCTCCTTAAAGATGCTCCCCTGCTGGGTTATTTTTTACTTTGTAGCTTCTGTTTGTTTCCTAAGGGGGAGATTATTTGACCTGTGTATTTGTGTGATGTGTTTCTTTCCTTTACTCTATTATTTATGAAATCAATAGATCTCAAAAAGGAACATTTGACACAAAGTGTCTGGAACACAAAGGTTTGCTGGAGAAGGTGAAAACCTGCCTGCTAACACAGCCTTTCCCATCCGCCCAGGAGGAGAGGAGCTCACCTGAGCACAAAGGGGTGGATTGTCCATGAAAATGCCTTAACAGCAGCCCAGGTGATGGGGGCAGAAGCAGAAATTCTTGCCTGAGTGCCTGCAGGTCACACAGTGAAACAGAGTCAGGAATAAGGGTGGGCCATGGGGTTGGTGTTCTAAATTTGGCAGCCCAGGTGGGAAAGGAGAGGTGTGGTCCAGGCTCTCTGCTGCAGAGGAGACTGAAAATTCTTCAGATACCTTTAAGTGGGTCTGTGTTGGTGGTGCTGAGCAGGCTGAGATGGCTCCAGAGAATTTGCAGCTTTGGTGAGGGCATGGCCACAGCCACCAGCTCTGGTATGGCCCCAGCCTGCAGCATGCCTGGGGTGATATTGCCACCCCTGGCAATTTGCTGTCTCTATAGCTGCCTGTTTTGCCTGTGCCAGGAGCCAACCTTGCTGCTCACTTCCAAAGGGACATTTGCACACAGCGGAACTTGCTTAAGTGGGATCTGGAGCTTGGGATTGGTGCTGAGTTGCTCCCTGCACCAGGAATCAGTTGCTTTTCTTCAAGAAATAAAGTTGAGCAAGTCCTCTCTGCTCCCTTTCCCTTTTCCCACGCTCTGATAGCACTGGGCCTGTTGGTTGCCCTGTGGCCAGTGGGTTTCCCTGCCCTCCCTGCCCTGTGGCTCACAGTGTGTTCTGGAGGTCACATTCCTTCCTGCAACTACCCCTCTCTCCTGCCTCTCCTCTCTGTACTGCCTTTGGTCTGGCTCTTTGAGGAGAAGCAAAGATGAAAGGGAGCAGAGATGATTATATTTAATAGCAATGAAAATTGGTATGGTGATTGGGAGGCTGTTTTCCTTCCTGTTCTCCCACCTATTGAAGCTGGGAGGCAGCTTTGAAATCACATGTGGTCATCTTGCCAGGCTTGTGCTGGGCTCCACTGTGGCACTGGAGGGGAGGGGAAAGCCAGGCTGCATCTGTGTTATCTGGGTTTTCCATCCTGGCCCTGGTAGACAGAAAAATAGATGTGTGGGGTTTTTCTCCCCTCTCTTAAATGAAAAGCTCCTTTGCCCTCTTCTGCAAGTGCTTCTGCCCTGGCCCCAGTAGGTTGGCTTGGCTGCCTTTTAGATGCAAATACTTTGGCAATTTCCAAAAAGGGAAAGAAGCAGCACAACACTAATGAAGGTCAGCTAAAGTCCTCTTTCCTTAATCCAGCAGCAGTTCACAGGCTGGATCAAAGAGCTGCAGGATCAGCTTCCCCTCATCCTGCAACAAGCTGCTCTGGCCCTGTCAGGGGGTGCCAGGCTTTGGGAGAGGTGATGCAGCCCAACAGTGCTGCTGCCACTTGGGTTCCACTGGGAGAAGTGCCAGAATGCCAAATGATAGATGCCCAGCCAGCCCTGGGAAAGCTTTTCCATATCCTGAAGATTGACATGGAATGAACCCTGTGGCATATGAGATGTTCAGAGAACTGGAGGATGAGTGAGTGACAAAGGGTCTGTGCCCATGGCTCAGTGATTGGAGCCAGTGTATCTGTCTGTCTGTCTGCAGTGCAGTGAGTAACGAGGCAGTGCCACCACTGAGGCCAGGGGCAGGTGCATTCAGTGGCCTTGGCAGGAACCTCTTTAAAGGCATGAATGTGGTTCTTAGCCCAGTATGTATTTAATGTCCTGGGTCTCTTTCTTATCCTTATCCAGCTTCCCAACCCTTAGACCAAATGCTGCTCACTGCAAGCGGCTTCCCCCAGCCCCTGCAGCCAGAATACAGGATTTGGCAGCCAACCAGCTTTATTCCTGGCATACTTACCTCTGCTGTGGCAACCCCTAACCTGCCTCCATCCTCCTGAAACCCTCTCGCCTGCACAGACAGTAAGACTTTCCTTTCCTGCTGGCCAGGGAGATGCTGGATCCAGCTCCATCTCCTCCCCAGGTATTTCTGCTTTCCCCAAGGCATGAATCACCCCAGGGCATTTGGTGAGCTGTGGCTTTTGGAATGTGGAGAGCTGTAACCTGTGTTGGCCACTCCTCTTCTTAGGATCCTTTTGCCTTTTCCTGCTGAACAATCTTTTTTTTCATCCAGTGAGAAATTTTATGTGATTTAACTATTCAATTAAGGTTTTTTTTCCCTTCTTGCTCATGCTCAGGCTGTGTGGAAATTGTTCTTAAGAACGTTTGCATCAGTTCATCTGAAGTCAATTCCTTGGCAAACTAAGCCAGGCTGCTGTAATCCATCCCCATCTATCTGCACTGGTTTAACTAATAGCACCATTGAAATCCCTGAGGTTAGTTAAAACAAGCCCCTGTGTGTAAATGAAAGGGGTTTTGCAAGGACTTTAACCCTTTGCCTTCCCTTCTGAGTTGCACAGATCAAGTGAAGTCCCAGCTGGCTGCCTGGGAGCTTTCCCTCATCACAGGGAAGATCAGGTACCTATGTGAAGATTGCTCAGAGCTGGGGTTGGGGCCAGATGGGTTGTGAGGCCCTTCCAAGGTTATCAGCTCTGATGAGGTGTCCCAGTGCAAAATATGTGTGTGCAGAGAGAGAGCAGTGAAATTGTTCTTGACTCAATATCTTTACAATCATTTGCAGCACTTGTGCTGGAGAGGCTTTAATGGTTCCTTTCCTCTGAGTCACGACACTGATTTTCCTTTTTCCTGAGTCTTTTCTTTCCTTGGAGCTTGCATCCTTGATGGATACAAAGCTGCTTTGTGGCCTTGCAGGATACATTGCACATTGTTCCTGCAGCTGGTGGTGTTCAAATGGATCCTATTGCATCTAAAAACAGGTGGGTTGGGGGTGGACCTGGACAAAGTGTGGGAGAGGGTGTTTCCAGGAGGTTTTGTGTGGGGCCATGTATAATTTTGTGGTCTTTGTTCTTCTGCAGGGATGAAGTCCATCAGCTGGTATAGCCCATGATGGGACACTGTCTCAGAGTGATGGCATGGCCTTGGAAACTTCTCATCACTCTCTTACAGGACAGCCAGGTAACGTCAGAAAAACAGTGTCAGGAATGCTGAGGAAGGTAATGGATGTGAAAATTTAAGAGAAAAACACATGGTCACACCCTACCAAACAGCTCAGCCGGGGTCACGGGCCAACTGTGGTTTTTGTTTGCTCCTACTTTCCTGTTCCAAAGACACATGGAAACTATGTCTTTGCAGGTCTTCTCACATCACAGCCATCCTTGTCTCATCTGCAGACATGAAGGGTAAATATCTCTTCCTTTACTTTTCTGTGCCAATAGATTAGGACTTCTTATCCTTTCTAGGTGGGCTTTGTGTGTTTAGAGTTCCACTGTGGAGGAAGGGTCTGTTCATGGGCTTGGAATTGAGAGACCTTTGCAAATCCCCTTTCAAAAGGCTTTCAGGGCCAGTCCTGTGAGCTGGACCTGACAATGCAGGGCTGGCTGGAAAAACATGCACCATATTTGTGTGCTGGTGTGTGTGTGAGTCAACCTACCCACAAAGGTCTTGGATAGTGCTGGAAACAGTCCTTTCCTCCATGGGCAATCCTTCACAGAGCCCCCCTGTATCCCTGCTGGTGGGTGTCTCAGCACTCCTGTCTGATCAAACCCACCACCTCAATGGGATGTCTCGTAGTTGCAGCATTGCACCAACATCCTTGGGATCTTGGCGGGACATGTGTGAGATAGGAGAGGTCATTCTCCAACCACTCTTCATGGACAGGGCTCCTGATTCACTGGAAGGTGGAGTGCCTTGCTTCAGACCCTGTAACCTGTCCACACCTGGTCACGTGATCTCCACCTGGGACGTGGAGAGGTGGGTTTGGTTTAGGCTGGCTGGGTGCTGCTGGGAGTGGGAGTACAGCGTGGCTGGAGCATCTGGCTGTTCTGCCACTGTCTCAGTGACTTCTGCAGCCTGTGTGGAGCTCAGCTGCTGTAACTGCAGTGGTTGAGCCAAGAGCAGCACCTGTGTTCTTGTTTCTTTTGGCTAGGCTGTCCCGTGGGACACATGTGCCTTTGCCAGCTGGAAGGTGCCCCAGTGTTTGAGTGCTGGATGGAGATGTGGTGGTGTAGGGAGAGTTTGGTTTGTCTCTGGACTTCCTATCTTGAGCTGGAGCTGGTGAGCCAAGCCCTGGAGACCCAGGCCTTTCCATAGATATAGGTGTAATATTTCTATGAATGGGGTGATGTGCCAAAGTGAGTTAAAGCCAAGGCAGCAGAGGTACTGCTGAAAGACCTGCAGGTGTGGAAAGCTGCAAGGAATCCACACTGTGGTGGTGTTCTCCTCTCTGCTGTTGTAGTCCAGGAGGCAGAAATGTCGGTCAAAACAGAGGTTGCTGAGGGTGAACCAGTCTCTTTGGAGACTGCAGAACAACATCCTTAAGCCAGGTCCTCACAGTTGCCTACATCCCTTACCAGTGTCCATGCTTGGCTGAGGAAATAGCTCATGGCTGTGTTGAAATGCTTTTGGTTGGGTGACAGCCCAAGTGCAGACCTGCGGGTGCTGTTTCATTTCCTGTGCATCTTATGGCTCATCTCTGAAGCTCTTTCTCAAGAGGCTTTCTTGTCTCCCACACCAAACCTCCTCCCTTGTTGACTTTTCACAGACTGGTTTCTACACTTGGATTTTGTGTTTTACTCCCTTTCTCTTTGTCACATGATGTTTTGATGCTCCCTGGTGGGTTCACTGAAGACCTCTTAGAAGGGAGGCTATCCCTCTTTCATTTTTCTTCCCTGCAGATTGCTTCCCTTAATACAAGGCCTTTCTCCCTGTTGTGTTGTGCTGAGCGACCAGAATTATATCCCTGCTTCAAGTCTGTTTTCTTGACTCACCCTGGAGAAGCTCAGAATTTGCTCATAGAGTTTGTAGTTCTGACAACCACCTCTTTTCTCAAGCATCAGGTGTGGAACAGGCTGCTGCTGCTACTTCCAGATCTCTTTTCTTGGAGCTTCAGGTGCAAATCCCAATCTTAAACTGCCCTTCCCAGCCTCTCACCACTCTCCCACTTCTATGATCAGCCAAGGCAGTGGGACTCTGCCATTCCCTGGCACAGGGACAGGCAGCAAGGTCCTCTGCCATCAGAGCTCTGTGACTCGGTGACCTGGCTTGTATAGTGGAAGAGAAAACATCTGCCATTGTCCAAATGCTGTACATGGTGTGTCACTGACAATGTGCAGGGGGAAATCACCTCTCCAATCTGACCCACCAATGTAGTGCTGATGAGATTTACCACATGCTGGGTGAGATTTGCCCTGGTTGGTCATGTTTCACTTGCATTGCACCAAGTGGATTGCTCAGCCAGTGTTACCTCCTCCTCTAATGCATTTGGGGTGTCACCTGTGCTTTCACCATTTCTTGGGATGGCTTGGGGCACAAGGAGAGGCTGGTGCAATAGGCTGGAGAAGGAGCCAGGAGGTGAGGCTCCTGTTGCTTAGGTTAGCTGCTGTGGGGCAGAAGGATTTCAGACAAGCTTTTAATGGGGAGTCCTCAAAAAGTGGATGTGCTCAACGCTTTCCCTGAACTTCTGAGCTTGCCCTGCCCACAGGCACAGGGCAGCCCCACTCCCCCAGCCCTGTCGCTGTGTGGGGCTGTGCAGGGAGGTCGGGGTGTCCTCCCCAGCCACAGGGAAGGATTAGCTCACTGAACCATCCCAAGACAGTAAGCTGCAAATCAAAGGCAGATGATGCTGGCCAAGGCCTGTGCACGTGTATCTGCCCTTCATCGCTCCTTTAGATCCTTTAGCATGGCCTGGGGGTCCGTGGGGCTCCAGCAGTGTGGGAATGGTGCTTTGGTGGTCCCTGTGGTCAGGCCGGTGTGCACATTGTTGGGACAGATTAGGCTGCATGGGAGGCATAATCAGGAGATTATCATATCTTTTCTTATCTTTAATGCCAGCTCTTATCTAAATGCCTTCAGTTGTATCTTCTGCAACAAAACCTTACAGGTTTGAATAGAAAGAGTTTACCAGGTGGTTGCTGTGGTGTGACTGGGTGAGCAGCAACTGTCTGGCTGTGAAGGGAAGTTTGCAATAACTTGTCTTTGGTGCATGATGCTTGTGGAAAGTCTCTGGGTTGGCTGACTTCAACTATTTGTGTCCCCTGGACCCCACACTTCAGGTCTTTGTACTGCTCTGGAAAGGGGGATTTCAAGTTGAAGAGTGGAAATGGCAGTGAGAAGATGGTGAATGAAGGGAAAGGAGCATGGATGTCCAACTTCACCCCAGTTTTCTAGAAGAGAACCTCTACACCATTAGGAAACATTTACTCAGCTGGTGTAAGCTCTTCTTGAAGGAGCTGAGTTTCACTGCTGGAAGGATGTCCTCGGTCCAGGGCAGATGTCTGCACTTCTCAAAGTCCATCCAACATTTCTACATAAGTTTGTTTTGTATGGGATGTTCTAGAGCTCTAATAGGTTTTGTTATTAAATATTATGAGCCAGGTCAATAAAGCTGTTTCTTGGCTCCCAAGCTGAGGGAGCTGATGCCACTGGAAGCAGTGTGGAGTGTGCCATGGTCATTGTACACTCCATCAGAACTGAGGTGGGCCTATAAGAAAGGGTGACTGATGGGTGCTTGAGAGCTGAGGTAGAACTGACAGCTCCTGGAAATATGTCACACCTCCTGTAGGTGTTAAGGAAGTGTTCAAAGTACAGGTTACGCACCAAACTTTCCCTCTGCCCAGGATCCAGGTGGGTTGTGAGCAGTGCCAGGGCACACAGCCACTGGGCAAGGATGGACAGGTACCTTCGTGAAAATAGTTACACTGTGGCTTTCCCTGGTGAGTTTTCTTTTCTGATTTCCTCCAAAATTTTGATGTGTGTGGATAGGAGAGATTGTGAATCATTTACCATAAGAAGTGCCTTTGTTTTCCAGCAGACTCAAGATCTGATGGGAATGATTTTGAGGGGGATTTTCAGTTGCCCTCAGCACAAACTCATTTAAAAATGCAAGTGTAAGGTGTAATACACACAATTAGTTGTCAGGAACTTTGAGCCTCATTGCTCTTTTAGAGACAATTCTGATCTCCCTTCTCTATGTTATACAGGTGCTACAGATACTTTCATATACTCAGAGAGTTGTGCAGTGGAGACACCAAGCAGCAATTTTCTGTTTTTCAATCACTGCTTAGAGACCTTTGGGCTCTTTCAGAGAAAAAAATTACAAATTCATTTTTATGACAGGGAGAAAATTTATTGTCTTTTTTGAAGTTCCTTGTCTCTTACTGCTTAGTTGTTCATAGCCTTCCAAAAGGACAGGTGGTTATTTTTCTCTTGCTCTTGTTGAAATCTAATAGAAGACTTCCCACTGGATAGTATTGGGATAAATTTTCTTTTCCAAAGGTGGAAATTTTGAGAGCCGTTCTACAGCATCAACAAGATGGCATTTGTTGCCAACCAGCACTTACTGACTTGCATTGAGTAAAGTTGGGTGAAAGACTTGGGTGAACAATAAATTTGCAGGAAAAAAAATCAGTTCCTTCACCCTGAACCCATCATAGGTTCAGCCTGGCTTTGGTCAGGGCAATGCTGGGCTCTGTGCTCAGAGCCCTCAATTGGGATCACATCCAGGTGCAACTGCTTCTTGCTTCTGGCAAGCTCTGAATCCATTTTGCACAGTTCCTAAATCCTACTCGTCTTGTTTTTATTAGGCATTTTTTTTCAGAGACTGGGAGAAACTTTTGAATGATCAAGACAACAGACCTAATTTCTAAAACTTTTGAATGATCAAGACATCAGAGCTAATTTCTAAAAGGTCAGGAGGGAAAAGGATCTCTAAATCATGCTTGGCAAAGCTGTTGCTGTGATCTTACCTGCTTAGGTAGAGCACACATTCCCCTCTTGGCTTGGATGACAAAACAACTCATCCCTTTCCAGGTGATGTGATCCTTCACCTCAAGCCTTGGAAGGCTGCTGTGGGGCTTGGTTTGGCAAGGAAACCAAAGGGAATTCAGGGACTTTTGTGCCCATGTAAAATCCTTGCAAACTCTTGCCCTGGACTGAACAGCAAGGGAAATGTGACCAAACAAATTGGAGACCTCCAGAGCAAAGATGTGTTGGGCACAGCAGCCGTTCAGAGCAATGGGCCACTTGAACGAGACTCCCTTCCCTCACACACACATCTCCTGTTTAGCCTCTCCAGGGAACAGACCTGGAGTCTGTTCCAGAGATCTGGGCTGGAGGACCTGGCACTGGGGACAAGTGCAGCGAGGATGTTGCCTCCCCTTCTGGGTGCTGAGATGTGATGATGCAGCCTTGTGTAGGTGTGAAATGTCAGCAGTGAATGTTTACCCATGGTGTCTGACGTGACGTGCAAGGACCTGCCTGTCATTTTGGACCATCTGTTTCTTGCTGTGGAGGTGTCTCTTGCCTTTCCTGGTGTCTTCCACAGCCTGGTTCTTCTCCTTCCCCTCATGGTCCCTACTGCAGGTGCTGCTCTCTCCGTCTCCCTGGTTTTTCATCCTAAGCCTGCTCTGTAGCCTTCTTCCTACAAACATCCCAGTATTTGGTTTGGATTTTTGTGGTAGATTTGGTTCCATGAGGCAGTACCCCTCTTGAGAACTTGTTTTTCTTCATTTAAGTGGTTCTTGCTGTCTCTCCCTCCCCTTTGCATGGAAGAGACACACTCAGGCTGTGCCTGTCTGACTTGCACTTTTTAAGCCCTGGGGACTGGAGAGCTTGTCCTGACGTGATCCTGCAACAGTGGAGATACCTCTAACACAGGAGAGAGAGTATTCACTGCTGAAGTAACCAGGGAAATGGCAAATGCCTGCCTGATGTGTTACAGCCCTTATGGTGTCTCTCCCAAAGGAAGAAACTTCTCTGGTCCTTTTTCCCCTCCCTGTTCCAGGCTGCACAGCACTGAGGAGTGTGCCCTGTGTATCTGTGGGTAATTCTTAGCCTGACCCCACAGTGTTGGGTCCCTGGAAAGGAAGAACAGACCATTTGCCTTGGGCACTAATTATAGTCAGTTCTGCCTTGCTTTTGGTGCTGGAGAAGGGACCTCTGAGACAGAGGTTATGTTCTGTTTTGGGGCCATCTTTCTCTGAGGGAAAGGCCAAAGATCCAGAGGAAGAGCAATCCCAGAAAGAGCTGGTCCTGTCACTTTGCTCCCAGCCCCATGTGGTGCTGAGCACCGTCTGCCCCAGCCACCACCACGGTGTTTGAGTGGGCACAGGGTGTCTCGTGCCTCAGCACCCCTTCCTCCAGCATGGCTTCTTCTTGCTTTGTGTTTTCTCCTCCCTAGGCAGATGATAAATGACGAGGGCATTTCCCAGAACACTTCTCCTGGATAAGCCTCCACAGGGCTGTATTTATTTTGCAGGATTGATGTGTTGTGCACTTTTCTCTCTGGCTGATTGAAGCAAACGCACACAAATAACGCTGCTTTTATCTGCCCAGGTCTAGACCCTGCTCAAAGCCTCCTCTTGACGTGACTCACTGCTGGGCAAGCCCTGGAGAAAGCAGATGTGGTAATTCAGCTGCAGGTCCCATCCCTTTCTCACGGCCCTCCGGTCAGCTGGCTTTGTCAGACATGCTCCAGGTGACTGACAGAGGAGTGAGGTCTCCCAGCAGGAGCCTTGCACCAGCCCTGCCTGCTCCTTCCCCTCCTGCCTGCCCCAGCCCTCCCAGAGGGATCCCCCTGCTCTGCAGGTGCTCAGGCCCACAGCTGATCTGGGACATGGTTTTCTGTCAGCCCTGTTGGGTCGGTTCTGGCAGAGGTGTTGGTGTAAACTGGGTTCTTCATCTGCTCAGTAATTCATGAGAAGTAATTCATAAAAAATGTGCATCATGCCTTTTGTTGATGTCCTTGCCTTTGACAGCTTCTGTGAGGGTAATTTTGTTCACTGAAAATGTTTTTACAGAATGGCTTTTTTAATTATTTCGCTTTCCTTTCTCCTGATTTCCCTTTCTGAGTCCTCCTTTTTAATCCCTAAGTAAAACCTCAACATAAACCAAAATCCATATTTTAGGAAAAATAACACATAAAATTGAAGGGGGAAGCTGGAATCCAATTTGATGAATAATAAATAATCCTGGGCTCAGAAAAGCCTCAGCTATTTTTCTCAAAGCAGCTGGTGCACTACTAGCTTGATTTGCTGCTATAAATATTGGCCAGGTTCTTTCAACTCTTGGGAAGGTAAAAGGGAGGCAGTTGCCAGGTTGGGTTGGTATTGCATGTCTGGGATGATGAAAGGGCCAAAGAAATGGGCAGATGTGTAATTGTGAGCGAGGAGCTCAGCCACGCGGGCCAGCAGCCCCAGCGCCGGGGTGCAGCTCAGAGGCATGTGCTTGATGTGGGATCTGCCCCTGCCACAGCTCCCACCTGCCAACCACCAGCCTGGCAGATAACTCCCAGTGGCTCCAGGATGGCAGGGTGCTGAAAGCCTTCCTGCCCAGACGAGGAGATGCACCTCAGTGATGTGGCGCCGGGTGCCCCTCCAGGCATTTCCGTGGCTGCTCCAGGGTTTGGAGCACTGACACTCCCTGCACACCCTGCCATGGGGGAGCAGGTGGACATCCTGGGCATGTTGATGCTGGAATGTCTTTCCTTCCTTCCTTGGGCCTTAGAGGAGCAGTTTTACTTCCTCAAGACCCACACATGGCAGCTGAAGCTTTGTCCTCTCTCCGTTTTCAGTGAATCAGATTTTGACTCTGCTTTCCCTTGCAATCTGCATCATCATAGAATCATAGAACCATGGAATGGTTTGGATTGGAAGGGACCTTAAAGAACCCTGAGCTTCAGCCCTCCTGCCATGGGCAGGGACACCTTTCACTAGACAAGGTTGCTCAAAGCCCCATCTATCCTGGTGTTGAATACAGAGCCCTTTCTTGCACCCTGGGAACTGACTTAAACTCACAGGACTTGTCTGCCTCTCATCTCTCCAGGCTTACAAAGCCTTTGCTGCTGTTCAGCTCCAGGACAACCATCCTGCCCCCCTGGGCAAGTAGGTGCAGGTTTGTGCATGGTCACTTTTGGCAGAGCCTCAGCCTTGGATTTGGGCTTCTCCCCAGCCCTGCCCAGCACAGGCCTTGAGCACAGACCTGAAGTACAGTCTTTGTGTGTCCGACTGGAAACATCTCATGTTTCCAGCAGCCACCATGAGGGAGGCCATAAGTTAGAAGAAGAATAAGGGGCATGTGTAGACCCATCCTTCCCTGGCAGGCAGCGCTTGTCAAACTGTGATTTAAGCTCATGATGGTCTCCAATCCATCATGCTTAAGAGAAGATAACATCCTTTCCAGGAATTTATATCCTGCTTTTTTATCACAACTTAAGTTATTCTCCAGGCTCTGTGGAAATACCCCCAGCCCCAAGGCAGCTTTTACTTTTCTGAGGGGTTGCTCTACCCAAGCAGTGCCCACTCCACAGGGACAAGCAGGGCAATGAGACCTTCCTCTTTCTTCCCCCTCTTGCACCTTGAAGGTTCAAGACTGAAGAGGAGTACGTATCAGGCTGGGAGATGTCCTGCTTCTCACTGGCAAGGATTTTTCTCCTTCATCTTGTAGTGGCTGATATCACACCCTCACAAGGGTGAAGAAAGCAAATCCTTGAGAGTAGTTACCTGAAAATCAAAAAGCATTTGGGGATGTTTTTCCCTTATCTACTTAAAGGTTATTAATGACTTTTCAATGGAGCTAATTGAGCAGGTGTGTTAATAATGACATAGTGAGAGCTGCATCACTACAGGAATAGCACCAAGTGGTCTCCAGTGGTCTCCAGTTGGTGCTCCCCTGAGGTCCCTGGTCTGGGGGGGTTTGCTGCTGTTGGTTGGAGGTGGGTTTTGGCCATTTGGCCAAGGGGGTGGCTCTCCAGCAGCACTGCCTCGGGGACCCTGGCTCTGGTCCCTGCCTGTGCCCGGCCGTGCTGTAGCTGGACCGGTAGCATCGTGTCTGTTTCCATGGCAACAGCACGTGCGAGGCCATAATAAAGTCAGATTACAGCTCCTTCCCTGTGTGTGCAGGCAGGAAAGGAGTTTTCTGAGGTAAGAGCTCGAATGACTTGCAGAGGAACGTTTTGGCTGGGTAAAAGCAGACTCCAGTGCCTAAGGAGGCTGTTTGTGCAGTGCTGGAAATGCTAACGAAGATTGAGTGAGTTTTCTGGGAGTTTTTTTTTTTTTTACTCTGCCAAGTAGATTTCATGCACATTTGTAGTAGAAGTTAAATTTAAGGGGTGATTGTCCAGAAAGGGCTATGGAGCAGGTCTCGGAAGTCTCTACACCTCCCACAGGGGAATAACCTGGGCTGTGTATTTTATCAGAAGTGGCTTTAAAGGAATCTGCGGGATCCAGTGTCATCTTGGAGTCTGTACTGGGATGGCTGTTTGTCTTGGGTTGAATGCCAACAGCCAGACTGTGGGGAGAGCTCTCACACAGCTCTTGAATTTGATTTCTAAAGAGCGAGAGCCAGGAAGGACTGTCTTGGCTTGGCCAGTGATGAAGATCTGCTCTGGAGATGTGGTATAGTCCTGGAGGGTCCGTTTGGTACCTCTGGAAGCCTCTTCCAAACAAGGCTGTGTTAGGACTATTGGTTGGTTGGTGGTGTTGGTTGAAATTAATGGGACTGTTTCTTTGTTGCTCTTGAGCACTACCAGCACAGTGGCTGAGTGTGCAGGCATCCAAAATAATGACTCTTTTGATCCCAGCATGGCAGTTCCAGCACTTTGGTTAAAAAGGAAGAGCTCTTCTAATGTGGTCAGACCTGGCTATCCCTGTCCAGTTCAACTACAACTAGCAAAGTGAGATTCCTGGAGGGGTTTAGGAGGGCAATTTCTGCTTGAATATCTAACGATACACAAGACCAACAGGATTTGGGCACCACATGGGGTTTGGAGGACCAGGCATCTGAGCTGTGCTGATGTGGGGAGGACACTGAGGAAATGCTGCATTCTGAGCATGCCAGAGAGATCTCAGTGAGGTTTCTGTGGTGTCTCCTCACTCTGTCTCATGAGGTAACATCAAAGGAGGCTGCCAGGGGATACAAATAGAGGCTGAGGTAGTAGCTCATCATGGGAGAGCCTCAAGAGCCCTGGCCAAGGGAAATCCAGCTGTGAAGGCAAGGTCAGCTCTTCCTAGCACAGAGTATGGGGCTATGCTGGTCCCTCCTTGGGCTGTGTAACTGCTGTGTGTGGATGGCACTGCCAGACACTGCCCAGGGCGCTGCTTGCAGCAGAAATTACAGCACTGGGGTATTGCAGCCCAAGGAAACTCTGAGAAGGTTTTAGGGAAGGGTTTGGATGTGGGTTAGAAAAGGTCAGGCCCCAGGTACTGTCAAATGTCACAGAGGTTCAGGACCACAAACATCCTGTGGTTTTGTGTTTCCTCCTCCTCATCCCTGCTACCCCCTGCCCTGTGTCCCCTGTGATGTGGCTGTGGGCTGCCTGTGTGCTTCGGAGGTGGCACCCACTGACTCACCTGGTGGGTGTGAAAGCCAGGGGCTGGCTTTAGCACCAGCCCTGCCAGAGGGAATTCAGCAGTTCTGAAGCATCCTCGCTGCTCAACCCAGCTTGGCTCGCTTTCAGCAGCCTTTTGCTCGAGCACCAAATTCCTCCTCGGGAAGTGCAATATTCATGAAGGAGACATGTTAATTAGCAAGCCGTCTGCTCCCTGCTTTGGCATGTGAGTAGGTGGTGTTACCTCTGGAATTAGGTTGAAATCCGTTTGGTATTTAGGTGCATTTGATTTGCAAGAGCTTGGAGGCCCCTTAAAGAGCACCTTTAAAGCGTGTTGAGCTACGTGCAACCTTCACTTTATGTGTTTTCTCTCTGTCAATCTGGGACATGCAGAGAGACCTCATTCCCAAGCTGGTATCCCTGTCCATCTGGATAAACTGTGGACAGCCAACCACCAGCAGTCAGAACAGATCCCTTGATCTTGAGGGCATCCTCTCTTGCTGCCAGAGCAGCCATCAACAGATCCATGATTATCTCAGACTTGGCCATGGAAGTTGCTCAGGGGGAGCTTGTTCTCAAGCTGCACTTTGGAAGTCAAACAAGCAAACCTCAGTTTTGCAGCTTCACAGTGGCCACTTGTGGCTTTGCTGCTGCCCCCAGCCTGGAGGAACCTTTACTGCCTCTGCAGAGGGGTTTGAGCCCAAGGGCTACATTCCAGCCTGTCATTGAACCCCAGTGGCATGGAAGTGAACACAAAATGGAACAAACACCATCAAACCGCTTAATTTAAAATATTTCCTTGGCTATTTCCACCACCATCACAGTTCTAGTGCTGGCACAGTCTTCAAGTATCAGTAGGTTTTGGCAACTTCTCTTGGTCACGAGAAACCAGAATCTCTGGAATCAAGCTTTTTTTCTGTGAATCTTTTTAAGAAGTCTCCCTTTTCTCTTAAATTCTAGGACTAAGAAGGTAGAAAGTCACGATGCTAAAAAAGACTATGAATCTTGCTTGTGTTGTAGTTGAGAAATAGAAGTTTCTTGCCTTTTGCAAATGATTTCCAATGGTTTCAACATCCTCTTCTTTTTTTTTTTCTTTTTGTCATGGCAAAAAAATGAGAGGAAAAAAGGGGGAGAAATAATGAAAAGACCAAATGTTTCATTTTCCAGTTAATCCCTTAAGAACTTTAAAGAGTAAAGAAGTAGCTCATGCTGATTTCTGGAAATAGGCAGAGAAATTCCAGTTTTTGCTTGTCTGTCATTTTCTTTTCCTTCACTTGGAATAATTCATCCTGCCTTAAATTAAAATGTTTGATTTGGAAACTGGGGCAGAAGGTGAGTGTTTGTGGGTGTGTTGGCAGGGGCATCCTAAGTGGAGAAAAGCTTTTGGAAGGGCAGGATGTAGCCCCAGCACTGCAGGGTGAGCTATACTGGGACTCTCTCTGGGTGAAACCATGGTGGGTGCTGCTGGGGTGGACGAGGAGGTGAAGATGCCAGCCCAGAAAATCTCTAAATACTTCCAAGAGGAGCTCAGCTCCCACTCCTGTTAATTTGGGAGCTTCTCCCAGCTTCTCTCTCTGGCTCTGAGGGATGCCCTGCTCCCAGGGTCAGCAGCCTGGGCATCCAGCACCCCTCAGGACAGCTCTTGCTCTCTCTGCCTGGGTATTGTGCTGGACACCAAAGGGACTGGAGGAAAAATCCCAGCTGCAGTGAGTGATGCATTCCCCCTTTTCCTAACAGAGCCCCTCTGGAAGATGCTCATTGCTCAGGTCTTGTTTCTCTCATTTAAATGAAGGTTTCCCGTGTGCATCCCTGCACCAGGTGAGTCTCTGCTGCAGGACCTTGTCCTCAGGGTAGACAGAGGCTTTGCTGAGCCTATGGACTCCTGGTTATGTGCAGCAGGAGGGTGGTCCCAAGCCAGATTCAACACTGGGTGAGTCATTTCCTTCTTGCTTTTTCTGAGCATTTCCCACATGGCCACCCAGCTCACCAAACACGAGTCCTCCAGGGCTGCTGCTCCGTGGCAGCTCACTCAGGTGCACCCAGCTGTGCTCCCAGGGTGCTGGACAACTTCCCCTGGGCAGTGAGGCATCCTTTGCTGGCACCTTTGGAAGCAAACCCGCAGCAGGGGACCGCTGTTGTGCCTGCTGTTGTGCCTGCTGTGCCCAGCTGCTGATGTCAGGGAGGAGAAGGCATGTCGGGAGAGAATGACTTCATGGAGCTGCTCAGGGAATTGGTCACCCCTCCTCACAGCAAGGGCTGCTGGAAGGGAGCCCAGGCTGAGCACTGCCAATGATGTCTTCATCCTCATGCCCCAATGCAGGCAGTGTTTGCAAACGCTGAGGTGATGCTGTTCGGAGAGGGCCAGCCAGCCTGGGTGATAATGTAGCTTTTGGTGGCTCTGCTCAAAGCCCCAAGAGCCTCGCAGTGTGTTTTGGTTTGTGGGTCACAGTGGTGGGTCTGGGTGGCTCTGGAGGAGGTGAAAGGAAGAAAGGGGCTATTTGGCTGCTTTTCTTGCAGTAAATGAGCTCTGCCTGAGTGATGAACCCAGTACTGCTGTTACTGGACCCCACAGCCCTGTGAGGTGAGGATTTACCCATTTGCAGGCATAGTGTTTTCCAGCTGCACCTGAAGCACAAGGGGGATCTCCTAATGCAGCACAACTTTCATGGGCTGAATCAGTCAGTGGTGGAATAACCCAGGCCCCAGCACACTGTGAGTTATCCTGCAACCCACCATTGCCACAGAAGAGCATTGCAGAAACTCCACTCCTGGTCCAAAGGCTGCACGTGGCCAGAGCCCATCTGTTTATTGTGCTGGGAGGACCCTGGTCCTGTCCCCACTCCCACACAGGAGTGAGAAGCAGGTTCTTTGAAAACATCTCCACTGAAGTACCAAAAATGCTTTAAAATTTTCTGGTTTGCATTGGGAAGGGGGAGAAATGCAGAACGGATGGCTCTTGTAAGCTGTCTTGCATGAAACAGCAAAGGATGGAAGCAATTAATGAATTAATTTCACTATCCCCATTGGAAGGTGCTGGCCACAGCCCTGGGCAGCAGCTGATGGGGGTGTGGAAGGCAGTGCCTCCCTTCCTTTTGTCCAAACCACTGTGAGTGCCCATCCAGATATGTGGGATCATACTGGGATCCTGCAGTGCCAGAGCCTGAGATGAGAGATGGCTGCTCTTTGAAGTCAGGATCAATAATCTTTGAAAATAATTTTAATTGTAAAAAACCCAAGACCAAAAAGCAGGACCTCCTCTAAAGTAAACAATAAATACATGGAGGAAAAGGACACCACACACCAGACCAGTGTGATCAAGTGAATGCCATTTATTACACACTGCACACGGTTTATATGGGGTTAAGGCTACGTTCAGTTGGCTCAATTGTATCTCACACCATCAATCTACAAATCCCAATTGGTTACAATCCATATCTCACAAGTCCAGTGTTTTGGTGAAATCATC
>JAWWLZ010000025.1:14890034-14903736 GCA_035041345.1 Poliocrania exsul
GTTTGGATCCAGGCCAGGATCCCATTGGCCTTCTTGGCCACCTGGGCACACTGTTGGCTCCTGTTGAGCTTCCTGTCATAATTGGATCTAGTCTCATGACAGTGCATGTCCCCCTCTCCCTGCAGCTGTGGATACCCAACTCCTGTTCCTGCAGCTCTCCAGGATGGCCACACACTCAGCCACACTTCTCCCAGAAAATTCTGCAAGATTTTCCAAGTGCTTGGCTATACTTTGTGCAGCATTTTGCCCCTTGCAGGTAAAGCTGTTTGCAGTGCTGCTGTCCTTGTCCCACAGCCATGCTGGAGATTTTGTCACCTCTAGTCTCCTTCATGAGCAGAAAGTTTTGGGATAGCATCCAAACTCTTCCACGGAGCCCTTCCTCAGGGAATCAGGTGACTCTTTTGCTATCTCTCCTTCCAAAGACACAGATGTCACTTTGTCATCTCTTCCCCTGGCTCTGCTGTATCTCAATGCCACACAACAGGCCACCACTACACGCCAAGTGACAGCATCTCCTGTCCATCCCCACACTGATGAAGGTTGAACTTCCACCACCACCACCAAAACAGCATCTCCAGCAGCACCTGGGCCCTTTGTGTTGAGGAGATTATTCAGCCTTGACTCAACAGGAAGGTCGCCATGGACTGAAACCCAAGCTTTGCTCCCTGCAAGGTCCATGGTGAACGTGATCCTGCTGGAAATTACAGAGCTCAGGCAAAGGCAGCAGGAGGGAGGCTCCCCTTGGTGAGGAGAGGCTCCCACTGACATTCCTGCCTTCTCCCTCACTCTGCATCCATGTGGCTGAGGGAACAGCCTTTGTGTTTGACCCAGAGCAGTACTTGGCTGCTGGTACCATACCACAGGCTCCCATTGGAAAGCAAACAGTAGCTCAGTGGATTATTTTTATTTTTTTTGTTGTTGGTTTGGGTTTTTTGTTCTTTTTTTTTTGTTGTTGTTGTTCTCCCTACAACAAATAGAGAGAAAGGATGAATGAGCTTATTTTACAGCCTCAGAGGAATACCCAGCCATTGTTATCCTGACACAGGCTGAAAAAAGTGATGGTCAACAAAATAAAAGCTTATTCTTTCCTGTTTGGTTTGGCTGAAAAATAAAACCCACCCCAAAAACCCTTCCACGGGCCAGCAGCAGCATTTCCATCAGCTACGTGGCTGATCCACAACTCAGTGACTTGCAGAGCAGGACCTGACCTGCTGCACTTAACAAGGGGGAAGGGAAGATCTGGGTTTGCATCACTTTTGAGGAGTCTTGAAGCACACCATGCACCCAGCCTGCCCTCCCCACACAGGTCCCATCCTGGGCAATGCCATCCCTCTGTGAACATCAGCAAAGAAACTCTCCAGAGTATTCCCTACTCCCAGTTCTCTGCATCTAAAAATGCTGCCACGAGGTCCAACATTGCTCAGTCCCAGCTGGGGCTCAGGAACCTGCACTGGGTGTCTCAGAGCTGATGGGACACCGAGGGTGACAACCTCTGCTTTGGAGAACCAGCACTGCCAATAAATTGGTTCAATGACACTTTCCCCCCTCAGAGATGAGGTCTAAGAGTCAGGGCATGCAGAGAAAATAGCCATGCCACAGATGCTCAATTAATTAACTCAAATAATTTTTACCAGAGCCTCTTGGGTTATTCATTGTAGCCATCTCTGCCTGGTGCCACCGCCTGCTGCAGCCTTGACTGAAGCAGTAACCTGGCTCTGGAGACACATTCCACTCTGCTCATCATATAACCACCAATCCATATAACTTTCCCTTATTATTGAAGTGGTAAAACTGACCTCAAGAACTCAGAGTCCAGAAATAGGAGGGATTCACAGTTCAGAGACTGTGGCCATGTTGTGCAGTTCAGTGACACGTGAAAGGAGAGGAAAAAAAATGCCATTAATAATTTCAATTCCCCCTCAATTATTTCACCCAAACTTCCCACCCAAACCAGTGCTTTTGAAAAGACTGATTTAAAAAGCAGGAAGTGCTAGTGAATACACTCCTTCCCTGTCCCAGCTGCAATTCCACTTTTAAACACATCTGACTTCAGAGACTGGCTTGGATTTATACGGCTCATGGTATTTTCCCTGCTTTACTCAGCATTCAAAATGGCTGCAAAAAGGAGTTAAATCAGAGCCCAGTGATTCAGTTCTCGATGCCAAGGCACCACTTCCCTCCATCCTTCTGCCCTGTGGGCACAGGGGGCCTGGGAGCAGTGATGAGCAGGACAGAGGCAATTGGGATCATGTCTGAGACTGTTTCCTCTATTGCCACGGTGGCATCAGTGGGTGCATCAGCTTAAGGAACAAACTGTGACTTTCTTTTTATGTCTGTGAAATCAGGAGATCAGCTCCCTCACTAACACCAGCAGAGAGCAAAACAGCACCCAGGCAATTTAATCTGCTGTGGCTGTGGTTCCAATCCATAGTCTGTCCCAAGGAGGGGATGGGATCTCATCTTTTATTAACAGCCACACACCTACTCGTGGCTGTGCAGTGCCCTGAACAGCAAACTCACCAGCCTGTGTCTTCAATGGGTTAATGATCAAACAAATTTGGTGAGGAACAGAAAGGGGATTGTGCTGTAACTTGGGAATATCTATCTCTATATATTTTTTTTCCATTTGTTTCTTTTCTTCTGGACAAATTAAGTACCTAAATCTTTTCAGGTGTGCTCCACAGCCTCATAAGAGCCTCCCTCCCTGCTGTTGCAGCCCCTGGCCATGCTTTGCCATCCAGCTGCTTGGGGAGGGGGTGAAAGGAGCAGAGGGCCCAGTGCAGGGGGATGTATCCCGATATCCCCAGCCTGTATTTCATGGATTCCCCTGCGCTGAGTGGGGAGCGGTGGCTGCTGTGGGAGCCTCATTATGTGGAGGCACAGGCAGGGGACTGGCTTGGTGACAGCAAGTCTGCTCAGTCACAGCTCAAATGGCTTAATAGAAGCTGCATCCAACTGCTCCAGCCTTGTGGGTTTTGATTTAAACTGCAGTTATAAGGTGTGATTAGAGGCAGGGGACGCTGTGCCAAGAGCTGAGATGTGAAGCAAAAAGCATGTATTAAAAAAAACCCCAACAATCCTTCATCCTTCCCCTAAACTTATACATAATTTTCCCTTGTTAACCCTTTGCCTGCCACTGCCAGATACCCGAGGAAATCCCAGTCCCTCCGAGGTCACCTTTGGCTCTGCTGTTTAAATCCACAGACTGTAAGAGGTCTGTCAGCACTGCAGAGGAATTTGGCCACTTAAGTACTGACATTTATGGGTTTGCTATTAATGACAACCACAGCAGAGCTTTGCAGGGACTGACTGAGTCTTTCCTGCCCCTGTGCCTGAGGGCAAAGGGAGCACATGCCCTCCCTCAGCCCTCACACTGCCAGGGCTGCAGCAGGGGCTGTGTTTGGCTGCCTTCTGTTTGGGTTCCTCCTATACAGTGCTTTTCTCTCTGGAAATAGTTAAATTATGTCTCTTTTTCCTGTCTCCAACTAGTTGACCAAAACCTCAATAGTTAATCTGGCAAATGGAGACCTTTGGAGATGTTAACACAGCCCAAACCTTCAACCCGTATGGATAAAATCGTAATTCAATAAAATTGCTGGTTCTTTATCTTCATGTGGCATCACCACACAGTTAATTTCAAGCTTTCCAGTAAGCTGTAATATATCTTCTAACCTAAGGCCTCTTTTGCATGACACTGAAATAGGTCCCAGCCTATATACATCTGCTGCCAATACAAATGTATGGTTCAGCAGCAGTAAAGAGGATATAAAAGACTCCCACGTTACAAATGTAGGAGGCAGAGGATATTTTAGCATGGCAGTGGTTACACTTTTGGCAGCTTTGCTATAATAAACTTTGTTTTCAGAGCCTTAAAATATTCCCTTTGCAGTACAGACTGACATATTTGCTTTTAGCAGAGCTGTCTCAGGGGCCAGGGCTGGTGAACGGAGCTCAAGGACGTGGGGGAACGCAGAGAAGATGGAATTAATATCAACCTATGTTTGAACAGGGTATTTCCTCACAAAATGCAAATATTTACAAATGCCATCAGATCCTGGCAGGGCTGTTTCCATGAATGCAGATGGGCACTCAGGGGGTACCTGTAGGCAGTGTGCAGAACCCCAGGGCTGCTTCAGGACCTGGGAGCAAGGGAAAGACGCTGAGCAGGCAGGCCAAGGGCAAAAAATATGAGGGCAAAGAGATGTAAGACATCAACCTTAGGTAGGAAAAGTCTCTGGAAACCTCCACTATTTTACCATCTGATGGAGATCTCGAGTCCCTTGTAAAGATGCCACTGCTGGACCTGAGACGTTGCTGCCTTGAAGTGGATGGAGCCCATCTAAGCTGGCAGGTGTGTGTTGGCATCCATGTGTCTCCCAAGTCATCCTGGAGTCTAATGATTTATTCAGGCACAGAGTTACCTTTGGGGAAAATCAGCCATACCTCAGTGCACTCAGGAAAGGTAAGAGTAGCTGTGAAACCTTGATCCAGGCACTTTTTTGAGTATGTCTCATATGGCTGATGGAAAAAGAAGGCAGCAGGGATATAATAAGAGCTGTTAACTGGTCCTGCCTGCTCTCTGCCTTCCCACGAGGCAAGGCAGGCCTGTCCTCCAGGGTCCCAGGTGTCCCAGGTGCTGTCACTGTGATGCTGGGGCCTGTGCACTCTACAAGTGACCACAGTTCACCCTTTGCTCTGGAAACTCAGATCGACAAGGGAGAACACAAAGAAGATTGTTTTGAAACTTCCAGAAAGATTTCCAGACCCTTAGAGCCTTAACTGAACCAGAGGCAGAGCAGAGAGGAGCAGGAGAGAGGTGGCTCTCTACTGTCCCCTGGCCACTGCATCCCCAAATGGTATTTTGGGGGGCCCAACCTGTGGTAGGAAGAGGGTGAAGCCTTCGTGTAAAGTAAACAATAAATACATGGAGGAAAAGGACACCACACACCAGACCAATGTGATCAAGTGAATGCCATTTATTACACACTGCACATGGTTTATATGGGGTTAAGGCTACACTCCATTGGCTAAATTGAATCTTACACCATCAATCTACAAATCCCAATTGGTTACAATCCATATCTCACAAGTCCAGTGTTTTGGTGAAATCATCTTGACTGTTCTCAGGAACATCTCCAGTGTCCTGTGGGAAACCTGAGGAGTTCTCATGAGAAACTTCTGGGGAGTTGCTGAGAACTCCCAGGGAGTGATTTCTCCTTTACTGGACAACAGCAGCTGTGGCATTGCTGCTTCTCAGCTGATCTCTACCTTCAGTCTCACAGGGTCTGTATGGATCTGAAGTGCTTACCTTTGATTGTTCTGTACCAACACTCCTCCTCTCTGCATCCCCCAATGGGAAGATGTGGCAGAGCCTTTCCTGCGTTCAAGTTAGTGCTCTAAGAAGAGCAGGGAAGATTTCTAGCAGCCTATCTCCTAGGAAATGGACCCATTTCAATCCTGTGGTTAATTATATTAAATAATTATGGGATTTAGCTCATCTATCCTGTGCCTTTTCATGCCCTGGGAGACCACGTGGTGATGAGTGCCTGATGAAGCAATGAGGGGAGGTGGACTCTGTGTCCAGCCTCTCCCCTGCTGTGGGATGTGGCTGTGCCTCGGGTCTGTGCCAGCAATTCCACCCAAGGACAGGGAGGTCAGAGGTGTCAAGGGTTATGTTGGCTGCACATGGAGCGTCTGGAGCAGGAGGTAACACGGTGGCAGCATCCAGAGTGCTGGGGAAGCTTAGGGAGGAGCTGTTCTGTCTTGCCGTGTAATGAAGCGCAGCCACACCTGTGCAAATTTCCCCGTAGCCCGAGGCTGGGGTGGGAGCGTGTGGGATCATTGGATCAAGCTACTTAAGAGCTACTTGAAGATGTGAAATGGGGCGTATGGAATGGATCATGTCTAGACGGTCCCCCGAGCACCTGACTGCCTCGGCAGAGCTGCTGTTGGCGGCCACTCTGGCTCTGGGCTGGTGCCCTCGGGGGACAGGCAGAGCTGGCTCGTGCAGAAAGCCCAGCTGAGCTGCTTCTCCGCCTTGCACAGCGGTTGGGGCTTGCCTGGAAAGGCCAGGATGTCACCTCGCATCGGGGAGCCAGCCAGTGAGCTCAGTTGGTGGTGCCTGTAAGGACAGGACTAAGGGACATCTGGGAAGAGAGCTGTGATCTGGGACGTAGACCCCAGGTGTGCTGGGCTTGTGGCAGAGCTAGTCCTGCTTTGTGGGAATGTTCATGCCACTTTTAGAAAGGCTCTGCATGTCACAGAATCACAGACTATTCTGAGTTGGAAGGGACCCACAAGGATCATCGAGTCCAACTCTTAAGTCAATGGCCCACACAGGGGATTGAACCCATGACCTTGGCATTATTACAACCAAGTTTATCCTCTGTGTTTGTCCTTTCTCTTGGCTTCCTCCTTCCCCTGGACTGAGATCCCAAGGAATTGTAAAGGAAACTGAGAGGGAGAAAAAGGCTTTTAGTTTGAAAAGAGCCACGGGGTGAGTTGCCACTTGCCTCAGCCTCGTGCATTTGGGAGCTTCCTTAGTGCATTGCTCCATGCACCCTGGAGACTGCTCCAAGCAACTCCCTGCCTGTGTGCATCCCCAGGGCATTCAGTGTTGCTTCCTTGCCTTCCCTTTCCAGAGTGATGAGGTAACTCCTGAGAGCCAAGACCATTCACTGGGGTCTGGCAATGCAACGTCTGTTCCTTTTGTGGTCAAGAGTGCAAGGTGGCAAGCTGATTGCAGGGGAGATCCCACACATCTTCATCCTACAGCTCCTCAATGACGTATCTTACCTCTGGGCAAAGCAGGGTGGATCAGATCATGAGAGCCACATTTTTCCCCTGGAGAACTTATGCAGAGCTGGAGCAGCTCCAAGCACAGCTCCCAGGCTTGCTGCCTGCTCCATGCCAGGCTGCAGTGGTGCAGGGGCTGAGGGAGAGCCAGGTTGTGGCTGGCAGAAGCCAGTGAGGCTGCTGGTGATATGAAACCTGCAGGTCCTGCTGCAAGACCAGCTCAGCTGCTTCTTCCCAGGGAACTATCTGCTCTAGTGCAGAGCAGGTGCAGAGACTCTTTACTGGTGAGGAAGAGCAGAATGTGTTCAAATGTGGATGTTTTGGGAGTGATTTCAACTTGGAACATCTGTTGGAGGTACCTGTGGGGAACAAGCCCCAGTACCTGGTTGGGTCAAGTATCCCCAGCCCATGGCTGTATTTCATAACACTGTTCCCTTCAATGCTACCCACTCGCTCCTTCCTGCTTGTTGCTGATGAGCCTCTGCATCCCACCTTACTAATGAATCTCTGCGTAAGGCAGACAGGCAATAGCCAGGAAAAAATTGGGTTGAAGGTTTTCTTGAAGAAACATAAAGTGCAAGTCTAGTGGAGATTTCACACTAGGCTTGAAGAGACCTTAAGTATTTTGGACAGAACCAAATCTGATGACTGATGGTTGTCAATTGCTATCAGAGGGGATATTTGGCAACCAAAAGCCCAGCTCCAGAGCTTGATTGTGGGTTTCTCTTCTTTCCAACTGGGGCTCAGCACGTGCCTCTCCCACCAGGGTGAATAACATGCTGGCTGTATCCCCCTTCCCAAAGCAGCCTCAGGCAGCTCCCATTAGATCACTTCAAATCCAGCCCTGCTTGGCCTCTGTGTCCAATTTCAACAACACAACCGAATAGTTGCCCATGGGGAAGCCTTGTTTGATTGTGGAGGTAATAAGCTGATTCGAACACAAGAGCTGATAGTTTCAAGTAACTGCAACTTAACCTCGCTGCATAAAGCGTTATTGTCCTGCCACAGAAATCCTCTGTCCGGGAGAGCACAGCTGCAGGGAAAATAAATGCTCTTCTTTTTTTCTTTTTCTTTCTCTTTTTGCAGTTTGTTTGTTTAAAACCCGGGGACCTCGGGTTGGTTTGCTCTCGTTGGCCACGATGGAGCAGTGGTGGGATGTGGGTGCTGTGGCTCCCTGGGTGACTGCAGGGCAAATTCCCTTTTAATCCAGGGAATTAAACCCCAAGCAAAGCCATTGATGGCCATGGGTTTAGTTGAGATCCAGGCCAAATCCTGGCTCCATTGAAGTTAAATGGGAGCTTTAGCTGCTGGCTTCAGAGGGATCAGGGCTACTGCCAGCTGTGGAACACATCTGCCCTCCTGACCTCAGCAGGATGGGCTGCCCTGCCTGGGGTGGGCACAGACCTGGGATCTGGCTCCCTGGATGCTGCAATAATCTTGGAGCATTTAGGATGACAGTGGGTGTCCCATTTGTGCTTTGCTTCCCCTGTACAGGACCAAGTCCACTTTGCTCCATTTAAACCACCTGTGAAACCTCACCAAGCAGTAGCTGCTAATTTGCCATTTGCCTTATCAAAACCATGTCCTGATACAGAAACAGCTTGTCACTGCCTGTAACCATCAGCAACACCAGATCCTGCCAGCATCTCTTGTGGACATTGAGGCAAGTGGGTCTGGAACAGCTTTATCTGGGGTAGAAAACCACACTGGTGTGGACTGGTGGTTGTCTGCTGTGCTGTGGGGCCAGGAAAAGTACTCCCAGGCAGGCTGACCCTTCTAGGTGTGTTATAAATGGGGTAATAGATACATTTGAATATATGTGTATGTTTGGGACAGGAGCTGCTGGTCTCCAGGTGCTGGAAGCTGCAGGAGCAACCACCTCCATCAGTGCTGCATGTCCTGCTCAGGGCTGGAGACACCCAACCCCACAGGGCTGTGTTGCTCTTCTGGCAGTTCAGACTGAATGTGTGAAGGTAAGGAGGAGGTTATTTTGTTTGCTTGGTTTAGGTTTTAAAAACTTCCTGGTTTTTATTTTAATTCCTCGCCCACGCAGATCTGTGGGGTGAACAGGGAAGGTCTTAGTCCAGCTGGGTTTGGGAGCACTTAGAAATCCCCACGGGAATTTTTTATCTGACAGAGCTGGGATACTCTCTTCCTGGTCATGGCTAACATAAAAACGTTTCTATTGATCAGATGCACTGATTTGTTTGTCCAAACACACAGCAGTCCAAGCCTGTATTTGTGTGTGTACTCAAATGTCTTCCAAAAGCCGCTCCTCTCACCCCTGCGAAATAGTTGAAGGGTGACACAAGAGTGATAAACATCTGGCCGTGGGAATGCTCGGAGTGAATGAAGGGGAGTTGTGAATGGGGACGGCTCGGTGTGAGTGGCTCTGTGGTGGTGGTGACTCTGTGCCCCTGGGGAGAGGAATGACCCCGAGCGCCCAGCTCAGGAAAGTCCCTTGCTCAAGGAACAGACTTAAGCAGATGCTTCATCCAAGCTTTTCTGCTGGCATGGCTCGAGGTCTGGATTTGTCCTTAATGGTTCTCACTGAAATCTGTGCTTCATGTCGTCCAGCAAGGGGAAGCAGTGATTTGTAATCCGTGGCAGGAATCAGCTGTCCTGTTCATCAAGGCTTCCAGCTCGATGATGGGATATTTGTTCAAGATGTTTTAAGAAATTCTACTGCTTAGGACTGAAATAACATCACTTTTTTTGTTAATACACCAGGAAAACCTCAGAAACTGAGTCTGTACCAACTACTTGTTCACATGCTGGTAAAATCCTGCTGGTGTGAGTGTTTCTAGACAAGCATGATTTTTGTTCTTCACTCCTGGGCACTAGCATAGCTTTATTATTTTTTATTATTTTTCAAGCATTGCCCCTACAAGCTTCTCAAACTTCTCCAAGGAAATATCTTTGCCATTACTACTATGTAAGCTGCTTTTAAAAAATATTAGAAAAATGAAGGCTGAAATTAAATCCAAAACCAATCAAATCATCCAGTTCTGAAAACTTTTTGGAGAGATTTCTGTTTGAAACACTGTGAGGGATGTGCATCAATTCTACTGACTCGAGTCCAGCCACAAATTATTTGTGACATGGGTGAGAAACACATACAGCTTTGGTGGGAGCTGAATTTCCATCAGCAGAGACACCTGGCAGGTGGAAGTATTGTCTTTTTCAGCCCAAAATTGGGGTCTGGGACAGAGATCATCCCTGCTTGGGGTTCTTGCTGTCTTGGCCACTCCACACTGGTGATGCTCAAGGCTTTCCCTTCTCTAAAACTGGTCTTGTTTGGGGACTTTGGCTTTCCTGGTTAGCACATCCCCAGCTCTTTCTGACAGTAGGAGGAATGAGGTGACAGGATGGGTGAGGTGCTCCTTGTGGAAGCAGGAGGGGATGCAAAGGCCTGAGCCTGGGGCTCCCTCTCCTCCTCCCTGGGTGATGATGAGGCAGAGGCTGCCACTCCTGCCATGAGCATGACACCCAATCCCACAAGTTCCTTGCATCCCCCAAGTTATTTTCTTGGGTTTATGGGTCTCTCTTGGAATGCTTTGGGTTTTGCTTAAAAACACTGCAGTGGTGGGAAATGGTTTTGACAGAAGGCCCAGCCCCTTTTTCTTGCATGTCCTCAGCACAGAGGCAGCAACTATTAGAAGAAAACCCCAAATATTTTCCGGGTGACGTGTTTCTCATCTGCCACTGTTGTGGGCACTGGAGAAATGCAGGAATGCTCTCCCAGCTGCTGGCAGTACCCTGAATCTGCCACTTGCTCATCTTTCCCAGGACAGCAGAAAGTTGACAGAAGTTTCACAGTCCAGCTTTTTAGGCTCACACGTGCCATGACCAACACTACAAAGAGCCAGGCTTGGCTCTCTGCCCTCAGAGGTGATGAGGGTTCCAAGGACCACCTGGTCCTGCACCTTACATCTCTCCTAGCCCTCAGCTGCAGCACATTTGCAGCTCCCTCAGCTTCCCATGCTTTCTTTCTTCTCTCTCCCACCCATCATTAGGGGTAGGTTTTGGACAACAGGCATGTGTAGGAGTGGGAATGGTAGTTGGTGTGGCTCAGGCTGGCTAAGGAGGACCTCAGTGATGAACTCTGACAACAAGGACCAGGGTGGCTGTGTTCTGGGATGGTTGGAATCTCCCCAAAGGCCTCCCTGAGCCCTTGCCTTCTCAATTCGGGGTCCTTCAGTGTGTACCACACTCAGATCCCAGGAAACTCCAACTCATGTGTCACTTCTGCAAAGCCTTGGCCTGTTTCAAGCCAGAGGTGCCTGGTGAAGCTGCTGTTATCTTGCACAGGTAAGGACCCTGGCTCAGCTTGCAGCTCCCTGGGTAGAGGTAGTTCTGACTTCCAGTGTAATGTCACTCCTCTCCTCCACCACAGATGCACAAAGAGGCAAACTGGGTCACACCATGAGGGTGTATCTGCTTTGTCCCTTGAGAAATCTTTTTGTCTTTGTTTGGTGACCTGTGCCTTATCCCAGCTGGTGAAGAGCTGGTTTATGATGAATGGTTGGAAAAGAGGCTGAATCAGAGTTTTGGCAGAGACCAGGCTGAAGGTGGGGTTTGCAGGAGCTGCAGGAGCTGCAAAGGCCCAAAAGCCCCCCAGGAGCTTCCCTAGCTGCTCCCAAGACACCTGCACCTCTCCTAGAGGCAACTCCTTGCTGGCTTTGGGATTTCTGTGCATGTGCCTTGATCCTAGGAGGGATTTTTTTCTCACAGGGAGGGTTGAATAGAAATAACCTGATGTGGGAAAATCTGCCCTTTGCACCGAAGGAGTTAAGGTATTTTCCCTCCTTCTAGGCTGACCATGGAAAATACTGCTCATGCCAGGGACTATGCAGGACAGAAACTAGGACTCCTAGGATACAATTATACAAATAATACAGCTTGTTCCACGAGCAGCGGAAACCAGCAAAGCCTGGTTTCCGATGGGTTTTGTTGGGGAGTAAAGGGTGCTCATGTGCTCTCTGTGGTCAGTAAAAACTAAACATGAACCCATCACCTTCTCGTCAGCCACCAAACTTCACAAAATTTACATTCCCATAATAAGAGGGAGCCCCTCTACTGCATGGCTGAAGGTGTCCCAACAGAAGGAGAGGTGTAGGGAGGGGTGCATGGGTGGTGTGGCTGTGCACACCTTGTTGCCATAGAAAATCAGGTTGTAAAAATGAGGATGCAGGCAGAGCATCCTCTGGACAAATTTGATCATGTTCCCACCAGTTTCCACCTCAAACTATGTATCCACTTTGTGATAATGATTATTTTGCCAGTGTCAAAGACACCTCAGAAGGCAGAGGTGTCACGTGACAAAGCATTGGGCTGGGGTACTTTGGGTGCACAGGTGAGTGGAGGTTCCTTCTGTTTGGCAGTCTGGATTTTGGCCTTCAGACTGGATAAACCCATGGCCCCCTTTATGTGTCAGCCCAGACTTGGCATTTTTTGGCTTTGATTGCCTCTACATCTCGGACTTAGGGGGATATCTGGGGATCAGTGTGTGCTGGAAGCAGAGCCCTACCACTGTACTCTGCACCAGGCATGGAGGGGCCCCCTGAGCTGTCTCTGACAGCTCAGGGTGCAGCTGTCACAAAACCAGCTTCTGTTGACCACAAAGACACCAGCAGCTCTCCTTTGTTCTGCTGGCACCAAATCACACTTGATTTCTAGGATAGAATACCTGTGTGATGGAGGTGTTCAGCAGATGTATGTTGGAGCCTCACAGCAGCCAGACCTTCAGCTGTTTGTCACAAGCCTCTTCTTGGCAGCCCATGTCACCCTTTGAGGGACAGAGGAGCGGGGGGATGAGGCAGGGGTTTCTAACTGAACCCAACAAAGATGTGCTTGCTGATGTGTTGATCAGGATATGATGAAGGCTCCTTAGTGACGCAGTAGCTGGGAGAAGGAGGGGGAGCTGCTGTGTCATCTTCATGACAGTGGCAGTGGGGCCACTGGTGTCCTCTCACTCTGAGCCACCCACTGGTGGGGAGGAGCACTGGCAGAAATTAATGTCTGAGTGCAGGCTTGGGGGAGCCCCATCCTTGTCCCCATTCAGCAGTGTGGTCCATCCTCCCCCTGCCCGATCTACTGAGCCAGCCATGGGAGTCACGGCTCTTCTGTGCCCCTTGACAACTTGTCTCTGGTTTTGAGGGACGACCATAATGCTGTCCCCAGCTGGGTGGGATGGCAGGAGGCCGCCCTGCCTTGCTGGGAGCGCAGGCTGGAGCTGTGTGGCTTGCAGGAGGATGACACAGGCTGAGATGAGTTGTCACTGCGAACGCACGAGACGCTGCTGGGGTGCTCATTAACAGGAAGGGAGGAGAGGGGCCTGAGGTAAACAGAGCAAGGCTGGCAGATGACTGCGCCATCTCTGCGCAACCTCGTCTAAGCCTATTTATATAAATCATGTGAAACCCAAATTAGAATTTTATCCATCTGCTGTGCTGCAAGTTGCTCTTCCACCAGCACAGCAAGCCAAGAAAATGCTCTTAACTCCGTTAGATCTGCCTCAAGTGTGAGAAATGTTGTATACAAGGCCCAGTGCTGGTGTGGGGGCTGTGATGCTTCATGCTGCAGCATCCTGCAAGGCTGCAGGACAGGCTGCCACCAGGTCCTCCAGTAGGCAGCAGTGGCTTGACATCAAAGGCTAGCCAGGAAGAGGTGTGGATGTTCGGTGAGAAGCCTCCAAGGCTTCACTGTGTGCAGGAGGACAAGAGCTCACCTCTGTCTCATGCGCACTATAACCATGGCTGAGAGTTGAGCAAGACCATCTCTGCCTGACTCCTGGTCCCAAACCCAGTGCCCAGACACTGTGGTGAACTTGTCATGGTTTGGCACAATGAAGAAGGTAGGGAAATGCCTCTCTGTCCTTTCCCATATTTTCTTCTTGTAACAAGGG
>JAWWLZ010000025.1:14916314-14937663 GCA_035041345.1 Poliocrania exsul
CCCCCAGCTCCTTCAGCCTCTCCCCACAGCACTTGTGCTCCAGTCCCTTCTCCAGCCTCGTTGCTCTTCTCTGGCCCCTCTCCAGCACCTCAAGATGCTCCACGAAGGTTTCTCCTTGTGGGGGTTCTTCCCCAGCCTCCATCCATTGGCCCTACTGGGGCAGCAGGGTGGGAGGTGCTTGCCAGGGTTCAGCATCCTCTCAGGATGGATCCCAATGGAGACCTTGCCCTGCAGGGGGCCTGTGGTAGGAAGGGCGAATCTGTTCCCATGGCCCAGGTGGGTGCCTGCAGTGTCAGAGCTGATGTTCCACAGGGCTGGGCTGCTGCAGACAGACCTGGGCCCTCCTGCTGAGCCTCTGTGGGTGAAGGGCTTTGCCAGGCCAAAGCCGCCTGACATTTTTCTCGGGGGCGGGTGAAGTTAATGAGTCCGGATTAGGCAGTGCGGAGGCTGGGGAGCTGCATTTCTGCTGAATATATATGAAGACAAATGTAAATTCTAAACTTTCTAGGGAGTATTTTTACCCTGGCTCAGTGTTAACATTGATAAAAATAGTCACAAATTAGTGCAGGAGTAGAAAGTAAAATTGGGACTTTTTTTTTCCCCCCTGTTAAAACCATGCATCTGTTTCTGTACCAGGAGTTAACCTCTTACATGCATTAATGAAACATGGGGTAAACCATCAACAAGTGCCCTCTCCTGACAAAATAACTCCTACTTCAATTCAGTAATTAGGAAGGGAAGCTGAAGTTAAACAAAAAGTCTTTTTTTTTTTTTTTAACGCTAGGAAGAAGTGATTCAGTCCTAGGAATTCAGCACTGCAAGAGGATGTTCACATCACTCCAGCCCACCTGCCTGGTTCTCTGGCACCCAAATGCTTGCAGAGGTGATGGGAGGTACCAGCCCCATTCTGCAGATGGGAAGAGTGCAGTACAGAGAATTGTGATTTCACTCAACGTCACAGAGCGAAGCGAAAGCTGCCCTGGGAGCCCAGGTTAGCTGAGCAAATTCTCAGCTGAAATTCTGCTCACAAAACACTGCTTTGAGCTGCCAGTCCATCATTAAACTTCCAGAAAGGAACTTCCTCTCTTGGTACTGATTGGTATTTGACCACAGGCACTTGAGACAGGTGAAGACTCCTATTAGAAGGAGCTTAGTAGCTTGAGGGATTGATATCTGGGCCACAAATCACACCTGATACCTCTTATTAAATGTAGCAAACAGCTGAGTGAGCAGTGAGAAGGTAAGTTCTAGGAAGGTTTAGCTGCTACAGCCCAGATTTGTTGTGGGAGAGGCTGCTTTCACAGCTGAGACTGCAAGGAAAATCCTTTTGGGGTGCAATGCTGTGGAGAAAGCGCATGTTAAAAAGAAAGAAAAGCTTTTCAGAGGTTCATTTTTTAAGAAGAAAATGTACATTAACTTCTGACCAGCTCCTAACTTGCTTTACTCTTCAAATCCTTGGGAACCCCAGCCCTCACCTAAGCTGTAGGCACCCCATGTGTCTCCTTGGAATGTGACACCTTCTGCCCTTTACTCATATTTTGGCTCCTCCCTGAGCTCAAAGTGGAGTCTGTCACATCCTTGGGAGTGCTGCCACCACAGGGGCTGGCAGGGCTGGGTTTGGGCAGAAATCTGCTAACCATGCTCTTACCTTGTGTTCTGCCATGACTCATGGGCTTTGTTTCTAGAACATCAAAACATGCCCGTGGTCTCTGTGGTCAGAGAGCCTGGGAAAAGAGAGGTGATGGCGATGGAAATGAGGAACCTGAGGTGGCAGCTGCATTGGCTTCATGGGAGATGGGCACAGATGAAGACAAAAGCAGTCTGAAGCCAAGCCAGCAAGATGTGCTGTGGGCATGGGGAAGTTGCCTGGTCACAGTGCTGGGCATCAAGTAGAAAGTCTGTTGGAGGAGAGAATCTTCCCACAACAGAAAAGCAACCAGAAAGATGCACAGAGCCCATATGAAAAACCTGGGGCCAGTTGTGGTGGTACAGCATGGAGAGGATGGCAATGCCCACGCTCCACAGGGAAGGGGTCATGGCACCAGGGCTGCCAGGGTTCAACAAGCATTTGACCAATGCCCTCAGGCACATGGTGGGATTCTTGGGATGCTCCTGTGGAGGATTAGGAGTTGGACTCAATGATCCTTGTGGGATGATCTCCCACTCAGGATACTCTATGATTCGGTGTACTCACACCGAGAGTGGTTACTGCTTTGTGCTGTCCTTGTCACAGGCACTTGGGACTGCTTGGAGCTGAGGGAAAGCCATTTCTGGCTGTGTGCTGATCTTCTGCCTGTCAGCAAAGCCTCACACAGGGTGAGACAAACCCCACCGAGACCCCTGAGGCCTTGCCAGCCCTGCTGGCAGAAGGAGGTGCTGGCACATCCTGTCCTGATTCCAGCCTGCGTTCCATATTTTGGGAAACCCCTCGGGGCTGAGGTCCCTTCTCCTTGGGAGGGGATTTGAGGGAATGCCCAGGACTCTCTGCAGAGCAGAGGTTTCCTCTCAGAGGGATGTCAGCCCCGGAGGATGCAGAGCCGGCAGGTGGGTACCCTGGGCGCACTGTGGAGCGGCTGACTCCAGAGGGCAGCACGGCACGGGCTGGCACCGAGCGCTGCCCGCCCTGCCCTGCCCTGCCCTGCCTGCCGCGGGCTGGCAACGGGGACTGGGCAGCATCGCCCCCACCCCTGCAGGCCCGGGGAAGGGACAAGCGAGGGGAAGGTCTGCCAGTGTCCGTCAGCTCCTGACTGGGCAGGCAGAGCGTGTCAGCAGAGGTTAAGGACATTACTTTACTTTCGTCCTTGTCAGAGAGAAATCTGGTGTTGCCTCTGCAGGTGATGTGCCTGGAGCCTGTCCCGAAACTTCTGTGGTTGCTGATGCGACCGCAGAGTGGAGGTGAAACATTTCTCTTCTGGTTTCACAGGACGGCACACCAGTGGTTCCACCTGCCTCCCTCCCACCACCAAAAAGCAGTCCCCCTAAGGTTTCTGGGCTGTTTTCAGCACAACAAGAACTTTAGAACCAGATTTAAGTTCTTTGCACACCCCACTGCTGTTCCCCTTATGAATTGAAGGCGCCTTAACAAACATTCTGAAAGGTCAGCTGTTTTCACTGTGCCTGTGGCTTGCATAAGAACCTCAACATCCTCTGCTGCAAGAGCAGCGTTAGGAACTTCCTACTGCCACACTGAATCACAACAGCTTCCCACAGCAACCAGTGGTAAAAATAAACTGGGCAAGGGGAAGTGGACAGCGTCTGCTGTTCCGCTTTCTCGGGCACACTTGAGTCACAAAAAAAAGTGATGTAGAACAAGACTTTTATTTTGCTGATGCCAATGAAATCCACGAGTGGTTCAGAGCATGGTCCCCCTGAAATCATGGGGTGTTTTGCAATGAGAGGCTTGTTGTGTTCAAAGCTAAGCATGTGCTCAAGTGCTGTCTTGAGTCTGTATTTTCATTTAGGATCCAGACTTAGGAATTAGACTACAGCTCTAGATCCCAGGGCAGCTGAGTGCTGCCTTTGTACTAAAGACACAAGAATACAGCCTTCTTGGGATACTTTATATCTTGAGTGTATATAAAAGACCACTGAGGAGACAGTAGCTCTGTAATGGTTTTGGCTTTAAGAAAAGCAGATTTTGACTGGATGAAAAGCATCTTCAAATACAACTCAATGTGAAATTTTGCCTTCAGACAATGTCATTTGAACTGCACCATTTTAAATGATACTACAACTAAGACTGTGTGAGTGCACGTGTTTGTGTGAGGGGGAGTGTTTTAAGAGCAGTATCTTTCCTGTTACACAAGGTACAGCCCAGATCTTGACATTTAGCCAGCTGGGAAAAAACCTTGTTGAAACAGTCAGGCCACTGAGCTTGGGAATCTGCTGGTGATACAGACCCTGACTCTTCCCTTTGTAACAGTGTTTGCTAAGAAAGCTTACAAGAAGTGGCTAAAGATATGAAAAGTTAAAGGGAAATAGGAATGGCTCATCTGTCCCAGACTGGGGAGAAGGAATAGTTCCCACTCATGCCCATGGGAATTTGGAGAGCAGGGACTTGTAGGATAAGCCAGGTGACAAAGGGACCACAGGAGGCTCCAGTCAAACCTCCTGCTGAGAGCTGGGTCAGTCCTGAGGTCAGGCCAGGTTACTTGGGGATGTGCCGAGCTGGAACTTGAAAACCAACAAGGATGGAGATTGCACAACCTCTCTGAGCAACCCGCCAATGTTTGACTGTCTGCATGGTGAAAATAGACTGCAGCAAAAGTGGCTCATACAGAACCACGTTTTTAATGTCATCCTGCTCATTAAAAAGAGAAAGATCAAATCTATTTTGTAACAGGAACAGTTTATGTGGGGCACAGAAAACTTCTGGTACCAAAGGACTGATTCACATGGAAAGGCATGTAAAAGATGGAAGGAAACCAAAGGATGCCTCCAGTTAAATTCCTGTCTTGAAATTTCAGTGTTGCAGCACAAAAGGTTTGTGTTTATAGTGGTGGATACCAATAGGGAAGATATTCTAAAAGTAAGCAGGGGTGAACGGATCAAACAATCTATTTTTGGAAAAAATAATGTCTCTTGAAGCTCATTCTGAGAACACACGGGAATGCAGAAGCTTAATGAGTCCCAGTAGATTTTCTTTTGGAACTGCGCGCTGCTGTTAAAAGACCCAGGCAGGGCTGGGCACGACCCACTCCAAACTCACGCGGGACTCCACACCCGCCGGCGGGTGGGCCGGGTCACTTCACTGCTTGAATGTTTTATTAAACTTTAGCCCGAAAAGCAGCTGGGGGTCAGGGGAGCGGGGGCAGCCCCGGCGTGACGGGGACGGGGACGGGGACGGGGACGGGGACGGGGACGGGGACGGGGACGGGGACGGGGACGGGGACGGGGACGGGGCGGCCCCTGCAACGCTTCCCGCGCTCTGCCCCCGCCGCGGCCCCGCCCCTGCCCATATTTGGTCGACATCACTCCGCCCATATCTATATACAGTCACACCTTGTCCCCGCCCATGTCCATATGCGACTGTCCCGCCTTCCCCATTGGCCGGGCGCGGCGGGGGCGTGTCCCGGGACGGGGCCTGGCGCGGAGCGTGTGCGGGGCTGAGCGGCGCGGCCCCGCCTGGCCCGGCCCCGCCCCGGGGCGGGACTCGCGGAGCCACCGCCGAAGCGCCGCTTTAATTGAGGCCGCCGGGATGGGGCGCAGCGCGTAGGGCAGAGCGGGGGCCGCCGCCGCACTCTGGGCCGCAGCAGCAGCGCGTACCCACGGCCGAGCCGAGCCGAGCCGAGCCGAGCCGAGCCGAGCCGAGCCGAGCCGAGCCGAGCCGAGCCGAGCCGCGTCCGGCGCAGCGCAAGGAGCGACCCGGCGGAGCGGGGCCGCGTCCGGACGCCGCGGGGGTGGCCGGTGGGCCGGGCGCTGGCGGCCGCCGCTGCCGAGCCCCATGAAAACGCAGGTCTGGGGGAGCTCCCCGCGGGCGCCCATGGCTGCGGCGATGCCGTGCAAGAGCGCGGAGTGGCTGCAGGAGGAGCTGGAGTCGGGCGGCGGCCGCTCGCTGCTGCTGCTCGACTGCCGCCCCCACGAGCTGTTCGAGAGCTCGCACATCGAGACGGCCATCAACCTGGCCATCCCCGGGCTCATGCTGCGCCGCCTCAAGAAGGGCAACCTGCCCATCCGCTCCATCATCCCCAACCACGAGGACAAGGAGCGCTTCGTCAAGCGCTGCAAGGCCGACACCGTGCTGCTCTACGACGAGGCCACCGCCGACTGGCAGGACAGCGGCGCCGCCACCTCCGTGCTGGGGCTCCTGCTGCAGAAGCTGCGTGATGACGGCTGCAAAGCCTATTACCTGAAAGGTGAGGTGCCCCCCCGCGCCTTCCTCCGGCCCCGTCCTGCTCCCGCAGCCTTTGCCCGTGTCCCGCTCCGCACCCCCGGGCCGGCCGCTGCATCCCCGGCCGCCCATTCCTTGGCCGGCCGGAGATGTCTGGATTGTTTTGCTTCCTCCCCTCACCCCCTCTGCCTGATTTTTTTTTTATTTTTTCCCCTCCTCTGCATCCCGCTTTAATCCCCCGCACAAAATGGTTGCAGGCTGGAAGGAGCCGGGACCGCTCCGCTTCTTCCTGCGTGTCCTGCCCGGTAGCGGCGGGGGAAGACCCCCAGCCCCGTCCCGAGCCGAGGAGCCCCTCGGCTCCGCTCCCCGCAGGGAGGAATGGCCGGATTTTGGGGTGGGGGGCAGAAGAGCCCTCCCGTATTTTTATTTCACCTCCCCGCATCTCCGAAAAGCAGCGCTTGGGTTTCAGTGCCCCTTTCCCCGGCAGTGCCGGTGGGTCTGGAGGGGCCAAGCCCGGCTAGTCCCCCGGGGCAGGGCGATGGGGAGCGGGGAGATGCGCTGCGGGGAGCCGAGCCCGCATCCCACACACGCCCCTGCGGGAGGACTGGCGGGGGGTTGCGGGCTTCGCTTTTCATTGTTTTTTGTTGTTGTTGTTTGGTTGGTTTTTGGCCATTTTGAGAGCTCGCAGCGGGCTGAGCAGAGCCCACAGCTGGGCTGCTGGGACCCTTCCCATCCTCCCAGTGCTCCCAGTGCCGTCGCTGGGTGGCGGGTTTGAGGCAGAAATAACAGGAGAGCGGAGGGGAGTGTGTGTGTGTGTGTGCGCGGGGGAAGAGTGGTCAACAAAGTTGCCACTCGCAGCTCTTTAAGAAACACTGATGCTCCTTGGTAGAGCCGCGCTGGGGAGCCGGGGCAGCCCCTGGGGAGGGATTGGGGTGGCAGAGCGACAGGCAGGTGTTTGGGGACCAGCACAAGCCTCCTTTAAAAAACATGGAGTGGGACCAAGCACGGGGTTTGATCCCGCTCCCCCCTCGACCCTCCGATCCCTGCCCGTGCCGGTGGGCGAGACCCCCATCCCATCCATCCCACCATCCCATCCCATCCCGGTTTGGGGTTTCCCATGGGTTCCGTTGCTCCCTCGCTTTGTATTCCTGTTTTTCTTCCCGCAGTCCTCATCCCTAGGCAGGAAGGAGCGGCTTTGAAGTTACTCCTAAGCTCTCCCCCATGGGCAGGGGAGGAGCTGAGCCCCTTTCTCTGCTTTTTTTTTCCGGGAGCCTCGGTGGGAAATGTTTCCAATTAAAATTCCAAAATGGCTCCTCGGCGCTGTCTGGCGGCGCGGGGGGAGGAGGAGGGCGAGGACGAGCCTTTTTCATGAATGGATGTGGCAGGAGCTGTCTGTCCTGCTCAGTGACCCCGCCGCAACCGCCGAACCCACTAACGAAGTTTCCAGGAGCCTTTTCTAATTAAACCATTTGTCACTGTCAGATCCCGATGGCTGAGCTCTGCTTTAATATTGCCTGGAGAGTATCGGTGGGGTTTTTGCTTCCCTGCCTCTCTCTGCCTTCCTTCCCAAGATGAACCGAGGAGCTGGAGAAAAGGACTTAGGGGCAGACATATCCCATCCCTCCTGATGTGCTTTGGTTTGGGTGAAGAACAAACCTGTGACGCTGCTCTGTCACAAAACCTGCTTGTAGTGATAAAACAGGTGTGAGGATCACCCTCTGGCAAAACTTAGGGTCTTTTTTCCTGCTTGAAGATGTGTTATTTCTCATTGGGATTTAGTGCCTGGCATGATTATGTGGTGGTTGTCCTTGATTTATCTTTTCAGACACAGATACTTCTGTGCTTTCCTGTCTAGGTGGCATAATAGCTCTTGCCTAAACTGCCCCAGACTCGTGTTTTTGAGATGCTAAACAAGGCGAGATTGTCTCTTGACACTGATTTTATTTTTTGATGTTTGTTTCTTTTGTGGTTGAGGTTTGGCCCCTATTTATCACAAGTAATAGTAAACTTTGTAAGAAACACTCTTTGATTTCCTGGGACCTGTTTGCTCAGTAGCGGTCTGGCCAGGGAAGATGAGGGAGCAGGGACATTCCTTTCTTGGTGTGAAGTTGAAGGGATACCAACTTTTTCTTGGCAAAGTCTTGCTAAGTAACATGCACATGTGTATTGCCCATTCTGAAGAATAAAACATCTTTTTCTCTCTGTCCTTCCCCTTCCCTCTCTCCTTTTCCCCTTTCCCAGGTGGCTTTAACAAGTTTCAGACCGAATACTCTGAGCACTGCGAGACGAACCTTGACAGCTCCTCACCCAGCAACTCTCCCCCGGCGTCGGTCCTTGGCTTGGGAGGGCTGCGGATCAGCTCTGACTGCTCGGATGGCGAGTCCGACAGGGAGCCCAGCAGTGCCACCGAGTCGGACGGGAGTCCCATCCCGAACAATCAGCCTGCCTTTCCGGTCCAGATCCTACCCTACCTGTACCTGGGCTGTGCCAAAGATTCGACCAACCTGGATGTCCTGGGCAAATACGGCATTAAATACATCCTGAATGTGACTCCTAACCTGCCAAACATGTTTGAGCACGACGGGGAGTTCAAGTACAAGCAGATCCCCATCTCAGATCACTGGAGCCAGAACCTCTCGCAGTTCTTTCCTGAGGCCATTGCTTTCATTGGTAGGTACTTGGCAGAACACCTCTTTTCATACTCACTGCTTGGGAATGTGGTGTGCCACTTCCCAGGGCTGTTGCTCATCTCCAGCCTCACCTCTCCGGGGCACAGCATCGGCACTGGCTTAGCAGCTGAGTGACATGTGCCAAGGTGGCACTTCTGGTGCGTGTCACCCTGGCTGGGTTCAGGGAGGCCTCCCCTTCCAAAATTTAGCCCTCTTGCAGCAGGTCAGCCAAGTTACCTGCAAGTGGTCGGACTGGCCCTGCTGCCTCTTCCCTTGTATGAGATTTGCACTTGAGTGGAATGGCTGAACCCCAATGGTGGGGAGCCGCTTTGCTGGGAGGAGTGAGTGTTGATGGGAGTTGCATTAATGTGACTGGTGCCAGCGATTCCTTAGCCCCAAGTGTGGTTAAAAGTGTGTGTGTGTGTTTTCCTGAGGGGATTTGCTAGTCTAGTTGGGATCCCGCTGTATGTCAGCCTAGCATAACTAACTCCTTGTATGGATACTTCTCCTAAGGTAAGTGTCAACACAATGAGTTAGTGATTATAATTGTACTGCAGAGCTCAGATGGAAAAGCTGCTGTGCAGACAACCCCTAAGATAGCCTTGGCTGGTCATGGTGGGGTGCAGGGAGGCAGATCCCTTCTCTCAGGCTGGTCTTGACTTTGAAAATTCTTTCTTATTCTGTAGGAAGTGTGTGTCAGGCTGATACACTTCCAACCTGACCTGTGCTGTTTGCTCATGATAGTCATTAGTCTAATCAGTTCTGTTTTATGGGGGTGAATGGCACAGGTAGGAATATCGCTGTTAACTATTAAACGCCCCGTGGCTTCATATCTGATTAAAAACATTGGTATAGGTAAAGGAAACTTTTACCTTCAGACTGAAACCTGTGCAGCCCATTTCAGTGCTGCTTTGTTGCCCCAGTTTCAGACCCGAGTGCTGGTGTTTGCTGTGCCATAAGGCCTGAAATGGGGCAGAGGAGTAGTGGTTCCTTGGCTGCTCTTCAGCCTTTGGAAGCCCTGGTTCCCACACACTCTCCTCTGCCCCCACCTTCTGCCCTCCAGTAACGTGGTTGTGGTCAGAAGCAGCTGCTTCAGTGTGGCAGCAGGGACCTGTCTGGTGTCCTGTCCGCACTTCCTGCACTGAGCGTGGTGTTAAACGTCAGGGGTGAGGTACAGGGTTCCTGCTGACATGTGGCATTTGGGATCTGTCTGCTCCAGTCAGTGGATGTCTCTGTGAGCACTGAGCTTGTGCTTTCCACTTAATGACAGGAAATGGAGGATTACCTCACTCTAAAACCAAACACCAAGAAATGCCATGCACGTCAGATGAAAGGCAAAAATGTCTGCAAAAATGTTGAATGTGAGAGCCTGAGGGAAGGGCTGGGTACACTGGGGGGTGATGGCCCACCATACTGGAAATTCTTGCCTGGTTCTGAAGGCTGGGCAGAAAATCTGTTGTGGCCTGGGTCTGGATTTTGTTTTGCCTGGATCTTCTTTGCCCTTCCCTGCGCTTGTGGTGCCAGAGTGTCTCTTACCTCTGGCTTTGCCCGAGGATCCTCTTTCTCCTGCCACCTTCTCCCTCCCTGCCAAGCTCTCAGTCAAATGCCTGACTTCAAATAGGGCTGCCCAGAAGTAAGCAGTGCCGGGTACTTGCGTGCATTCAGTGCTCTCAGCGGCGTGTCCCTCTTTCAGCACCAAGATGTCAATTCATAAAGGGGTCACGCTGTTCCGGCTGTGCGAGAGACAATGAGTGTGTGTGTGCCTTTCACTCAGTGGCAAGGGAGGGGAAATCTCCTCACTGTTCCCTCGCCATGTTTCGGTCCGGCCTGCATTCCTGCTTCCCGCTACCATTCATCCTGAGAGCCTCCTCCAGCACAAGCGTTTGTTTGTAGTGAAGTGCATTTCTGTCGATCCTAAAGAACAGTTTGACAATAAGGGAAGTTCCTGCACTTCAGACTCTGCTTAAATTGGCATCAGCTACGTTCGTGTAATTTTCTAGTGGAAGGACAAGAGAAGCAGAAGAGAATAGCTCAGGTGGTGCTGGGCTGCAGCCTGGCACCAAGTGCATAGCCTTCCCCAGTTAGTGGTGTTGAGATGGATGTGCTGTGCCCAACCACCAGCATCTCCCTGGAGCTATTGTCTCCAGCTCCACCTGCCTTCTGTGGGTTATTCCATTTCTCTAAATAGAGGACTCCAGTGCTTGCTGGGTGAGGGATGTGTTGCTAGACTTGATTCATACTTCTCAATCACGTGAGATGCTTGGCCTTGCTGGAGATGTGCAGCTTTGCCATGCTAAACAATAGATATTCCTGGGCAGGAATATCTCAGGAGCCCTGTGGGGAGAGATGTGAATGTCAAAGGGACATGTCAACAGGAGCAGTGGATCCAGTTCTGGCAGTCATCCTGGTCCTAGGAGCTTGCAGCTGCCACCTGGCCCTGCTCCAAAGCCATGCATTTTTGGTGCAGAATAATAGACTCCCCCTTCCCCTTGTCTTGTTTCAGATGAGGCCCGTTCCAAGAAGTGTGGGATCCTTGTTCACTGCCTTGCTGGCATCAGCCGGTCCGTAACAGTCACTGTCGCCTACTTGATGCAAAAACTCAACTTGTCCCTGAATGATGCCTATGACTTTGTGAAAAGGAAAAAATCCAACATTTCCCCAAACTTTAACTTCATGGGCCAGCTCCTGGACTTTGAGCGGACTCTGGGACTCAACAGCCCTTGTGACAACCGCTCGCCCAGTGAACAGCTCTACTTCACCACCCCCACCAACCACAACCTCTTTCAGCTGAACACCCTGGAGTCCACATGAAGAGGACACTGCCTGGTCGGGAACTCGAGCATCGAATCGCTTCTCTTGAGCATTTCAACTCTTACGACAATATCTGTCTTGCCAGGCAGCTCTGAAAGGAGTAGCTTCTCTGGGCAGAGGTGCCTGATCGCTGCTTTAAGAAGGCTGATGCCGTTCACTAGTATCCTGATCCAAGTGGTTCCAAGAGGTAGTGTTTTTACAGGGGGTTATTTAACACGGGCGATGTTACAGCGTTGTGAGCGCAGCTGTCACCGGCAATAACCGCTTTCCTGGGTGCATTGGGACTGTCAGAACACGCACACGTATGAAGAGCTACCAGGGGTTAGCTTGCTGTGGAAAACAAGGAGATTCATGCACTTGGAAACCTTGAACAAAAGGTGTTGGGCCAAGACTGTTTTAAAACCCAAGTTTACTTTTTTTGATTTAAAAAACAAAGAGACAGATCTTACTCAAGCCTTGGGTTCAAACTCTTTTTAAATATGTAAGTTCCTGACTGTTTGTACAGACGAGGTTGCAAAACCAGTATTTTATTCTGTTTCTTGTTTGATCATTTATTATTTTTTTTAATCAAATGTTTATATTGACCAAATGCATTTTGCACACTTTGTGAAGCCTTGGTATGTCCTGGCATATTACTGGGTACTCCCGAGAGAGATACATGCTGCTGCTGTTGTTGTTAGCATCTGGTAGGAAGCTTTGTTATGTGTGAAGGCCAGTTGGGCTTAAAACGCAACCCCTTCACCACTCCTGCACTCACAATCACAAACTCTGCACTGATTCAGCCAAGGTGACTAAGCCGCAAGCTTTTTTTGGTTTTTAATGCCACCCCTGCCAAAAAACACTGTTTGCTATTGCCAGAGGTAAAACTCCTGTAGCCTCCAGAGTTGGTAGAAGCATGTCTGAGCCCAGCTTCATCCTCTGCTGCCTCTTGACTTGGCGTAGCGTCACCCAGCTGGCCCGGACCCACCGCAGCTCACCGAGCGCAGAGGGAGTCGCGGCGCTGGCGTTTCTTGGGCGCAGGCGAAGCTTTTGCCGCGTGTGCCGGGCGAGGGGAGCGCGGCGAGCGCCGGAGCAGAGCGAGGATCCCGTGGTGGGACACACTCCTGAGGGGCCTGAGGAGGTGTGGAAGTGATGATGAGAGCATTGTAACAGAGAATTTATATATATATATATATATATATGAATATATATATTAACTGGCAAATTCTGAGATGATTGGAGCTTTCAACAGAGGTTCTGATTTTTTTTCCTTCTTCCTCTTTCGAATAACTTTAAGCCGTGCCTTCTATTCTGAGAAGACTTGTATGTATTTCTGGCTAGTGTTTGGCAAACTCCTTATTCCAAGCTGGGAGGGGAGGAAGTGGTAATAATTTCTGGGAGGAGGGCAGAACGGATTTGGAGATTTCTTTATTGGCTGCAATGTAGTCCCTCCTTTCTCCCCCCCTCCCTGTCCACTTTAACTCTCATGTAACTGAAAGAAAAAAAAAAAAGCCACGGATTTTTTCTAAATATCCAGTTTTTTGTACTTTTTTCAAGAAAATGAAAAAAATAATTAAAAAAATCTCCATCTGGAGGAATGTTTGACGCTGTCACATCCTGAAACTGTTCTTTTTGTTACAAGATGTTATCAGAATGTTGGAATGAGCTTCTGTTTCTTGTTTTCTGGTTTTTTTTTGTTTGTTTGTTTGTTGGGGTTTGTTTGCCACAATGTTGGGATCGTGGGTCATTGGAAGGGAGAATGGGCATACAGTTGTGAGTGAGAAAATTGAGAATATCCTAATTGCATCTTACCTCATGGAGGAATTTATTTTTTCAGGGATTTTTTGACAGTGCATCTGTATTGCATTACAGCTAAGCTGGTTTGTAAAGGCTTCCTGTGCTGTTAGTGGTCTTTCTTCTTTAAAGGAAAAAAATAAGATGCATCTTCTGATTAGTACAAATGAGAGCTTGTTAGTGAGGAATGGTTCTGATTTCTGAGTTATGAAGGAAAATTAGTGACCCTATATATACTGATCCAATATTGGGACTTTGTTTATATTGCAAATAAATATTATTTTTTCTTTAAAAATGATGTTTGTGTCAGATGCTTGTCTAGCCTCTGCCCATATAAGGGCACACTGCTCTTATCCCTTTTTTATGGTCAATTAGTGTTCTTCTGTGACCATGAAGAGCATTTGCTGGGCAGTGCTCAAGTGTGGTGTTTGGTTTCATGCACAGCTTAATTTTTAAGACTTGTGGTAAAATGGAGAGGGGGAGGTGGGAGGGCGAGGAGAGGGATAAGGGGGTATTGGATAAACCAGAGAACAAAGAACAGCTTGAGAATGGGACTGGCTTTGACCCCAGCCATTCCTCCGTGCCAAAAATAAATAGATAAACTAAAGACACTTTTGTTTGCTGGTTAAGTGTGGCCTACAAAGGCATGGCAAGGCCTTGCCCACAACTGTTGTGTGAGCAGAGTGTGTTTTGGTAGGAAAGCAAGAAGTGATGGCTTTGTGGGCAGCCACCTGGTGACTTACCCTGGGTCTCATGGAGGGCAGGAGCCCCTCCTGCATCCCTGAGGGGCAAGGGGTGCAGTGTGTGCTGCACATGGGCTGTGCTGACCCCCTGTGCTCCCTGCATGTACTTTGTGGGGAGAACTGGAGGGGCTGATGGGGATGTATTAGCCTGAAATGTGGCTCTGAGAGCAGCCCAGCTGGGGCTTGCAGCCAGGTAGGGCTGGGTTCCCCCCTACCCCAGCATTCCTTATTTTAACCTAAATGGCACGAAGTTAAACTCAGTTGTCCAGTCCCTCAGAGGGAGTGTGTGTGTCAGCTTGTTCTAATCCCAGGGCCTGAGCACCAAAGACAGGGAGCTGGATTCCAGAAGCAGCTCAGGCTGGTGGGAGCAGGGGGGAGGCAGAGGCTGAAGCAGGAGCCAAGGGAGAGGTGCCTGTGTGCAGGAGTTTGTTTGTTCCTTGACTGCATGATGGGAATCTATATATTGATTTAGAGGCCTGTTGGTGGCTAAACAAATGAAAATCTACCTGGTATGCAGGGAAAAGAAGACCTCTAGGTTTTCCCTTGTAATTACACGGTAGAATACCTCTTGAGGAAGATAGAAACCGTGCTGGAGGCTGTGCACTGGAGTGCAGAACAGCTTGTCAGGTGTATGGCTGTATTTGCCTCCATCTAATTTCCTCTTAGGATTTTCTGCTAAGGTGTGGAGCAGGGTATTAGCAGTTAGCTCTAGCTCTGGGAGCACAATTGTGTGGTAGCTGAGCTGTGGTTGCTGGAGCAGCAGGGCTGTTGTTTGCCATGGCCTCAGGAAGGGCTGGTGTGCAGGCAGCTGCCAGGCTGCTCCTGGGGCAGCTCCCTGGGGTACCTCACCCTGGGACATGCAAGTCTACCCTGAGTGTCACTACAGCACTCAAAAGCCCTGTTGCCAAGGGAAGGAGATGACTTGTTTGAAAATCATCCTGTCACCTGCAAATGCTCTTTCCTCCAAGACCCAGAGGAGCCTTTTCCAAGCTTCCTGGCCTCAACAGCAGGGAGAGCCAGCCTGGCTGCTCCTCAGCCATCAGTGTTTTACAAATGTCTTGCACTGTGCTTCTTTGCTTGGGGGGGTTTCTTTGGAGACCTGATGTCCTGTAATTTAGTGAGGAGAAGAGAACTGACATCAGGCAAGGGGCAGTGCTGGAGAAATAGTTGGAGAGGAGAAAGAGAGCGTGGGGTCTGTCTGCACTGCCTTGCAGAGGCAGGCACGAGCACTGGCTGAGCGTAGGAGCACAGGCTGAGTGAGAAAGCTGGTTCTGTTCAGAGCAGTGGAATTTGGCAAGGAGATACAGCTTCCCACACACAGCAGGGAGAAGCTCCTCAGTTAACCCATTGATTCCAGATGAGCTGCTTGGAAGATGCTCTGTGGTATTCTACTCTTCAGAACCAGGTCATCTCCTGTTTGGGCTCAGAGATCTGCTGTCCCTGCCTTTTCCCTTGTGGTGCCACAAGTCCTCTGGCAATACAAATGGGAATCTTTTTTCCCAATGAATGACTTCGTCTTAACTCTCTCATTTGAACACTTAGAGGGACCACAGGTCCCAGGTGCTTTCAGAAAGTTTCTCCTTCCATTTCAAGTCATGGCAAAGGCACAGAGCTCTGAGCACAGAGCTGAACTTCTGCAATTCCCCACTGGGAAGGCCAGCATCAGGAGCTCTGTGAGCAGGTCATGGGCTTGGGGAAGGGGCTTTGTGATTACCTGTAGCTTTTTTTCCCTTGCTTATGTCTACCCTTCCCTTGGTGTGGCATCAAACATGTTCTGAGCATGATGCAAGGCAACCTCTGCAGCTCTGAACTTGCCTGCTGTTGCATCACCCAGAGATGCATGTGGAAAAGGAGACTCTTCCTGCTACCATCTGAATTTGGGTGCTTACATTTCCAGGGTAACCAGGTTATTTGTGGGCTGTCATATTGTTTGATCCTTTATGTGAGCAAATCAAGCTATTTACAGTGTTGCAAAGGCACACAAATAGTTCAGCTAATAAACACATCCATGTATTTACAGCTGACTGGCACAGGCTGTGGTAGTTGTGCTCTGGGTGCTTGCAATGAGTGTGAAAGCAAGGGCTTTCTTCTTGATTTTGGGGCCATTTGCTCCTGTGCTTCCTCAAATCTGTCTCTTAATTGTGGAGTGCTGTGCTGGCTAAATGTGATTTGGGATGAGAGGGAATGTTCAGCAGTGAGAGCAGCTCCTGGAGTCCCATCCAGCTTTCACATCCTGTTCCTGCAAGTTCCTTTATTCCAGCTGCAGTTGCCCTTTCTCCTGGCTTTGTCCCCTGACCTCCTTGCTGTGTCTCCCAGCACCATGGGCACAAAGGATGTGCCTCCAGAGCTGCCCATGTGCCTGTTCGCTGGGGTTGTGCTCAGGCTTAACCAGCTGTTTATTTGTATGGCATTTCTGTGGTAACAGCCTTAAACGGGCAGGAAACGGTGAGGCATCGGATGCCAGGACAGCTGTCCCCAGGGTCCTGCTGTGACACCTTGGGGGCCACCTGAGAGGACCCCGACTGAGGGCTTGAAAGGCTCGTGGCCATCACGGTGGTCCAGGTCCTGTGGAGGAGCATCCTGGGGAGAAAGGCCCCAAGCCAGCCGAAGGTGTCTCAGCCTGTGGTGGCAGCACAGCCTCGGCAGCCGGGATGGAGGTGGCACCTGTGGTCAGAGACCGAGCTCCTTGCCATGGAACTGTAAGTTTCTGGAGCCTCCAGGCTCCTCCCTGACACCTCCCTGCTCCACAGTGCTGTGATCCTGTGTTTGGTTGGGAGCTGGGTCAGGGTGGAAGCTGTGGTTTCAGCTTTGGTGGCTCTGTCAAGGGTTGGGGTTCAATTATGGGTTGGGAATGAATCCTGTGGCAGGTGCAGCCACCCAGGCTGGATGGATGGCCATGGACTGCTGGGGTCCAGTGTCTGTGGGCCACGTGGACCCCTCAGGTGCTGGGCCAGTGTGGAACCCCCTTCCCTGCCTGGTGCAAGGCGAGACTACCAGCATTTTGCTGGCCTTTCTTCCTCCCTTCCCATCGTCCTCATAGCCAAAATTGCTCTTGTTCTGCATTATCCTTATTCAATTTCTCTGGTTTCTGCACTGCCTTCTGTTTCTTCAGGTAGGTGAGACTTGAGATACTCTCACCTGGCGAAGTGATGGTCCTGTAGGAGAACAGATCCCTGGCCCCATTTCTTCTCAGAGACACTGAGGCATGTTGGAAATGGAAATCAGCTGTGCTTTGGGAGATTTGGAGGGGATATGTGTGTTACTTATGTGCTGCTCAGTGGTACAAGTGATGCAAGAGCACGTAGGGCCTCAAGATTTATCTGGTGAGGGACCCAAGTCTGAGGAGAAAAGGGAATCCAGACAGATTTATTTATTTTCCTACTTTTTTTCCCCTGGAGAAACATCTGGCTTATGTAAAGCCATTTGCTGGGTTTCTCACTGCTTTATTTTGAAAGTCTCTGCATTTGAGCACTCTGCTCTTCTCATCTCCCTGCTCTTCTCATCTCCCATCACTGCCTCAAGGGCAGATTCTTAATGATTTGGGGTTTTGCTTTTATGAAGTTTACTTTTTGTTTCTGGTCTGTGTTGTCTTTTTCTTTTATTTTCTTTCCTTTTTCTTGTAAAGGACTGCTCCAGTTTGACTTGTGGTTTTGTCTTGTTTTCTTCTGAGAGGTGAATTGTTGTGATAAGCCCTGCAAAAAGAGGGAGGGAGCAGACTGGTGTGTTGGTGAGACCCTGGTCACTGATATGGCATTAGTGAAAGCCCTGTGCCAGCAAGTAGCTGAGCTCTGAGGTTTGAGTGCAGATATAACATCCTAAAAGCACAGCATTTTTCAGTATGGGAGATTTTGAACTGAATTATGCATGAGGGGATTCAGTTAAAGGGATGAGCACTCTATTTCCTTCTGCCAATGCAGCTCTGAATTGGAGCCATCATTTTCCCGTGCATTTATCCTGGCAGTGAAGTGCTCAGTACCTGGGGGAAGATTGACAGCTCTGCTCCAGTGGTGCCATTTGTTTGGGTCTTACTTTAGATTTGCCACTTGTCTCCCTAGGTAGCTGATTCCCTGCTGCTTGGAGCAGGCAGTGGGCCAGGCAGGATCACACCTCCAGAGCCAAGGAGGATCCTCTCAGAGCTGTGTGAAGCAGGATGCTGGATGTGAGTTTGAGGGGATTCAGGGTGCTAAGCCTGCAGAAAGCTGCCCTCTCCCCTGACAGAACAAGGATCAGCTCCGCTGTCAGCTCCCTCTCTGTGTCCTCTCTATCATTCTTCACCTTCCCTCTGCCCCCATTCTGACTGTTGCCTCTGAGTGATCCTGTGCTGGAGGTTCAGGCAGGCTCCTGCATGTCTTGGCCTTGCATCCCGTTGGCAAAAATCTGAGAGTAAGAGATGTTTGGGAAAGTCTTGTGCTGTTTTTTTGTTTTGTTTGGGTTTTTGTTGATGTTGCTTTTGTTAAAAAAAAACAACAACAAAAAAACACAAAACCTAAGAAGCTTCGCTATTCATTCATTCCCCAAATAGCTTTACCTCTTATTGGCCAACATCCTCCTGCTAGGACAGTCCAAGCCTGTTCTGACAGGCAGCTTATCAGCCTCACAGCTCTGACTGCTTCCTCTGTCTCTCCTTTGTGTGGGAGGTGTTTTGTCTTCCCAAACTTGTGCTGACTTCAGTGGGCGCTCGCCTGTGCCCAAACACGCACTGATAGTGCAGCTCAGTCCCAAGTTCACCACTGCTTTTCATTTATGGCCCTGCAGTGGGTTTGTCTTTGCAAACACAAGGACTGGGGAGCGCAGGAGGGCTGTTAATGGAAGTTACTGAAGCTGAGGTTCTCTGTTCACCCTGTCTTGCCTCCATGCTGTGATTCCTGCAGCAGGACATGGTGAAGGCAGCAGTGCTGAGGGGTGCCATGCTGACAGGGGTTCCAAAAAAGGCCTGATCTGCACAAAAACTGCATCTGGAAAAGCCCAGAGCAGCCAGCTTGTTGCTTTCCTGTGTTGCCAGCTGCTCAGGCAGTTTAGAGAAATTCCCAGCCTGGTTTTAAATCTGGTAAAAGTGGAGAGAAGTGAGTGTGTGTGCATGAAGCAAAGGTTACAAATGCTGGTATTTTTAATAAAACAAAGCCAGTCATGTTTGAAGCTGGGGTTTGTCAGTGTGCATTCCTGAGACAGAATCAATGCAGTTCCCAGTCTATGAATCCCTGGATGATGGTTAGTTTTCCTGAATCTCCGAAACTTCTGAGCCTGTTCCTTGTGGAGATACACTGGTGTGTGTTTATTGTGGTTTTAACTTCAATCCCTGACCTGTGGGATCCTTCCTACTGGCCAGGAATGCCACCACATGTCCAGTGCTACTGCATGTGCAGCAGCAGCCCAGGGATGTTTGTAGGTCAGGGATGACAGATACTCGGCAGGACTCATCAGTGCTATTAATTAATTGCATTCCAACAGCAGCGAAAGCAGTAACAAGAGTAATAAACAAATTATAATCTACATTATGAAGCTGACAGGTGCCACCCACTCATTACCTGTCTTTAACCACTCTCATTACTACCCAGTCTTTGTGGGAACTAATCTTGCTGCTCAGTGTCCAACTTGTTCATTTAATGCCATTATCTGAAGCAATCGGCCTCTCCCTGTGAAAGAAGAGGAAGGTGCTTTTCCTGAGGCTTGTTCTCTGGGTACTGAAACACAGGTTGCTCTGGGAAGGAGGCTGAAGGAGCACTTTGCAAAACATGGTGTGGCTGGGAATTGAAGACTGAAATCCACAGGGACAGTCTGGGGAGGAGCAGGATGAAAGATTGTCACTAGGAGGAAAAGTCTGCACTCAGTTCATCTCTGTGGGATTGAGGAATGGTACCCAGTGAAAGGGATATTAGGAAGAGTCACATTTTTTTCCTCTCCGGTTTTTCCAGTGTTTGGGAGCAAGTTGGATTGCTGAGTAATGACAGTTCTTTTTGTGGCTGCCCCAGGGCATTGCAGGAGGAAGTTCTGGTAGTGTTTCTGTGGGGACCTGTTCAAGTTCCCTCTGGGAAAAAGAAACTGAACTCCAGGAATTTCTTGCTGTAGTGTGGCATAGGTTGAGTTCAGCAGTCAGGGATGCTGAGCCAGAGGAGCCTCCTTCTTGTCTGGCTGCTGCCACTACCTTGTGCCAGTCCATACTCAGTGTGAATGACTGTGCTGTGCCTGGGCTGCAGCTGTTCCCCTTCCTCACTGACACAACTCGGAGCCTTCCTGGGGGAGGTTGCTGAAACCTGGAAGCTGAGGAGCTGGGCTGAGAGAGCAGATGGGAAAATAGGTCTTTTTCATGATACTCCATGGGTGGCTGGACTCTGGCCAGCCAGAGGTCCTGTAGTGCTCTCAGGGTTTGGGGATATCTCATGGGGGTCTCTAATGAGTAAATAATAAGCTGAAAGCTGAGAAATGAAGGCTGAGAGGTGAAGGGCCAGCTTTCCCAATGGAGGATTGGCATCAGGCAGATGCAGCAAGGGCCTGTCAGAAGCCAAAGCTGTTGAATATGTCTGTTAATGATAAAGAGGAGTACGTGGCAGATGAAGAGGTTTGCTGCTGACTATTCAGAGCAGCAAAATCCAGAAGCTGCACTGCAGAGCTGTAGGAAGTCCTTGCAGTGTGCAGTGGTGGGGTTATAGCATTTGATGCTGAGAAAAGCAAAGCAATCCAACAGGAACAGAGAGCCATCTGCAACTAAAATGCAATGCAACAGGCTCAAAACGGGATAATGCCACGAGGGAGAGAGATCCTGGCAGTGCAATGAACTGTGCTATAGGCTTGTATGGTCAAAACCCCCAAAGCCTTCTGCAAGAAGAGCTGAGAAGAAACTGTATAAATGCACTGTATGAATCTATGGGGAACAAAAGCATTTGTAGGCTTGGGGACATTGGAGTAACTAATGCAATAAAAATCCATTGAGTGCTTTTAACTATCAGTATCTTGTTGAGAAAATCCCATAGCTGAAAATAACTGGAGCCTGGGAAAGCATTTGTAATGTTACATAGCTACATGCTATGTTACATGTAAGAGTTCTTACACTCTTCTCCAGGTGCTGCTGTCAAGTACCATTGAAAACAGGACACAGGGAAGGAGGAAGCTTGATCCAACAACAGTTGTTGGCTTTGATTCCTCTGCTTTTCCAAGAGATACTGTCCTGGAATGAGCTGTGTGTGGCACACTCTGGCTGTGTGTGTGTGTGTGAGGAGCTCTAATGGGAGTTGGAGACAATGAGGTCTCTCTCTTTGTTCCATAAAGAGAGATGCTGAAGTGCATGGCTGGAGGAGAAAACTCCTGAGGTTATTGTACACCTGTTATCTCTCAGGCAACCAACAGTAGGACAAGAGGGCATGGGCTTAAGGTCTGCCAAGGGAGGTTTAGGTTGGATATCAGGAAGAAGTTCTTTACAGAGAGAGTGCTCAGGCATTGGAATGGGCTGCTCAGAGAGGGGGTGGATTCTCTGACCCTGGAGGTTTTTAAGGTGAGATTGGACATGGCACTGAGTGCCATGATCTGGT
>JAWWLZ010000025.1:14962460-14976714 GCA_035041345.1 Poliocrania exsul
GGCTAAACACCCCCAGCTCCCTCAGCCTCTCCCCACAGCACTTGTGCTCCAGTCCCTTCACCAGCCTTGTTGCTCTTTTCTGGCCCCGCTCCAGCCCCTCAATCTCTTTCCTGAATTGAGGGACCCAGAACTGAACACAGTGGTTTTGTTATTTTTGTTGGCAGGAGACTGATGCTTAATGTTGGGTTCAATATCCTATTGATGCATGTGTAGTTTTTAAAAAACAGTAGCTACTGTCCAGTCCATTTTGTCCCTTCCCATGGAGCAAACTAATCTCTCATACATTTGGCCAGAAAAGCAGCTGTGAATGAGGCAGACACAGAGCAATGGCAAATGCAGCTCATGATGTATGTTACCAATATGAAAAGCTTACCCTGCCTCCTGCTCCCTGTCTTTCCTGACAAGAGTAATGGAAAGTTAAAAAGAATTCTTTAACATATGATGGATATTTAAAGAAACGCTTCTTCCTGTAAAATGTGATCGACATTGTAAGGAAGAGCATTTTGTCTGGCTCCTGAGTGATGGGAACCCATAACGCAGTAAATTACACCAATATAGAAGTTAATGTACTTGGCTTTAACACGGATATTTGACTGTTATTATCACTATCCAAAGTGACATCCATCACGGTGACATGCACCCAGAAAGGAAAAAAACCCTGGTGTAGTTCTGTCTAATAACCCAAATTACAGAGCTTTTCTAATGCCTTTTTTTTATAACAGTTTTGCAGCTCCATATTATCTCCTATTAATGTGAATTCTCTCCTATCTATAAATTTCACAGGATTGCCTCTTCCCCTCCACTTTCTGTAATCACCCTTTATTATCCACATGCTTCCCATAAAAAAAGGCTATAGGTGACAGAGAGAGATTGATGCTGACCTAGATACAGGCCCACCCCCAGCTTTTTTCTTTCCTCCTCCTCTGCAATAATGTGCTCGTTACAGTCTGGAGGAGGCTTTGCTAAAATGTTCAGCTTCTCCCAGCAGTGGGTGCTAAAAATAGTCTCATTAACTGAAACTTTACTTGATCAGCAAAGGAGCTCTTGGGGAATAGGTACCAAGATGGACTCAAAAATGTAAATAAACAAGAGGAAATTCCATCCTGCTGCTCTGTCAGCTCCAGGACTAACTCAGACCTGCAAGGCAACACCCCAGCAATGCTCCCTGTCTGTGTCTGTGAGCAACAGGAGGGTTTTTCATCCTCACTGCTGTGTACCTAATGCTGATTTTGCTCTCATAGTTTCGGGGGTTTATTTTAACATTCTCTCACTGAGCCTTTTCCCTGGACAGCTGAATATTTTGGAGGCCTTGCAAGGCTGCAGCACTTGGAGGTGCACCTGGGGGCTTGTGTATTGAAAATGAGCCCTCTCTGGGAGGTGACAGGTCTGGAGTGGTCCCTGGCTCACTGAAGCCAAGAGATTTAGGGTAATCCATGTCTGGCAGCAAGTTGCTGAGCTGTGGCACTTTTCAAACTGCTTTGTGCAATTCTATGCATTTCCCTGGAGTCTCCTGGGATTTCCCAACCCCAGTAGCTCATTTCTGGCTGCCCAGGCTTCAAGAAGTGCAGTAGACTGCACTTGTCCTCCTGCATCACTCCCTGAGCCCAGGGCCCTGCAGGGCCCATGCCACTGAGTGCCATGATGTGGTAAAGGGAGTGGAGTTGGACCAAGGGTTGGACTTGATGATCTCGGAGGTCTTTTCCAACCCAATCCATTCTATGATTCTATGATACCTGTGCCATCTGTGGAAACCTGGGCAGCTGCATAGGTTTGGGATCCTGAGGCATGGCCAGGTAGTGCCCAAGGGCAAACTGTTCTGTTTCCCTGGAGTCGGTTCATGTTGTTTCTGTCCCTCTGCTAGGAAAGCTTGGCCCTGGTGGCCAACACTGGTAGAGGGGCAGTGGGTTTCTGCAGCTCCACCTTGCTTCTCTTTGCCAGCTGTTGCTTTTTCTCTGAAAGGAGACTCCCCTGTGTGGCAAAGGATGTCTCATTATTTCCTGTCCAAAAGGGAAATGCAGATCACAGAGTAATTATCTCTGCCATCCTCGCTGCCTTATTTCTCACCATGTTAGCATAACCATCATTAACCACAAAGATGTTTTTTCCCCCTCTCCTTCTTCCTACTTCTCACAGTTGTATTGCACTGAGCAACAGACATGCTTGAAATAAAGCTCTGCCTGTTTCTACCTACCATGAGCTGAGTTTAACTCTGCCCTTTGGTGAAAACTGAAGGGAAATCCAGCTCTGCCAGACAGGAGGAGGCACAGGAGGGAGCAGGTGGCAGGCTCTTCACCGCTTTCCCACTCAGCCTCCAACATGAGCCATGTACAAAGGCTGTTTTGGGGGAAGACCTTTGCAAACCATACATGGTGAGGCTGTCCAGGCAGGGAATGTGCAGCAGCTCTATTTACCCTACCAGGTTTTCATGGACTATGATTTGTGGTTCCTTCAGGGAATTTTTCTAGCTTATTCATGTTAGATTCTTAGTATCCTCACTGTGGTGTTGTCATCATTAGTAATGAAAGAAGTCAATAAAGAGTAACTCTGAGCCTGCTTTGGTAATGGACTGTGCTTTGGCTGGTGAGGGAAAAGCTGGCACCAAATGCCATGTTAGAAGTGAACTATGGCTTTGATTATCTCACCACTGCCTGACTGTTGTGTATATGACCAATACGTGAAGCCTTTGGATAGTTGATACATGCAGCAATGTAAGGGAAGCACTAGCATTGCTGAAGGTCCCTCAGTGGCCTCCAGTCTGACCATCCTTCCAAACTTGTTGATTCAATTTACCTGGGTCATTGCCAGGAAAGGCTTGTTTCCTCCACTGGTTTTCCTGCTCACAGCAGGAGTGATTACTGGTAATTATCTGTCATCCTTGTGAGCCCAATCCTGGGGCTGCCCCTCGGCTTGGGGATGTGACTTTGGCTATGCAGAGGGAAAGCCAAGGACTTATGATGGCTGTGAAGGCTGCAGATGCTTCTATCAAACTGTGGCTCTGCAGGGCAGGAAATTCGTTCTTCCTCCTCCCCAAGAGGCCAGGAAACCAGCAGAGGAAGAGAAGTCAATGTTCACACACAAGGATCAGCACGAGTAGGTGGGCTGGAGGCAGCTGGGCTGCCCCTGTTCACCTCAGTGCCATCAGCCCTGCTCTATGTGACCAGAGCTGCATAAGCTTGCTGGCCCTCAGCAGCAGCCCCTCTTGCTGGGCTGGAAAGAGCCTGCTCTGCCCTCCTGGCTCAGGCCACCATGGCATGAAGCACCTTGATGCCAAATCAGGGCGAGGGAGGATCTTCCCTTGCATCAGGACACTGCAAAGGAGGGGAATGTCTGCAGGCTGGGTGGCTTCCCAGGCAGTGACCTGGGCTGTGTGACAGTAGCACAGAGCAGGTCCTTGCCTTATTCTTGCTTGTTTGATGTGGCCTCTCCATGATCTGCCATGTGGGCTTCTGAGCCCAGGCAGGAAGAGCAGTTGCTGTGCAGCCAGATGGTTTCATTTTTTTTCCAGGAGATTAATTAACTTGCATTGACTGGCCCTGGCATCTGAGGAACAAGTACTTATGGCAACAAATGAGCTGTCAGTGGTCCCCTCCTGAGCCTGCTGAAGGGGTTCAATAGACTTTTCCTTAGGTCTTTGGTACTTAGATGTTGTGTGCTGACATCTGTTACCTGTCTCAGCTCTTGAGGTGTCTGTTGGAGTTGTGTGAGGGTGTGTAGGTGTGTTAAGGGAGGACTGACCACAGTTTGGGTGTATTTTCAGGATGTCCTGCATCTGTGAGGAACAGTTCTGATGCCAGCTTCATGATAACACCTCTTCCTCCACGGAGGAAAGACTTCTGGGCCTGCTGAGAGTTGCCTGGTGGTGAGGGCTGGAGGCAGGGATGTGACTGCAGAGGAATGCACATGCTTGTCCTGCAGAAGTGCTCCCAGTGAGTAAGTCTTTGGAGTATGAATTTCTTGGATCAGACCCTGTACAGCTCATGCCTGGTTGGGCCTTAATGAATGGGAAATGGCATCTGCAAGGCTGTAAACTTGGCTCTGCTGAGTGGATGGCACTGGAGGTAAAAAATGGATTTAAAGACTAGCCTTTTAAGCCATGGTTTGTTTGGGAGATGTTGAAGTTTGTGTAATGGGCATGTAGGTGTGTTAAGGGAGGGTTGCCCAGAGTTTGGGTACAATTTGAGGATCCCCTGCCTCCATGAGGAACAGATCTGCTGCCAACTTCATGATGCCCCTTCTTCCTGCCATGGAGGAAAGACTTTTGTCAGGAGCACTAAGTGAGGTGCTCCTGCCAAACCAGAGATTTTACAGCAATTGATGTATTGGGAAGAAAGATGAAATAATACCTGTGGAGCTTCAGAAATAGGAGGTTTAGGGATGCCATAGCTTGCCATGTGTTTGTTCTGAAATCTGTGCCCATGCTGGAGCACAAGGACCAGTCTGTTCAGTTCCTTACTCAGGGGCACTGAGGTTTAGCTCATTCCCTTTGTGCAAGTCTCCACTTGTTTCCTGTGCCCATTTGTGACCTTCCTGGGAGGGCTGGAAGCCCCAGGGTTTTCCCTTGAGGGACCATTGCTCATCCTTAAATAAGATGTTTACTCTGGCCTGTAATTGCATGGGGCTTGAGCAGTGCCAAACCCTAACTGTGCTTCCTCCCCACCTCGGTGCTTTCATGTAGAGACATGGGTGTGTGCATGGCTTGGGGAGTTTCAAGCTGTGGCATGATAAGCTCCATCTTCAGGCACTTTCCCAATCTAGTTTGTTGGGAGCAGGTTTTGCTTTTTGTTGCCCATTCATTGCAATCTCCACTGTACATCAGGGTCTCCTGACCTTCCTCTGCTGCCCTAAATCCCTTCTGGCTCACAGTACATTTGGAAACCATTTACTGGTTTTAAAATCAGAGGAGAGTCATCCTTTATTCCACTTTGAAACCTCCCTTTGGGGAGGTTTGGAGCAAGAGAAGAGAAAGGACTATGGGTCTGTTCCAGTATTTGTTTTGCTTATTGGAAAACAAAACCATTTACCAGACTGCTTTCAGAAAGCAGCAATCTGTAAGCTTGGTTTTCATTAAAATGGCACTCACTGTTTTTCCCCTGAGTATTTAGTGACATTTTCAAAATTTTCTGTGCACAATAAGTGTATTTTTTATCAATTTTTGTTCAGACTTTGTGACCGCAATAAAGTTTAGGAAACTATAATTTATTATGGGTTAAAAAATATTCCATGAATCTGACTGCTTTCCTTGATTACTGGATCATACTGTGATTCTTCTCCCAGTTGCAAAACAGCATTGTAAATGCTGCTTTCAGACTCTGTGGGATGTTCCCCAAATGGCGTGGAGAGCTGCTCTGTCATCCATTGCTCAGCTCTGTTGCTGAGACTGACAGAGAAACTCTTTTGTCTCTTCCACAGACTCTAAAAATGGAAGTGTTTGTGGTGTTTTAGGTTTACCTTCATCAGAGCTCAGTGTTGGTCAGAACTTTGGGAGTATAATTCCAGCCCTTCCTTTTCCTTTTTTCTTTCTTTACTTTTTTTTTTTTTTTTAGATGTCCCCTCTTGTAGCACTTCAGAACTGAAAAATAAGATGTCCTGGTGATGATGTTAGAAGTCCTGCAGCAAAGCCATCCCTGACACATGAACATTAGCAGACTCCAGAGGCTGTTCAGGGTTCCTTCCAGGATGGTGGGAGTGGGGAGAGAAGGTTGTTTCACCTTGAAAAGGGATTCTCCTAAAATCTGTGCTTGCTTTGGAGATGGGGTGTTGGTTTTTGGGGACACAGAGAGGAGCTGGAGATGGGGAGGTGACCTACAGAGGCTCTAGACATGGTGTTTGCTGTCGCCTAATTTCCAGCTCCCTAAAAGCATGTGAGCAGAAGGTCAGGGCAAGCTTGAGGTCAGGCATCCTAGAGGTTCTGCATCCCCCAAATACAGACTCAGGGAACCTTCCTACTTATCAGTGTAGGTCGTGTATGTTGAAGGCAAATACCTCTTAGAGAGAGGGCTGCTTCACTTCCAGGCTGGATTTGGTGCTGGGATGGGGAAGGGGTGGCTGTCCTGGAGCTGGACCATGGTTACTGAGCAGCTTTCAGGCAATGGTGGCTGTTGGTCACTGCTTAATTTACCTCGATGGAATCTGGGCTGTGAGTGCACAGCACCCAACTTCTTACCTGAGCTGAGTCCTACTTGTCCTTTGCCAGAGGAGTCCCCAGGTATCCTCTAAAGCACCTGAGAGATGGTCAGGTTTGGTTAACAACATAACCTCTGTATGGATGTTTTTTCTTCATCCTTTCACAGAAGGGCTGTTGTCTTTCCATTCTCCTGGGACACATGGTGGCCTTTCATTCCTTTGACGTCAATTGATTGTGGCCTTCACCTACCAGAGAACATGGATTCCTCACTGCCTTACACTGGAGGGCTTTGGAAGAACCTGCCATAAATCATCTGTAGTTATGGATTAAAGGGCAGAAGTGATTAAGTAAAATCTATGGTGATCATACAGGAGGAAACTGTGAGCTGCTGTTAATCCTAGCAGAGATGCAAATAAGCATCTGAAATTGAAGTCCATAGAGAAAGCAGCCTCAATGTATTTATTTGTTTCCATTTGTCCCTGAAATGGGCATCTTAAGGGGCGTATTTGTTTTAAAAATCCAGTTTCCTTTTCAGTTTTATGGCCTGAGCTTTCATAACTAGATGTGTAAATAATGCACAAAGCATCTTGATACTTCCTGCTTGTTGAACTGCTGCAGCCAGTGTAATTGTTTGCAAATATTGTGTGCAGCAGCCAGGGAAAAATCAGGTTTGCTCTGTATTTATTGTATTTATTTGGCTTAGCTTGAGTCAGCTTTGCTTCTTCTCTCTCACACCCTTAACCCATTTGGGTTCCTAGTAGAACTGGTTGAGTCTTTTGAGATGATTATTAGTAAATTATGTAAATGATGAATTTTAGTAGAGAAATGTAAATTTTGGTTACAATTTCTGTGGTCCCTCTTCTATAGAGAGACTCCTGTTCACTCCAGCACAGCCTTGGATCACACACTCAAACTAAGCTGTGAAAATTCCTACCTCCAGATCCAGCCCCACAGATCTCAGTGTTGGACTGTTGGCTTTTTTTTTGGATAGACATGTGGGGTTGGGTATGTTCTAAGATATGGAAGCACCTTTCTTCTTCCTTTTTTCTTGGCTTTTTGGTGTTCTGTTTTTAGAGGGTTTGAATTTATGCCACATCAAGTGTTAAATAATCAGTCCATGGAACACATTGTACAAGGGCAAATATTTTTCTCTGGGTGACTTTTAATTCATGACTGAGGAACAGGGAACCCTTCCAAGAGGTTAAACAGGGCAAACAGTATCTGCCCTTGGATTGGGGAAGTTTCTTGCTCTGAGTGGGCTCTTTGAGACTCCTCTCAAGACCTGCCCACTGTTGCAACTTGCAGGGAGTAAAATGCCTCTTGCCATGGTAATGTGGCTGCTTGAGGGAGCCAGGCCTGGACAATTCCATGAGGTTTGAGATCTGATTTAGTAATTTCTAGCCCCAAATGATGGCACAAATTGAAGCACCTAAGAAATCTGGGATTGGACTGGTAGAACATGGTTCTGCTTGAAAGTTTGTGAACACATGGGCAACTGGAAGCAGCAGTTTGCCTCAATTTCTGTATCTCCATTCAGGCAAGGCTTCTGGTTGGCAGGAGTGAGCCCAGCTGGTCTCAAGAGTGAGGTGTAACATATGCATGTGCCATTTTTACTTTGTTTGTTTGTTGAGAAATAAGTCTTTCACCTTCAAAACAGAAAAGTTCTCGTGTTTTTGTGTGAACCCACCCAAATTGGAATGGCCAAATCTCTTGCTTTTCCTGTCCCCAGTGGTGCCTTTGCCCACATCCCCAGCCTCACTAAAGGCTCTTCATGCCTGCCCAGATGAGCTCTGAGTTTGATTTACGCACAGATTGTTTGAGGTTCAGGCATAAAATCTAGGAGGGCTGATTTTATTTTTGCTAAGGGGGGCTTGGATTCCAGGCTGCCAGAATTGATGGGACTGACTTGTATATCTTCTCTACTGAAAGCAGCTGACAGTTTTAAACCATCACTAAATCAAACTTCTGTGGTTAAGATTTACTGGGGGCTTTTTACAAATGAAATGCAAAATCTGGTGCTCTCCAGGTGGAAGAAAAATTCTTGAATCTGTCTTTCTGTACGTTGACAGAAATGTGGGGCTTTCAGGTATATATTTATGTGTACATGCCCTGCAGTGGTGACAGACATTTCCAAATGGCCCTGCTTGGATAGGAGAGGCATCTCAGTGTGGGAAGGCAGAGCCTCACAGATTTATGGGAATGAGGGCCCAGAAGTAGGTGAATGGGACAGGTATCTATAAATATAATGAGCTAGTCTTGCATGCAGGCAGAACAGCAACATCTAGCTTTATAAATAACAGCAGCCTTTTAGTTTCCTAGGAGGTCTGGCAGTCTTACAAATGAATGTGCTGCTGGTTGTCTGAGACCAGACATCAGAAAGCTGTCCATGAGTGCTCTTGGCCCGCTGTCTCTTTTTGCCCTGTCCCCATTCCCTCTCTCTTGGTGGGGGTGGGGTTTTTTTTGCTGTTTTTGGTTACTGCAACACAGCCCCTGCCTGGCCTGCAATCTCTCCCTGTTGCTTGCAGGAGATGAATGATTCATCAGGCCTAACCTGATAAAATTGTGCAAGCCAGTCGCCGAAGATAATCAGACCAAAAGGAAAGAGAGGAAGGGAAGGGAAAAAACAAAAACAGAAGGGGCCCCAGAGCAAGTTCTAATTTTCAACCCTCCCTTGGGAATTTAAAAATGCATCTATAATGTTCTCAGCCTGGGTTCTCCATTCTCCTCCTCCAGCTGTCATTGGGAAATCCAAGAGCGAGCCAGGCGATGGGTTTTCAAGTGCGGCTTCCGATGTTGCAATGCCTGAGGAGCAGCGCGATCCAACAGGCTCCTGGCGCCCAGATTGATGGGGCTGGGGAGCTGCAGGCTGGGGCTGCAACCTGCTAATCACTTCCACTTGGATTTGTTGTGTCACAGCAGCGAGCACCGAGGTGAGGGGGCCGGGGAGTGCTGACATGAATCATGTGGAACTCCGCTGTGTAATTAGGAAGGAGCCCTGCGGTTCTCGGTGCACTGGTGAGATTTCTCAGGCCTGAAACATAATAAAGACTGCCACCCACTTCAGCTGGGAATTAGCATCACCCTGGCTCATCCTGAAAGGGACTGAGGGGCCAGGCTGCTTGGGATCACTATGGGATCACTATGGCAAGTGGCCATAGAGGGCAAGGCAGATCAGGAGGTCACTGCTGTGGTGGGGAGGACAGAACCAGGAGGGAGAGCAGGAACTGGGAAAGGATTTCTGTGAGGAATCCATCACTCCCTCCTTGGTTCACAGCTGCAATAGTCCTGCTCACGTCCTCCTCTGTGTGACTAAGGGAGCCAGAGTTGCACAAGTGGTTGCAATGTCTCCCCTGGCTGGTTGCTGCGACGCTCGAGGGGTTCCCACGGTGCTGGTTCCGTGTCTGCAGCTGTCCCTCAGCTGAGTGCAGCAGTTGAGTTGGCAGTGGCATGATGGGCAGGACTCACCAGCCTCAAGCCCAGCAGACCCCTCCTGGCCACATGTGCCACTGGGGTTAGTGAGAGGATCATTGCAGTGCTGGTGTAGCTGTGCTTTGTATCCTTAGTGCTCTTGGCTCCAGGAATTACAGTGAGCTCTTAGTGAGCATCAGGAAATGTGTTAAACCCTGAAACCTTCCAGAGTGAAGAGACTAACTAGTCAGTGAGAATGCTTCAAGGGATTTCACCAAGTTGTCCCGTAACTCTTTCTAGCCTCCGAGTCCACATTTCAATTAGAAAGACATTCCCTTTCCTCTCTCCCATTTTAGGTTCATTCTAGTTCAGTTCAATTTGGTATATTTAGTATTTAACAATATCGTATCAAAACAGCATCTCCACATGATTTAGAATTACATTACTGTGATACTATCAGGATAAAACCACATGCCAGACCCTGAGCTGCTGTGAATGAGCAACAATCCACTGATTTCATCAGGGCAGGCTGAATTTATTCCAGCCAAGGATTTGGCCCACCCTTGCTTAAAAGGAAAACCCATTTCCTCACCCTGGTTACTGAAACATTGCATATCAAGATGGGATGTGTCTAAACCACCTGCTTTTACTTTTCACCACTTGTGTAATTTTGTTTGTGTTTTCCACAGCTCCTCATTATTTGCTAGGATAGTGAAGATTTTCTGTTGGGGATAATTTCACTCTAAGATCACAAGCCTAGGCACAGCTGAGTTTTGGAAGGTTAGGTTTAATGTTGCACTGAATGTGAAAAAATGAGATTATTTTCTGCAAAATAAGGCTTCTGGCTATAATGTTTTAGTTCTTGTACATAACCTTCATGCTACACAAGGCATGGGAGGAGGATGGGAGATGTTTCCTACTGTTTTCTCTTCTTTATATGATGCTCGAAGAAGCCAAAGGTTGGTGTGTGATTGCACTCTTTAAGTCAGAGAGCACCTTAAGGGCTGGTTACCTCTTGAGACAAATTAGAGCATTTCAGACTGACTCTAGTGCAACTTCTCTGCAAGGAATACCTTTCATAGACTCAATGAGAGGTACTTCATTCTTGTGAAAATGCATCTGCTTTCCACAGCACAGTTGTATTTTTCTGTTAGTGCTGTCAAACTCTGAACACCACAGATGGCAGCTACATTATCCATTGCATACCTTCCTTTTCAGGGGAGACACGATGGTATGGGAGAGGGGGAGCCCAGCTCTGATTTCTGATCCAAGCAGCCCCAGGAATTCTTAGGCCTGGCTCAGAGCATGGTGACCCTCTCTGTGCATCAATATGGTCCACATGTTTGAGAGAAGTCCCATTCAGGTTAGTGGCTTCTGCCCAGGTGACATTGCAACCCAGGCACTTTCCCATGGCAAAAGGAAGAAACCCTTTTTTGGCAGATAAGAGGAAACCCAACGATGTATAATGTTATAGGTTGGGTGTAGCTGCCACTCTTCATTTACTGCAGTTGTGAGAAATTATTAACACTCCTTTGTGGAATCAGGGAGCTGAAACAATGGTGACCTCCACCCCAGCACACGTCACTGCCCAAAACAAAGGCCCAGCCCAGTCTGCCTAGGTGTGGACAGGTTTCCTTGGCTATAGGCTTGGGAGAGCCTGGCAGGAAATGCAGGGAGGCAGCTGGGGAGGGCCTCAGGCAGAGCTGCAGTCAGTGCTTTGTGCGCTGACTGATGGTGAAAAGGGAGCGGAAACAGGAGCAAATAAACTGGGTCCGGTGTGGGAAACAGAGAGTTTTGTACCTGCTTCCTACACCAGCAGGATTTCTGCAAAGAATTAACTGGCACTGCTGAGAGGCAGGATCCACATATGGAGTCGACCCAAGGCTCTGGTTATCCACTTGTCTGAAAGAAAGTCTCTAAAGAAAATGAAATGAGTTGGAAAACAGAAGGCATTGGCAGGAGAACAGCCAGTTACCGGAATACATTTGTTGTATAGCAGTAAATGGAGGAGCCTGATTTGCCTGGCCTTGAGCAAATCCCACTAAGCATTTACAAACCTAAAAGTGATGACTGACACAGAGCAGAGGGGGAGTAAAGTGCCTTGAATGTCTCCTTTTCATTTGACTCAGTTCCAGGACAACACAGTCCACCCTAGATTAAAAATAACTACAGAAAGGAGTAGAGCAATTTTATTTTTTTTTAGTTAAACTTCAGGTTATCTTTTGGGAGTATCACAGGTTTGATTCAGCCTCCTTATCTAACTTTCATGCTAGCCTATCATTGGAATTGTAGCATTGTGACTGATGTAACACTGTGGTGACTGGCAGCTGTGACAAGGACCTTGGGCTGCCTCCTCATTTTAACTTGAAACTGTAAGGAGAGTTAGCAATGTCCTTGTTTTTACCCAGAAATGCTTTTCATCCACAGACCAGAGACAGCAGAGCCTAATGGATCAATACTGGTTTGGGAGCCAAGAGGTGGGACTTCTATCTCTCAGTGTAAGTTTTTGGGAGGACTGGTGGGAGCAGGGATTGATTCTGCTGTGGCTTTCGGTCACTTCTTTCAGTTGCCCTTGCAGGTGTGTCACAGAATCATAGACAGAATCCCAGACTATTCTGAGTTGGAAGGGACCCTCAAGGATCATCGAGTCCAACTCTTAAGTCAATGGCCCACACAGGGGATTGAACCCACGACCCTGGCGTTATTACAACCAGGTTTTAACCAACTGAGCTAATCTAATGTCAGTAGGAACACCTACCACACCCCATCCTTCTGAATCTGGTTTGTGAAAAAACACAGCCTGTGTCATCACTGCCCACATGCAGATTTCAGTGAGATTTGCAAAGTGGAAGAGAACTCAAAGATAGTAACTTCCAGCTCATTGTTTTGTTTGGTTTTGGTTTTAATTTGTGGAAATAGGCAGTAGCTAGGAAATGAGAACTAGTTACTTCTCCACACTGATATGCAGCAAAAGTGCAGATCATGTTAGAAAAGCCCCCACAAAAAGCTGCCTCCAGAGGAAACAGAGCTCTGAGTGACCAGTGTGGGGTCATTACTGTCAGGGTTGTAGAGCTGCTCAGTCCTGGGGAGCTTTGATATAGAAATCCCTGGGACATGCAGTTACTGAACAGGACACCTGGGCAGGTTTTCTGTCTCCATTATCTCCTGTCTGCTTGGAATGGGACTGTGACAAATTGCCTTGCTCTATACCAGTAAATGTCATCTACAGGCACCAGCTATGAGTGGTATGAACTGGTGTGACCATGGGATGAACAAACCTTGTCCTGTTACTGGAGGATCTTCCAGGTGCAACAGAGAAAGCTGCTTTGAAGCCTCCTCAGTAAGGCCAGGAGGGAGCTAATAATTCCTTCCCTCAGTTCTGTGGAGCTGATAAAAATTAGAGCTGGCCAAGCCCTGAGAAAACTGTACCATGGGCTTTCTGGGCTGGGAGAGGGAGGACAGATGTGCAGTTTGGTGGACAAACTGAAAAACAAGGCAGGGAGGGCAGGAATTGCCCCTTTATGGAGCAGCAAATGAGGGAAAAAAATTTCACCTCAAATTTCTCCTTTGTTCAACTGGCAGTACACTATCTCCAAGTAATCTCAACTGGAACCATCAAGTGTGGTTTAAAAGGGCTGCTTCAGAAGAGTTGAGGATTTGTAAACCTTGGATATTTTTATTGCCAGTTATTTGTGAATTTTCATAGCTTTGCAAGTTTTTTTGTGAATCTATCATTTTCTATAAAACTAAATGAATTACCTGACTCTCTTATGCCAATGGGATGGGCAGTGCAGCAGCTGAGGGGTGAGAGATGCCTGGCTGCTTCCAGCCAGGACGTGTTCTGCCAACTATCTGAGCACCTTGAGTGGTGCCATAGAATCACAGAATCATAGAATGGATTGGGTTGGAAAAGACGTCCGAGATCACCAAGTCCAACCCTTGGGCCAACTCCACTCCCTTTACCAGATCATGGCACTCAGTGCCACGGCCAATCTCAGCTCAAAAACCTCCAGGGATGGGGAATCCACCCCCTCTCTGGGCAGCCCATTCCAATGCCTGATTACCTCTCTGAAAACAGTTTGTTTCTGCTCTCCAACTTCAATTTCCCCTGGCAGAGCTTGAGCCCATGCCCCCTTGTCCTGTTGCTGAGTGCCTGGGAGAAGAGATCAACCCCCCAGGTATTGGAAATCCAGCTGTCCTCTGAAGGATGTCTCGTGCTGCTGCAGACCAGAGGAAAATTCTTTTCTAGGAACTCAAGCCTGAACAATACAATGGATCCAGGTATTTCTTGGCTTTCTCCGTTATCTCCTTGTGTTGCCTCCCATTGCTATCTCTCCCCCACCCTTCAGGGTGGCTGTGGTTGTTCCCAGTGTGTGAATGAGGGAATGTTCCACTTCCTTGTAAGGAGTGACCATTGGCCTTACCTGCTGCTTTGCTTTGCTTTGCAGGGAGCGGGACTTGCACAGATCCTGTTGCTTATCTCATGTAGGAGGAACAAAACATCTTCATCCGGCACTGAGGTAGGAGTGACCACTCTTACACAGGGATGGGACTTTTCAGAGGAGGGCAGGGCACTCAGCAATAGGACAAGGGGGCACAGGCTCAAGCTCTGCCAGGGCAGACTGAAGTTGGAGATCAGGAAAAAATTCTTTGCAGAGAGAGAATAATCAGGCATTGGAATGGGCTGCCCAGAGAGGGGGTGGATTCCCCATCCCTGGAGGT
>JAWWLZ010000025.1:14987433-15007836 GCA_035041345.1 Poliocrania exsul
TCCTGCTGCTCCTGCAGCTGCTTTTCCCTGCCCTGAGGCACATCAGCATGTGGGCAGCTCCTGGTTATTGCTTCACCTCCTTTCCATGCCTGAGACACAGGCTGCTCTGTAATATGGAATATCATCCTTCTTATTTCCTAGGGAGAGGACGAGGAGCTTTTCTGCCTGTTGTGAAGACTGTGAAGTTTGTACTGGTATCAACACTTGTACTTGGATGGCTTGGCATCTGTGGGCATCCCTCTTGCTGGCTGGCAATGATACTGGCCTGGGCTGTGGAGATGAAGTGTAATTACCCTGATGAGCCTCTCAGGGGGCCTCCACCCACTCCCCTGCCCATGGGGGCTCCAGTTAAACTCAGCCCATGACTTTCCATTGCTCCCTGAGCTGTGCTGTAGGTGCACCTGTCTCCCACTCCATGCAGCCCTGCCTGTGTCTGGCCATGGACCTCAGATTGGGACCCTGATCTGTGGATTGACTTCCCAGTTTGACATCAGACCTGCCTGGTGACCACCAGACTGTGTCTTACTGTGGTTGCTGTCACTGGAGCTGACTGATCTGTACTTTGAGTTCCTACCTTGGCCTGCCACATCAGCACAAATGAACTGGAATCTGGATCAGCCCTGACTGCCACCCCCTGACTTGGCTGCTGGTCTCACTCATGTCCTGTGGGATGGGGCCCTGGCCAGCCCTGCCCTGCTGTCTGAGTTATCCTCCACTCCTCATCCTGTAGGGAACTGCCAGCCCTTCCTCATCCCTGACCTTTGAGAGGTCTCTATGGAGAGAGGATTCTTTGGAAAGGCTCCTCGTGGTGTGAAACACTTCCTCAACCAGGAGCCCAGCAAAACAAGAGCATGTGGCCTTGGGGATATCCTGTCTGCCCACTGGGAAGGTGACACCGTGCATCAAAGCTGTGCCTTCCTTCAAATCTCCAGTGTGGTAAATGAGTTATCACAAGCTCATTAGTTGCAAAATTAATTAGCATTCCAGCCATGGGATGTGATGTGTTTCTTAACTCAGCAGGCTGGCCAGGCAGAGCTTCTCTCCAGCATCAGAAAAGGATATTTGGGGGTTTGTTTCTTGTTTGCTTTTTTAGCTGCTAATAGTTTTAGAGTTTTCTGCAGGAATTAGAGAGCTGCCCTGTACTGTGGGGCTTGCTGCCTTCCAGGACAAGAAGAGAAACCATTCTTTTGCTAAACAGGTTCCCTGAAAAATAGGAGGAACTTGTGATTGCTCACTTCTTAGAAACAAAGATCATGATAGATGCATTTACAGAGCAGAAATAATAACAATCAACAACAGGTAGGAGGAAATGGCTCCTCTGAGAACAGGAGCCAGACTAAAGGAAGAAAAGTGCTCAGTTTAGATAAGTAGATTTTATGTGAGAAGGGGGAGGAGGGACAGGGACAGCAGCCCCGGGGGAGGGGTTGTGCCATGTCAAGAGCCCACCTGTGACAGTGAAGCCTCCTCTCTGATGAGGCTGTAAACCTTATGAGTACACTGAATTGCTGCAGCATTGTCCCCCAGAGGCCAGGCCCAGCAAAGCTGGATGTCTTGCCCTAGGGCAGCAGTCTCAGGGGAGGGAGCAGAGGTTTCCTTGGAGAGGCACTGCCACATCACTCTGCTCACCTGGTGTTCTGGATTGTTTGCTCCCAAAGGGCATTTAGCTGAGTGTGGCAAGCTCTGCTGGCTCTTGCTGTCTCAGGGGGCTGGACACAGCTGCACAGAGGGGACTGGCCCTCCTAGAAAGGTCTGCATGGGGGTTGCTATGCAAGAAACCTCCTCTCACCTGTGGTGTGTATTCATAATTCAATGCTGTTTTGTACTAAACCTTCCCGCTCCCCTCTCTTTGCTTGCTGAGCTTGTCTCATGCTGGTGGCAAATAAAACATATTTTTCCTCTTCTTTGAAAGGCTCCTAAATTCACCTGTGATTGCAGATAGTGGAGCTTGAAAGGTCTTGCCAACCTTCAGAGATTTATGACAAAATCCTCTCACATGTGCTTTGTGCCTCAGAGGGTGGACTATAAGGGGTGTTCTGGAGATGGCCGGGACTTTTTGGAGATCCCCCTTTGTCACTGAAGGGTAAAGTGGGACAACTGTTGTCACTGTGAGTTTCTGCTCTCTTGTTTCTTCCCAAATGAAGGGATTTGGGTGACCCCAGCAGCCCCTGTTGTGTTTGTGTGCTGTAGCCCCAGAGGAGCTGTATTTGATACACTACATGCAGCTCACAAGACACAGGTCCTTGTCAAAGTAATAATTCACACCATGTTCCTTTGAAGTTTTTCTGACTATTGTGGAGAGAAATCAAAGCTGAAGAATCTTATTGTTGCAGACAAAAATTGTTTTTCCCACAGAGTCACAGAAAAGTGCTGTTGTGTTGCTTGAGATTCTGGACTGGATTAAACTGGACTTCTGAAACTGTGGAGATGTGAACAATTTGAATCAAAGCTGAAGGAAATGTTCTTGTGATGCCTTGTGAAACATAATTCACTTACCCAGATAATGGGTGTTGTGTGACTTAATTATTGTAAAACCAGAATGTGTTCTGCTCCTAAACTTAGTTGGCTTTTTTTTTTTTTTTGCACTTTGTCAAGCAATTTCTTCCTTTGGAAATCTTAAATATTGTCAGTGTTATTCCTGTCACTATTCTGTGTAAGTAAAATGTAAAGAAACTCATCTGTGCCCTCATTATAAATAAGATCCTAAAATTATCCCTAACTTGCCTAAGTTTGGGGTTTTAATGTGGGGAATGCACTGGAACTGGCCTGGTGTTGGGGAATTATTTCCAGATCTTCAGGCAATGCAGAATTCAAGGCTTGTTCCTGCAACCTGGACTGTCCCTGGTGTTCTCACAGGGCAAGGATGGCTTCTTAACATGTGTTTAATAACTTGCATGTGTCCTGCCAGGCCAAGGGGGATCCTGAGGTTCCTTTCAGCTCTAAATTGACATGCTGGCAGCAGAGCTCTTGCATTACAAGATGTCACCTGCTAACTGAAACCAAGAATATGCCAGTTCTTTTCCAGTATTTCAGAGCTACACAGATGTGATGTTCCTTCACTAGGCTGTCCTGAGCCAGTGTAGCAGGTGTTGGCCTTTGGAGGAAACTCTGCTCTGAATTGGATGTTGCTGTAGGTGAACCCATTTCCTCTTGTTTCTCTTTACCAGATGGGTGGGGATGTGGTTCCCTCTGAGAACATGAATCAGATCAAGATACACACCACTTCTTCAGGGAGGGCTGGCTGTAGGAATGATCTCTTGCTTCCAGTCACGTTTGGAATTTGATTTTGAGGCAAGTCTAGATTACCACCCAGGAGTTGTATACATTATCATGACTCAAAAATGTCTTTAGGGAACATTTTCTTCTATGATGCTCATTTGCCAAACTTACCTGCACACCAGTCCACAGAACTTTGCTTCCAAAACTGAGATGATTTGCTTTCAGATTGACCAAAGAGAGTATCAGCTGTAGAGTTATTCTGGGCTGGGATCTCATGTTGAGATACTGCTGTTGGCTCCAAAGATCTACATTTAACCTGTGCTGATCAAGAGTAATGGTGACCTCTACCTGCCCATGACCTGCAACAGCTGGGAGGGATTCCTGAATAATCCACCTCCCACATCACTGGAAGATCTGTGGGATAAGAATGTTTCCCTCAAACACAGATTCTGACTTATGCAAGGGGCAGGATTTGGATGTGAGGTTTTATGGCAAGTCTTATATTCCCAGTTGGTCTGGTGTTGGAAGATCACTCCTTTTACATTAGATATCTATGACCTGCTGTGTTTTCCCTTCAATATGTCCACTCATTTCATAAATTAAAAGTAGATACATGACTAAACAATTGGTTTTTCAATATACTACTTATGGTGGGTGCTTCCTTCCATGCATCATGGATTCATGATAGTAACATGTTCATTGGGAGGGGGGCTGTGAATTAACAGCTCTGCAGTGGCCACAAGCAGTTATTTTCTTCCTTATTTTATTCTGCATGATGGTATTAACCAGATGCCTGTTATCTTCCTGGGATAAACCATAATCAGAAGATGAGGAGTAGGAATCTCTCTTCTGATTTTGTGTCTCAGCAAACTCCTCCGTCTCCTTTCTTGTAGCTGTGAAACAGGCAATTAGTAGGAGCAACTTGCTTCTTGAATTCAGTGCACATGGCTTGACCTGGAGATTTGTGTGTCCTGAAATTCAGACAGCAATCCTTAGCTACAGGCCTGGATGTGCTATGGAAAACATTAACAGGTGCCCATCCTCCAAAAGAAGCTGCAGACATGTGTCACTATTCTTTACAGCTCTTCCTTTTGAAAGAAGTTGTCATCACTGATTAAAGATGTCTCTGCATTGAGGGTTTTGCTTTAATATGGCAACCACATTTCCAAATAATGAGGAAAAGCCATTTTACACCTCTTGGAAGCTTGGCACAAAAAAGTGCAGCAGATGTCGCAAAATAGTGTAGCTGAGAATTGACCATCAGACTTCTCCAAAGTGTGCTCCAGGTAAGTCAGCTGGAAGGTGTGACTGGAGGAATGATTAACTGAATGATGACAGCCTTCCTTCCAACACTGCTGACACTGGGGCTTTGCTGCTCCCTTTCCCCTCTTCAGTTCTGGAGGAAGGATGGGGCCAGTGGCCACTGCTCTTTGCTCAGATGGAAGGTGAGTTCTGCCAGTACTGCAGAAATGTAGAAGTTAGGCCAGCATGCCTTGCAGGGTCCTTGACAGGTCATCTGGTTGCTTTACAAGGTCCTTGTGTTGCAAAGGAGTGGTCAGCACTCACATGAGGTGGAGGAACCCTCAGAACATGAGCAGGAATAGGCTGTGAGGCAAATAGCTTGGAGCATGGGGAAAAAATCATCAGGAATAATGTTAAGACTGATTGAAAATTTAGTCCTCATCATGATGAGATATGAACTCTGGGTTGAAAATCTGCTGCTCCACAGAAACAGAATGGCTGGTTGATCTCTGTTCTTATCTATGAGATACACTGTCAGCTTTCCCACTGACCTTCTCATGGCTTCTTCAGACAGCTGGATCAGCTTGTCTTCTGCTGGAGTGAACTTTTATTTATCAGCTCATTATCAAAGGATTTACTAAAAGCTTACTTGGGAGGCCAAAGGATCAATATCCAGAAACATCTGCACTTCATCCTTTATCCCAGAGAGGGGAATTGTAGGTGACATTTGGCCCTTGAAGCAACCTGAGCATGTGAGAGGCAAGCAGGTCTCACCAGTGGGCCTGAGGCACAAGTGGAGTGTGGAAATGCCTGTCTGCCACCATTTGGTTGATCCCCAGTAGGAATTTAAGTGTTTGCTTGTCATGACTCCCACATCTTCTGCTACTCAACCCCTCTAGTGAACATGAAGCTTGCAGTGGTGCTGAGGTGGGAGAGCAGGAAGCTGAGAGGCAGGGAAAAGAACCTGCCTGCTCTGCTCTGTATACTTACTTTTCTTACCTCATCATCAAGAAATATTTGAGAAAAAAAAAGCTCAATAGCTCATCCTTTCAAGGTGATTTCTGAAGCTTATGCTTAGTTAGACAGAAAGACTCATGGGGTGAACACATTCAGAAACAGTCCTGGCAAAATGGAAGGCTGAAGCCTGTCAAATGCACAGCGAATTCAGCAACTGAACAGCCCAGGTGATTGTGCAGAGAAGGAGCTGTGACTTGTTATCTAAAAGAAAGCAAATATTGGCTAAGGGCTGCTGCTATGAGACATTCATCTTCAGCCAGACACGTGTTCAGAAAATTATATTTGTTTCTGTCTCCCTCATCAGACATTTAATGAAAAATAATTACAATGGATTGATCCTCTCGAATGTTCTGAGCTCATTATCCCAAACTCAAAGCCCATCAGGCACACTGGTGCTGCTTTTCTCTTGTAAAAAGGTCACATCTGAGCAGAAGTCACTCCTTTGGAGCTGAGCATTGGCAGAAAGAGTCATTCACATCCCAGCCAGGGTCTCCTCCTGTGTGGGACAGTCTCATTAATGTTAGGAATTTTCTGTAGTTTTGGACACCTGGAAGCTGATAAAATCTTCAGCTGGTAGCTCAAGACATACTGGTTGGTAAGATTGTTAAAAAAGGGATGACACATTATGAATTTGACAATCCTGTAAAAAATTGCAATTTTTGAGAATTTTGCAGAGTAGAACTTCAATCTGCAAAATTTTTTCCCCCTGAAAAGGTGATCATTTATAAAATACAAACTGTTTCATGGTAATTGAGTTCTCTGGTCCCTTCTGGGTGAGAAGGAACTACAATGTCCTGTGATGCTGAACAAGATGTGCTAATAGAGCTTTTAATCCTTTATTTCCTCTGTCCCCCAAGAAATCTGTAGCTGCTGAAGGGTCGAGTTGAGGACTGAAATGCTCCCTTTTGGCATTTTGTAAGTCCACGGGAGGTATTGAAATGGAAATTAGATTCCCAAACCATCACTCACAGGAGGAAGGGAGGGATCTGATGGATTGTTTTTCGTTAAAGAGAGAAATGGGCTGAAGTTTTGGTCCAGGGAAAAACAGGCAAAGTGTCTTCAGGATTACGTTTGGTGCTTTGGCCATGGAGAGTTGCTGTTCTTTAGCAGCTAAAGGGTATTTTCCCAATGAAACACCATTGTGGGGACATGGAAAACAGGGTCAAAAAAGCACAAATAGGGATGTGACTTACAACTGGCAAGAAACCATATTTCTGAGGGTTTATGGGGCAAGAGTGTCTTTGGTTATTGTGAAAGACCAAAGTGGTCTTATCTATGCACGAGTCTTTAAAAAAAAAAAAAAAAGGATGCCGTGGCAAAATTCCCCCTGCATTTTTTCAGTGCATTTGTTTTCTTTTCAGCAAGAGTTTTGGGAAGTAAGATGTTGTGGTTTTCAGCTCTTAAAGCTGTACTGTTTGGAATGCAAATTGTTCAGGTCGGGGGTTTTTTCCCCCTGTAGCTTTTATCAGAAGGGCATTACTTCTATTTATCACTTTTTATCTCTTCTTTCCCTCTGTTCTGAGATGTTCCATTGCCATCAGTACCCTCAGAAGCACCTGAGGGCCCCGTTTCTCTGCTCAGCCCCGAGATAAACCAGCCTAAGACTTTGTGTCCAATGAAATTCTCAGCACTTGACAACCCTTTGCCAAGGAGTTCCTTTCTCTGAGAACCAAACACATTTTCACCTTTGAAGCCCAAAGAGCTCTGTTAGAATTAATTAGAAACACTCACGTACACATGTTCTGGAGTGGCTTTTTGCTTTGTTTCTTACTCAATGAATGTGCTGGGAAGTGATTTTTATTCTAATGTTGACTGTTCACATTGAAAACTACAATGGTAATACAATTGTATTTTTGCAAGTAACCAAAAAGCACCTCTGAATGCATCGCTGATGATAAGACAGAGATAACTGTACTGTTGAGTTTTCAGGGAAAACTGAGATTAAACTACAACTCCCATGAGCCTGGGAGAACACCCACCATCTGGAGCCTGCTTGTCTCCAGAGTTTTTTTCTGTCCCTGGGTCATCAGGAGGTGAATGACTTTTCTTTTTTTTTTTCCTTTCTGTGATTCAAGTGAGGCAAAACCATAAAAGCTTGTAAATTTTGGCTTCCAAAATGTGTTTTGCCAATTCCAAGCAGGGGATTGCACCCTAATGTCACTTTGATGGACTTGTGATCTTAGTGAAACTCATGCAATTGCGAGTGTGGAATGGAGAGAAAACGCTTCATTTTGGGCTGCCCCTTCCACAGGACACTTCCCTTACCTTAAAACCTTGAGATCAAAAAGTCTGAAAGAGCAATCTGCAAGACAAAAGAGAGCAGGGGAGATGCAGAGCACTAATGGCTGGGACTGCTGGAGGAAAAAATAAATCCCAGTGTCCTGGAAAGCCCAGCACTTGCACCCTGCAGAGGAAAGGGTGAAATGCAACTCTCCTGGGCAATGTCTTCTAGGGAACATTCCTTCTTTGAGGAAAGTTTGGCACCAGGAGACAGGTAAGACATTCCTCAATCAGCCTTTGAGGAGGAAATTGAAAGCAGAGATAGGAACAAGCTCTGGGCAATTTGAATTGCTTTCATTATTCAATTAACTTTGCATCAGTGTGAGTGACGAGAAGATGGAGAGTTCTGATAATGCAGGGAACTATTACTTGGGAATCCTCTGGACTTTCTGATGACTTGTCTGATAAGAAGATTGTACTAAAATTAAGAATCAGAATCGCTGTAGGAGCCCTTCAAGCGCTGGTTCAGGGAAAACGGCAACTCATGTTTGGGGAAGAGGTTTCCCTAAGCTCCTTAGGCGAACCTCATCGGGACTTCTGTGCTTGCCAGCTATTCCAAAATTTCAAAAATTTTACTCCTCACTGGAGTCTGGTCAGCCTGGAGTTCCTTACACCTGCACTTCGGTTTTAAAAACCGCTGCCCAAAACGCCGCCTTCCTTTCAGAACAGTGACTGGGGACGAGCAGTGCCAGCAGGTGGTTTAGGAGATGGGAGTGCAAGCAATGAGTGTGCCCGGCTTTGCCAGGGAATAGGGGATGGACCCTGGGTGAGTGAGCTGAGCTGCTCCGCGAAACCTGGGGCAGACACCCTCACATCTTTCATCGGCAGGGATTGCCTACCAGCACCCCTGGAGATGCCAGGAGAAGGAAGAGTGCCATGCATGCCTTCCCCAATGGTAGGGAGGGTCAGGCGTGCGCTGCTCTCCCCTGCGGCGCCCCCAGGTATATCTAAATAGGGTACTCAGAAATGCACATGAATAGAGTACTTGGAGCCCTTAGCTTTGTAAATAACCATTTATAAAGGCTTTTGAAATGCAGTGATACTGTCGGCACTGCTGTATTCAGACTCCTCTTTGTTCCGTGTGGTGCCCTGTTGTAAAACAACGTAGAATTAATGATAAAGTTGCTCTTGAAGGAAAGCCTGGCATAGAGACGGAGGGTTTCACAGCCTCGGGCACCCGGTGTAGGGAGGGGTCTCGGTGGCTTCACTGGCCCGAGCCAGCCCGGGGATCCACGAATGGGTCCTGTGGCAGGTGGGAGCTGTTCCCTCTGATTTGGTGGCTTAGGAAGCAGGGGAAGAACCTGGACCCACTAATTGCTGTGACAGGTGGGAGCTGTTCCCCCTGATTTGGTGGCTTGGAAAGCAGGAGAAGAACCTGGACCCACTAATTGCTGTGGCAGGTGGGAGCTGTTCCCTCTGATTTGGTGGCTTAGGAAGCCGGGAAAGAACCTGGATCCAAGGCAGACTGAGGAAGGGCTCTCTGAAGTTGAGATAAAGTGGTGCTGGTTGAAGAGCTTTAGAGTTTCTTTGCTTTGGGGAGCTTGGCTACTTTGGAAGCGTGAGAAGGGAGAACATGCCTGACTTCTCATCCACGTGGTAAATTTCTACTATTTTTATTTTTCTTCAGTTTCAGACTGATAGACCCTGAGCAGTTTGAATCTGTGGGCCTGTGTGTGTCCTTAAAGGTTGTGGCCAGGCTGTGAAGGCATCTCTCAAGAGTGTTTTCCCTGAGAACTTGCTAAGTAAGGAGTTGAGGCTGCCTCAGGGCATGTGATGTGCTGGGCACTTTTTGGAGATCTCCTGAGTTAAAGGTGATTATGAGTGAACAAGTGATCTGCTTTTTATTGACTGGTTACTTTATCTCTGACTGGGGAAGGAGCTCTACCTTTCCCTCCAATTCTCAGCCCTTCCTCAAGTACAATTCCATCTCTTTGGTGCTTGCCTTGGGACTTCTTACCTGTGTCGTTAAAGTAATAGATCTGTTGCTGGTTTTCTGTTCCTGAGTGCCTGCCCATGTTAACGAGGAATCAAAGCTTCTCTGACCATGCTTTTGTTTGAAGTGCTTTAAGAAACTCTGCAATTTCAGCTCATTTAGTTAGAGCAGTGCTGGATGTTGCTGGTGGAGAGACAAACCTCAATGCAGTGGGGAGTGCTGTGCAAGCCCCTGCCCAAACACATCCCCAGTGGCCTGTGAGTTATTGGGGTACCTCTTTTTTCACAAGATTCACAGGTCTGCAGGATTGTTAAAAACTGTTGGATAAGCTGTAAAGGAGTTGGGAATTTTCCCAATGCAAAAAGCTGAAAAAAACCCTGTCGCCCTGTGGGGAAGTTTTGAGAAAAGGAAATGAGTTATTTCTGCAGGTGTCTTCTGGTCCTCTCACTTTGTAAAGTGCTGGTTACAAAAAAAAACTTGTAGAAGATTATAAGATGGGGCTGCCCAGGTCAGCAGGGGAATTGCAGACTGGGGAGACCCAGTCTCACGGTACTGAAGTCCAGGAGCACTAGAACAGGGCCAAGGAGGAGAGAAGTACAGCCCATTACTGGGCTCTGTTACACCTGTGTGAGAAATGCTCACATTTTGCCAATAAAATTTAGAGGGGACAAAGTCATTAAAGCAAAACTTCTATTTCACAGATACTTTTATTTAACAAATTCAGCTGAATCGGCTGTGTCCCCCTGGCCTATGAGACAGACCCAGAACAAAAAGAAACAGAACTTTTTATACCCTTTCCTGGCCAAAAGGTTTCTACCCCCTCTTCCTATTGGCCAAGGAATTGGGGTTCACAGTCTGGCCCAGTTCACCTGCCTGCCCAAGATCCTTCACCCCCCTCCAAAGGTGGGAAAAACTGTTGGAAATTAATTATCCCTTAACTATTCTCTTAAAGTTCCTTTAGCTTCAGCAAACCCCTAATTCTGTTTCTTACACCTGTGTCAAAATCCTGCAGCCAAAGGTGTTGACCTGGAAACTCAGCAGCATGAGGGGAATTCGTAGATTCCAAACAAGCAAACCAAGGGGACTATTTCCAATACAAGTTGATTCAGCTGACAGATGATGACTTTGTGCCCATGGGCAGGAGGTGGGATGAGACTGATTTTAATTGAAGTTCCTGGGACTGCTTGATCAGCTGCCTTGTTTGAAGGATAAATTACAGTATATTCTAAGAATATTGTATAGGCTTGAGTGTTGGTGGGTCAGTTGCAATGAAATGTCTCCAAGTGCTGGTGAGATGATGATTAAGCAGTAGCTTATAATAAGCTAAGATGTCATGTGCTGTACACGTAATGATCAACAACAGAAAGAAGCAGCAGGAGAGGGACAGGACAGGAAGAGCCATGTTTCTGGTGGAGGATATAAAATGGTATTTTGAGTTTTTTTGCAGAGCATGTGGAGCACGTGGGTGGTTTGACTGGAACATATTTAGAGTTCTGTCCCTGTCGTGGCTGAGGGAGTGAGCGATGGGTGTTCAGGGAGCTTGTTCCTCGCAGGCATCACCATGTAACAGATACTGTAGGAGCCACCCTAGTGTGTCCACTGCTCTTAAAATGATAACTCATGTACTGCACGAGGTTCCAGAGCATTGCAGTTTATGCAGCACATGCAGGAGAGAAAATGAAGATGCAGAGCCGGGCTACGATGTGCCCTGGGGAGACACAAGGTCTCTCTGCTTCTCAGTCACTGGTGCAAGGACCACCCTCCTCGGCCCTTGGGGTTTGCTGGTGTTTTAGGAGCTCCTCAGAAGCAGCCTTTTGGACTTGGGCAGCACAGCATGAGGTATTTCCATCCTGCTCTGCGATGTCACAGATACCTCTGGCATGACTCTGAGTCAGTGTGTCAGTCAGCTGGCTCAGGAGCACACGCACATCTCGGGTAGGCTTTTACAGAAAAGATGCACAGTTCCCTCAGCACTTGTGTAGATTTTCCACAGTGTGGTATTTGGCTGCTTAGTCACAGTCAGTTATCTCTATGTTTTAAGAATAGATTTGACTACGATCTCCTTGGCTATACTGCAAAAGAAAGACTTTATTTGCCTTAGCACAAACACCTTGGTAAAAGTATCAGATGTGCCAGCAAGTATGTGCTTAATTAAACAGGCTCCTTAATAGGTTTTGTTATCATTTTAGTGCTCTGCACTTGAACTGTGTCTCTTACAGGACTGCTTAATGAATTTCTGAGGCTATCTGACAAGTAATGTGCTTTGCTTGCTTGTTATGTAAAATTCATTAATGATTCCTTTTGCACAGTGTATATTGAATCACAAATATTATGACTTAATTAGCTCATTGCAATTTATAGGATGGTGGACGTAGGTGTTTTATTTACTGATCTTATGCAGAACTAACCTGTTTAAAACAAGCAAACAAATACAAACTCAAGTTGGTTTTGTGTCCCTGCTGACAAATACCTCCCTTTGACCTTCACCACCTGCAGACTCTTCCATACCTTGCTAACCTTTTTTATTTTTTCCATAAAAAAAGGGAGAAAACCTGCTAGCAACAAGCAAAGCTTTAGTTTGGCAGGACTCGGTCAAAAGGACTCAGCTCATTGCTTTGAGCACAGAACTTTCAATGAGTATTTTCTTCTTACAAGCAGGTCTCTCTAGTATGTATTTCCTTTGAGCCTAGCAGAAGTATTCTGGTGGTGACTCCCTAGCTGGTGTTCTTGGAAGTACTTCCCTCAGTAACTCTCAGTAAGGGACAGAAAAGCACCCCACAGTTGCTTTTCTTATGCTTCCTTGTGAGTTTAAATCATTCACACCAGCAGAAGGAATTGCCTCTCGTGGGCAGGCACAAATCTACAGGGTTAAGGGTCTCTGAAATGGCCATGCTAAGGGGGTGAGGGGAGCTCAGCTGTGGGTCAGAAAGTGCACAATGCCCCCTGAAGGTCCTACCTGGTGCAGGAAGCTCCAGATAACCATCAGACCAAAGTATGTTGCCATTGTAAATTCTGTTGATGGGTTTAATTTCCTATGTCTTTACAACAGCCTGGTGTGAAGTTGGTATCCAGGTTTACTTTCCTAATCAGAGGTTTTGCTGGGGAGGAAGAACGTGCAGAGGGTCAGAAATCACAGTCAAATTGTTCCTGCAGGGTGGCACAGGCTGCAGTTCATCCTGGGTGTGTTGGGTGTCTTGGTACCTGCTCCCTTGCAGTGCCACAGCCTCTCTGGTTTGCACTGGGGTGGAGACTGAGCTGTCTCAGCCCAGCAGTACCAGGAGCATAACTGCATTATTTGTGGAGAGACAGAAGGAAAAGTAACAATAATTCCAGAGAAAAAGGATTGTGCCAGAGACCTTAACGGCAGAATCATCCTTTTTTCCATCTTTATTGATTTTCATATTACTTCATTCTCCCTTTCTAAAGTTTTACTGTCACTGTAACTTGAGAAAAGTTGAGCTGCTTCAGTGGTCTCTCTTTCCCTTCCAGTCTTCTTGTCCTAGTTATGAGCAAAGCTGTCTCATTTGCTCCTTGTTCTTATTCCCTGCCATGCAGGGCACTGGACTCCTTTGGAGCTCCATTGCTGCTGGGCAAGGCTGGACCTGTTTGGAAATTGTAGCCACCAAAGCCACACTTTGCAGTGTAATCATACCACAAAAACTCCCGAGGGGATTTTTAATGCTGGCTTTATCTGACCTGCAGGGAGAGGCTGTTGCACCATCGTTCCTCCTGCTGATGACACAGGCTGGAGTTGCTCCTCTTTGAATGCTGCCTGCTTTGGGGTGAAGCTCGACTTTGCCTTGTCCTAATCCTTTAGTCAAGACCACAGTGACCACATGGAGCTAGAGCAGCCCCGAGGCTGTGCCCTCGTTCTAACACGTGCCACCAGCAAATTGCTCAGAGAGATCAAATCTGTGACTGGACTCTGACCCAATGCCTCAGCTTCAACCCAAAATGTAACCACTTGGGCTGGGAGCAGCCCAGCTGGATTTGCACTTTAGCAACATAAGCAACTATTTAGAGAATTCAGAGCCTTATTTCCTCACTTTGATACCCTTTGTCCTCTCTTCTGTCATTTCATGTTCCAGCACATGACTGTGGATTTTGCTGGAAATAGTCAGCCTCTCTGGGAGTTACAAATGTTCATTAGTCTCATCTTCATTTTTGGATCAGAGGGGTGAAGAGGAAGTTTTCTCATGCTGCAAGAGTTTTCAAGATTTTCTTTTTCAGGATTTCCCTCCTAAACTGGAATGAGTTTTATTGTAGCTTTGTGTTTCCTGGTAATTGAAAAACAAATCCCAACTGGTTGGCAGTAGCAGAAAAGGCACATAAGGTATCCAAACTTTCCAAAACAAGAACAGTTCTGGCCTGTTTCAAGATGCCTTCCCCTCCCAAAATGTTAAACTGGGAAATTGCTGAAACTGCTCTGTTCCCATAGCTGGATTAGACCTCAGTGAATCAGCACAATGAGAAACCTCTTTGGGGAATTCCTGACAGGCTGTGCCCTGGCATCACTTGCTGATTGAGTTGGGAGCTTCCTCAAATGCTGTCACTGCGTAGGACAACAGGTCAAAGCCTTGGTGCTGCAATCCTGGAGCCAGCTGTGGCTCACAGCTTCAAGGATGGGAAAAGCCCCGTCCCACTGGAAGTTCCTTTCATCCTTCAAATTCTCCAGGGTGGGAAGGAGCTCACCCCTCCAGTGCCTGAGGGGTGTTCCTGCCCATGCAGAGGTGACCTGAGGGGGGTGCAGGTACAGCTCAAGTGGTTAAAGCAGAAGGCAAGGTGTGAGGTGCACTGGTGCATCTGGGTCCAGACTGGCTGGCTGCTGCCCTGTGTGGCTGCTGGCTTGTAATAAAGTGCTCCAGTATCCATGGAGATGGTGGATCTGGGATGAGAGCCCTAAACTGCTGCTCTCCCAGGAGTGTCCATGGATGTTGGGCTGCTTGAGAGTGTGGGGCACCAGGCAGGAGTGTGGGAGCCAAAATATGTACCTGCAGCCTTCTGGACACCAAAGAGCCTCTTGGCTGTGGGGCAGACACTGGCCATGAAGCTGCAGAGAGGGCACACAAAAAAAGACTTCCTAGAAAAGCCTGTGGGGTTTGTGTTGCTCAGGAGCTCACCAAAAGTTGTTGGAATAAACTGAAGAGCAGCATTCATCCTGGGAGACATTAGACACTGGGAGAGAGATATACTTTTGGGCTTCTAATTTAATTTGTCTCATGTGACATGTCTGCCTTTTCTCTATTTAGAGTTATCTTGTCCTGTTTGTACCTTTTCAGTGCTCTAATAAAACCTAGCCATGGACCAGAAGCCTTGGCTGCCTCCGAGACCAGATGTGGCAATTCCACCTCCCAGTCTGATTCAGCCCAGTCCCAAATAGCTTTTAACTGATGAAGACACAGACAAAAGACTTGTCCAAGTTGCTCTGCTTGAGAGGAGCAGAGCTGGACAGGCATTTTGGCCATCAGGGTTCCAGCTCCCTGCCCAGCAGGAGGGTTTGCTGCCTGCAGTGCTCAGTAATGTATGTTTGTGTGGAGCCTGTTCTGCACATACTGATTTTGAGCAGTACATTTTCTTCCAGGAAATCTGTATCTGGCATTATAACTTCCTGGGAATAGTTTGTACATTGGAAAACCTCCCCCTACCATCTGGGAAGGAGCATTCTCTCTTGTACCCTGTAAATTTTTTTTTTATTAAATAAACTTCTGTTAGCTAAAATTCATAAGAATTAATATTATCACAGACTTAAGTATTTTCTTGCATTCAAGGAGTTTTCTTTTACCTTCCTTATGTGACCAGGTAGGAGAAAAACATGGCCCAGCAGTAACAAAATGGGCAAAGTCTGAAGAGTAATAAATCATCTCTGCAGTCCCCACATGCCACACAAATGGCTGGTACCACCTCTAGAAACACTGGTGTTCATCTGCTGTGGGAGCAGCTGAGCATCAGCCCAGCAGGTCTCCAGGTGCCACAGACTTTGGGTGGCATCACATTTGGAATGTTTCCCAGGGAGTCTCTCTGTAAACATGTGAATAAATGCAGTTGCTCTCTCCATCCAGCCCCATCCTGTCAAGCATGAGGTGCAGATGCAGGATCCAGGAGCTCTTCCAAATTAATTCTTTCCTCTCTTCTCTTGCTGCCTCTCCTTTCTTCCACCTGTGGTTTGTGAGCAAACCAAAGCCAATAGCCTTGGCCAGGGCTAAGCAAGGATAGGCTGGACCAATGCTGGCTGCTGTGCTTCCAGCACCCCCATGCTGCAGATTTGCACCCACTTCTGCCTCTTCAGGGGCTTGCTGGAACTGAGAAAAGGGTGGCTGTTACCTTTGCTGATGCAGAAATGTGATCCAAAACTGTTACTGTGGTCAAAGGGGGAGAGGGATGTGAAGTAACCAGCTCTTGCTCATACTTGTGATCTGTAGATCTTGTGAAAATAAGTGCCTCAGGAAGAATTTGGACTGCATAGCACTTGTGCCCTTCTTCAAGGTGGCTACTAAAGGCTCTGGAGTGGTAGAGGAACACCAGTATATGAAAAACCAGGTGTACAGGAGGGCCAGTCACTCCTGGTTATCAGAAGTGGAAACAGGTTTTGGAAATATAGCTTGGTCATCCTTTGTATTAGAAAAATTTAGGGGGTTATTTTCTCTAAATCCAACCTGCAATTTAGATTTGGGACATTGTTCTGTGCTGCTTCAAAAAGTACACTGCTAGAAGCATTCAAGAAGCTGAGACTATAGATAAATGTTTGCCACATGTTTTTAGTTGAAAAATATTAAAATGGTTCTCACTTGAGTGGAAAACCCACAGAGCTGTTTGACAGTTTCTGCTGTGTATCTATGACAAGAAGGCCTTGATTCTTTCTCCCTTAACTACTCTGGAGCTTTCTGAGGACTCACATGGGTAAATGAGTAATATAATTTCTGCAGGCAGTAGGAGAGTAGAGAAAAAAAACCAATCTCTAAAGTGGGATTATGGGTCGAGGTCCCTTTTGGGCCCTTGCACATTTTGGACCTAGATCTGGGAATTGTCTCTTTCCAAGGAGGGCCTGGAAACGTGAACAAGTCCTAGGATGAGTTTTTCAAGTCATAGAAGAAATGTGATTTTTGTGCAACAGCATAACCCATCCATCCCCTATTGGATGCAGCAGTTGTTTGTTCAGTGACACGAACCACCCACCTGAAGCAGAGTGGTGATGATACAACCTGTGCACTCAGTTCTGCACCTGCTTTTGGGGGGGGCTTGAGTGACTTATTCGGGTTTTTGTTGAAGGCAAGAGAAGTGACCTTAGTGCTGTCCAGATTCTCCAGCTGCCCTGGCTCCCTCACACTGGGTTCCTGCAGTGCTGGCTTCTGTCACCTCTCCAGGTTGAAACAAAACTGCATCTGCTTGACTGGCTCAGAGCTGAGGACACCGTGGTGGTCCTGGAAGGGAGGGCTCTGTGCCATGGCCCTTTTCAGCTTGCTGTGAGGAGCCCACTGTTTTGTTTGTGAGAGAATTCCCTCTGGCATTTTGTGTTCAAGCTGGATTTGCTGGAAACAGGTCCTTGATGAAAACTTTCTCTGCATGACACTTTTCCCACCTCCAGGCAGTGGTGACTGGCACAGCCCCAAAGCCATCTCTTTTGTAGATGTCTGGCAAGGAGGATCCAGACCTGGAGAACAAGGCTTAGCTCCATGCTGCTTTAACTGGGGACAATGCTGTGGGTCTGTCTATCAAAGAGTAGTTCCCAATCTTGCTCACTCACAGCAGCTTCTCAGGGCTGTGTTTGGAAGAGGAGTTTTGGAAGAAGTTTGTAGTACAGAGTGACAGGTGTAAAAAGGTGAATTTGCAGTCCCAGACCCTCACAGTTTCAGGGAGGGGGGTGTTGTTTAATTTCCATTGAAATATGGAGGTGCTCCTTCAGTGCTGCTCTGGTTTTCACAATGGGTAGAGTTGGGAAGAGATAAGGGATGTAGAGAAGAGACTATGGCATTTTTGCCTTTTGTTTTTAACAGTCCTGTGTAATTCTGGGGCAGTCTGTGGTGGCTGTTTGGTGATATTCCTGCTTCCCGTGCCAGCCATCACAGGTAGGGCAGGTGTCTGCATTCCTGGTGAAGGCTTCACGTTCTTCTCATTCAATTGATGTGGTTTGCTCTGCTCTGATGGAGACTGTTTATGGACTGGACTGTGACTTTAGTCCCAGCATGTCACTCATGTCTACACAGATGAGCACAGACAAACCTGAGCTTGTCTGCCTGTGCGAAGATGAAGCTGAATGTGAGCCAGACACCTCTTAGCATGGAGTCAGAGCAGAAGCAGTGCATGCCAGGCTCTGTACAGCTCTGCTCACAACCCATGGAAGCACCTTCTGGAAACAATGGCAGCTGCATCTCTGCTGCACATCACACCCTCCTCCTGGGCAGCCCTTGCTGTGCAGCTCCTCTGTTGGCAGTCATTTTTCATTAAATCCCATCCAAGAGCAAGCAGGTGCCTGGGGTTTGCAGTTTCTGGACTCATGGTACGTTTAGGGGCAGCAGGGACAGGTGCCACAGGATCTCTGCTCCTCGGGATAGCTGTTGGGGCTTGGGCGCCAGGTGAGCACACTCTCTCAAGCACATCCTTACTGCACAGTAAAATGTGGCATCTCAAGAGGGATAACCTTTGGTAGGTGAGGAGAAGACACTTTGGATTTCAAGTCTACCAAAAAAAGGTAGAAAAGCCAGCTGTAATTTTTAGGTCAGAGGGGTTGTTCCAAACAGGTCATTCTGCACAGGGTATTAGTGATGAATTAGTGCATTCATCAGCTTGAGCCAGGTGGGGGTAGGTTTGGATCTTACCTTAAGGAAAACACTCCTTATACTGTAGTAACAGAGCTGAAGAGAGACTTCTCCGTACTCCTCTGCCCAGTAACTGGTTTTTGGGTGATAAAACAGAGATACAAAAGGCACAAATGAAACATTGAGGTAGGGAATATGTAATGAACCCCATCCAAGTGAATATTTGGGCCTGATGTCTGACTTTGACATACTTGATCTGAGCTGGGGCCATGGGCTGCCTGCTGAAGGGCACAGCTGGTGGCAAAAGGGAAGGACCAACCCCTTGGTCTGGCAAGGAGATCCCCTGGGAAACATTGTGCCTCAGAAAATGCCAATTGTCTGAGACAGAACAATTCTGTGGGAAAATGTTGGTTTTGATGAATTTCAGTTGCTGAAAAATATTGGACGAAAATGTTTTGAAAACTGTTTGACCTTTTCTAAATGGCAAAGTTTCAATGTTTTTAGGTCCAAATGTGGCTCCATTTTGATAGCTAGCATTAATTGAAGGTTAAAAAAAATGTTGGAACTGAAATGAAATTCCTGAAAATGAATCGAAACAAAATGTTCTCTTCCTCTTTTCCTCCCCCAGTGTTCTTATTTCTGGAGAAATGGTGAGATTTTTTTTGCCTTTTTAGTTTCTCTGAACTGAGATATTTAAAACCTCACAAATTGTTGTGGGAGGGCATCCCATCCGGCTCGCTATCCACCTTCTCCAGTGCAGTAGCTGATATTAAAGTGGTTTTTGTTTTATTTTGTGATGTAGCTACAAGCATTTTTTAGGCATTCCAAAGGGAGAGCCTCCAGCCTTCCGGAGGGACTGGGCTGTAACTTGTCCCTGCAACCCTGCTCTGTCCAGCACTGTCTTTTGGCTTCCTGGCAAGTCTTGCATCTCCCCATCTGAAGGGAAAGAGTGTGAGCAGTGTGCTGTGATTTGTGCTGTGGTTAAGTGACAAACACGCTGTGTTTACTAAACTAACAGCCTGGGAAAGCATGAAATGATCACTTTAAATGCACCATGGCTAAAAGGAGCCAATTGTGTGTGCAAGGCGGGAGCCGGGGCTGATGTCAAAACACAGGGAATACAAGGTAAACAGGACTGAGCAGGAGGGGACGCCTCAAAAGCCTCACCAGGCAAATCCTGCTCACAGGGCCAGAGCTGCACACAGCAGGAATGTCACCTGGCTCAAGTGGCTGAAAAAACCCTGTGCATACGTGACATCTGCATTTACAGACACTTCACAGTCAGGGGAAGGAACTGGGGTGGAGAGAGCAGGAGGGGCTGAAGCTCCGAGTTTTATCTTCTCTAGCCCCGCATTGGAGTGAAATTGCACCTTTATCTCCTTTCCTAAATGGCAAGGGTTAATTTAAGCTCTGTCATATGGGGTGTGATGGGAAATAACTGTGCTCCTCCAGCATTCCAAGTCTGTTGCCATGTCTCTGGCTGATGTGAAGAGCATTCATTGCTCTGTTTTAGCCTTGCTGTCTTTGCCTTGTCCATCAGGTAACGAGTTATCTGTGGGTGAGTGGTGATTTCTGTCTTTCACTGTTGCTGTCCTGGCTCCTTGGCTGGGGTGTGTTCTCCTTTGGAGGTGATGTCTGACAGTTTCATTGCACCTCTTGGGGGGTCTCCACACTAGGAACAGAAGTTTGCACTTCAGCCCGTTTTATGTCATGTGGGTGCCAGTTTGGATTTTGCCCTTGCACAAAGGTGGTGGAGTTCAGTTTTGCCTTCTAGGGATGTTCATGAAGGGAAAAAGTAATCGTGCCTCCCCTCTGGGTCCACGTAAGGTTGCAGAAAGGTGTTACATCAGTAAGTGCAATGGCTTTACAAGGTTTGAAGTCATAATCTCCAGGGGAATTGCTGCAAATAAATGTGTAGTTATGGCAAAATGATTGCCCTGTTACCAAGGGTGCTCCTAAAGC
>JAWWLZ010000025.1:15048197-15069852 GCA_035041345.1 Poliocrania exsul
GCCATGATCTGGTAAAGGGAGTGGAGTTGGCCCAAGGGTTGGACTTGATGATCTTGGAGGTCTTTTCCAACCCAATTGATTCTATGATCTCTAAAGTCCCTTTGAACTCAAGCCATCCTGTGGTTCTCTAATGATCCTGACTTTATTTTCTTTGTGAAGTGAGTTTCTGTATCTTAGGATCAAACTCTGGGGTAATTACAGCATCACTGTCCACAGCAGCCTTGCAGCCTCTGCTCATGCACTGCCTCAGGACAAGGGAAAAAGAGCCACTGGAAATCTCAGCTTTCCTTCAGGGTACCTAACCCAGCTTGGATCAGAGATCTCCACAGTGCCAGGGTGTTTCTCCTGGTCCATGAGCAGGAATCTCATAGCCTCAGGCTTTGTTATGATCCAGAATTCAATTGCTCATCCTCACTTCTTGAGCCCTGTTAGAAAACGAAATGTCTGCCAGCACTTGAGGGTGTTTTGTATATGAGGTGACTCACCTGCACCTAGAGGCAGAGGACTGAAACCCGAGAATTTGTCCAGAAAACCAAAATAAAAACAATGAGGCAGTTGGAGATGGTTTAGAGGTAGCTTTGAAGATGGGATTTTACCTTTAGAAGGGCGTGCGTGGAGGAGGAAGCAAATGGCTGTGAAGGATGGATGTAAGAGAAAGCCTGTGGCATTTGTATCTACAGTCCTTCAATTTTTTTTGCTTTATTATGTGTCTGGAGGATGATGGAGAAACACAGAAACCAAATAGTTGTTTGCTTTAGAAGTATTTTTGTCTTTAGCTCAAAGGTTGGGAGAGCCTCGTATTGGCCTTAAGCCACATGTTTTGGTTTGGTTTGTTCTCAGTGTGTCAGGGAAGGATATTTTTTTTTCTCTTCCTTACTGAGGTGAGATTTGTTGGAAAAATTCCTCCAAAACGAACCTCCCTTGGGCATGGCAGATTACACTGGGAATAAATGCTGTTTGTGGTGTATGGGGCATTGGGCAAACTATGTGGCAGTGATCTGTTTTGTCCAGCCCACCACACAGGGATTTCACAATTATTGCAGAACATAACTCAGTGTGGAAGTGATCCAACAACATTTATTATATAAATCTTTATGAAAACAAGGGACAAAAAGAAGGGCAATGCACTCACGAGTCTCAATGCTGAGCATGGAGAGCATGTGGTTTATCTCCACTGAGCAAAGTTCTGCTGCAAAACCTGTGTGCATCAGCACAGATGATAGCAAGGTACAGGAGCCCTCTGTGCCCAGCCAGCAATCTCAGTAGTCCACGAGGCATTTTCTTTTAACCTTCTTGTGACAGCGTATCCTGCCCTGCTGTTGCTGCTGCAGGAATAGTTGGTTTTAAAACTTGAATGTACTAATGAACCCCATGACACTGTTTTGGGTCAGCTTGAGTGTTTACTTTCCAAATCTGCCCTGTGAAAATAACAACAACAAAAAGTTGGTTTTAAATTGGAGTTGAACAAAATAGTTTTGTTTCTTTAAACAGCCATTGCTGAGACAGCAGCTCCTTGCCCCATTCTGCTCTGGAAACCAGGCTTGGTGCCTGGTGAAGAGAAGCCCCCTTTTCCATTAGGAAGAAGTGTGGTATATCAGTAATGGATTTGAGGCTGTTTCTTGCTTTCCATAGCATTGTTGGACAGGTGAAAATACCAGCAGGGTCACACACCTTGCTATCTGAGGGGTATGGCCTCTGCCCTGCCTGCATTTCCATTGAAACTCACTGGGTATCAAAACTCCTGTTAATATGCAGAGAGCACCCTTATAAGTTTAAAGATTTGAAGACTGTATTTCAAGAAGATTTTTACAATGAGGGTGTAAAGCACTGGCACAGGTTGCCCAGAGAAGCTGCAGATGCCCCATCCCTGGAAGTGTTCAATGCCTGGTTGGATGAGGCTTAGGGCAACCTGGCCTAGTGGGAGGTGTGTCCCTGCCCATGCCAGGAGGGTTGGACTGTATGACCTTTAAAAGGTCCCTTCCAACTCAAACTATTTTATGATTCTGTAATATCAACTTATCACCTGGCTAGAGATAAAACACAAAAGAGCAACTCTGCCAAGGGAAATGAGATGAGATTCCCATGCCACTGAATGAAATATTATCTTGTGTAAACTAGACAAAATGTGAGTCCTGAACCTTCATGTTCAACCAAACTACAGCTGTTTCAAAGTGGAACCAACAGCACTACAAAGAGTCTTGTCTTTTTTTTCCATTTCCCCTACACAAAGCAGTTGTCACAGGAGTGAGGATGAGGATGAACAGTCCATCCATCCCATCAGTCTGTTGGTAGATCACATGAGGTAGGAAACCCAACTTCCAGCTGGAGGGTCACAGTGGCCAGAAGTTGTGAGACCAAAGCCCATCTCCCAAATTCCAGCTGTGCAATTGGACCCAGGAGGAGGCTGGTTCAGAGCAATTCCCTGAACACACTTCAGACAGTCACTTAATGGTTTTCAGAACCAGAGGCTACATCCAATGCACTTTTTCTCTGTGGATTTGTCTAAATTGGTGCAAACCCCAGTTCTGGGCTCTACAACAGGATATGGTTACACAATCCCACCATGAAAACACACAGTTAGTGAAGCTGCAGATACTGCTCCTTGTTAAGCAAACCACACCCCAAGACCTTGTTTATAACATGATGGGAGGGACCACATTTGAAGGCTGTTTCATGGCAACTGAAATCATAATTAGCACAGCTATCTTCATATGTTGCAAGATAATTTCTCTTCCGGAGGGGGTGGATGTTAAAGATTATGTAAATAATCAGTTGAAATGAAGGACTCACTACTGGCTTGCTCTCTAGCTGTGATTTGGTAGGCAAAATTGGGTAACATGCATTCTTGAGCAGTCATTGCAGATTAGAATATAAAAATGGCAAAGGGGTTTTGGAAAAGGATCTTCCACTGCTTTCCAGTTCACATTTTCCTTTTCAGAGGGAAAAGAGTTCCAACTGCACGACTTCTTGAGCTGAGTGTGAGCTGAGCAACTGGTTTAGTGCTGCAAAGACAACTGTATGGTCCTTCAGCTCTCAAGCATTGCTGAGAGCAAAAGTGAGTGACAGCACAGCAGCCTGTATGGTATTAGCTGTAATTACAGCCTGCCATTGTTTGTCAGACCAGGAGGAGGAATCAAATATTTACAGTTGGGGATAAATGGAGAAGGAGGAGGGGGTTTTGAGTGTGTGTGTGGAGGGAGGGCCCAGTCCTACACTCTTTAAACAGGCTGATCCGAGAGGTGTCAGCACCTGCTCCTGCTCTTTGTCAGTAGATGCAGGAGACGCAGCAATCACGTAGAAAGGTTCAGTGCTGACAACACACCACGGCTGCCTTTGGACCTTTTTGTATTTTTAGCATTGCTGGTGTCAGAGATACCAACAGCAGAATGATCCCAGTGATTCTCACTGAGTGAGAAATGATTCACACTCTGTAAAAATAAAGCTTGATGCAAGCAGCCCTGTGTCTGCTGAAATGGGGGCTGCAGTGCTTGGACGTGTGAAAGGACCTTTCCCCCCAGTTTTTTAGGGAAGACTTGCAGGTTTTCCTGGTAGTTTGGATTGCCTTTTCTGGACAGCTCTCCTGATCAATGTTTTCTGTGAGCACTCTCTTCTGCCCTGGCCTGCCATTGAAGCTGAGCATTAAGTTGTTCTGTTCTCTGCTTCAGCCAGATATTGGTCTCATCAGTAAATAAGCCTGTAATGGTTAATTCTTCCCTCTGACCATTCCTCTGCTGTGTGATTGAAGAGGCAGTGTGAGATTGTGATACCAGAGGGTCTTGTCTCTGGCCATCTGCTCTGGGTGCTTTTTGAGGCAGGGAGAAGGTCTATTTCCAGACAAGCAGCACTTAGTTTCAGTGGGAGAATCTGGATCTTTAGCAAAAGGTTTTACATAGACTTGATATGAAGAAGGGGGAGGAGGGAGTGTGAGTGGGGAAAATATATTTTAGTTGTGCTTGTGGTTTACAAGGTCTTATGATATTTCAACAAATGGCATGTGCGTGCTGGAGAAAGGCAGTTGTAGAAGCAACCTTCAGAGAGTTGGTATGTCTTTTAATTAATTATTTACTTGGGCTCTCTAAAATGATGTTCTTAGATGCACCAAAGGCAGATGATTTTAGTACAAAAATTTTGTACTGTCTCCATAACTTTGGAAGTTGTTGGTCCTATTTAAACCCTTCTCCTTGTAGCAACATCTCTGATTCAAGGTGCCTCCTCTGAGGCTCCATCTGCACAGCAGGACCGAGGAGATGCCTTGGGAGGTTTTGCCCTGGGATCTGCTGGCTGAGCTTTGATGAGGAATGTAGTTCTTTCCCCCAGAATTGTTCATCCTCACACAAACACCTTGCCATGAGTGGCACACGGAATGACTCAGCTGCAGGAACCGAAATAATGATTCAACTAAAAGTTTAAAAAAAAGTTGCAGGATGACAGAAAAGCCTTCTGTGGACTTTCCACTCTTCCAACAACTACTTATGACCTTTTATACAGTCAGATAGGTGGCTTTATCAGACAAAAAACCTGAAGCAGGAACCCAGCTTGTTAACAGAATCACTTGGGTTGCAAGTGACATTTCTTTCCTTCCCTTTACAAGCTTGATTGCCACATTTTAAATGGCAACATTTATTCTGAGAAGAGTTGACTGAGACTTCAGCCACATCGTTGATTTATGCACCAGATACCGTCAAATTGTATTTGCATTAAAGAATGAGTCGTGAGCAGGGAGCTGGAAACTGTAGCTTAAAAGGTGAATATCCCCTGGATATCTAAGTTCAGATCTTGGGTCACAGCTTAAAATGAGTATTAACAATTCCTCAAGTCTACAGGGGGGTGTTTTTCTTTTCTTTTTCTTTTTTAAAAAAATTAAATTCAGTTGGGTAAGTCCATGCACAGTGGGCACTGTTAAAAACAGGATGGAGTCCAGCTGGTAAGTCAGGCCAGACTTGAGGTGCATCTGCAGAGAAGTGTATAACCAAATACAAGAGGTTCAGTTTATCAATTAACTTGTTATATTTGTTTGTTCATCTGGGGCTTTGAGCACCCTGATCTAGTGAAAGATATCCATGCCTATGGCTGAATGCTTAAAGGTCCTTTCCAACCCAAACCATTCTATAATTCCTCTCCATTACAGGTACAGCTCCATAAGAAGGAGGATGATACCAATGTATGGGCCACTTCAAGGTTCTTCAAAACCAATTCAGTCCTTTCCAAAAATCCCAAATTTTGTCCAGTGATCATTGCAATGGATTATATTTCCTCTCTTCTATCTCATATAGAGAAGCAAAAACTTAAAATATGGAACAAGAGGAATAAGGAAAGGAAGGGAAATGGTAACCTATTATAGCTGAGTGCCTCAGGCAAACCTCATAGTGCTCCCAAATCACAAATCCTGTTCCAAAACACACAGATGTTTTTCTCACTGAGATGGTTGTCTACTTTAGGTGGAACGGGAGAGGGGTTTAGGCTGTAAAAAAACATCTATTTTCTTAGAAGTAATCATAGAAATAGCTTAAAAACCCAGCTTGAGGTAGTTGCCTGTTATGGAAAATTGCAGCTAAAATGTAGCCAAGTTATGTGGAATAGAGAACAGAGCTGGATGCTTGAAAGGTCCTGGGCAGGCTGTACCAGGAGCATAGTAATGCAATCTGTAACCTACAGTATAAGTTATGTAAACATTGCATTTTCTGTAATGTGAAGTATAGCAGAAAGCATGTGATGGGGGAGAGAGAACCTTTAGCAGCGTCTGGTGTGTTTACTCTCGAGAAATTGTAAACGGGTGTTCGAGAACCTGCTGCTTGAGTGCCATTTAGGTCAGGAAAGCAGGCAGATAAGCACTGCTGTGGAAAATGCTGAAATCACCCGAGGGAATGATGTGAAGCTGTGTCAGGGGAGGGGAGGCTGGATGTTAGAAGAAGGTTTTTCACCCGCAGGGTGGTCATGGCCCCAAGCTTGGCAGAGTTCAAGAATTGTTTGGGCAATGCTCTCAGGGATGTGGTGGGATTGTTGGTGGGATTTGTGTGGCATCAGGAATTGGACTTTGAGGATGTCAGTGGGTAATTTCTAACTCAGGATATTCTATGAATCTCTTCTATGATTCTAAATGCCAAGACCCTCTTACATTGTTTAAGCAACATTCTTCTGGGAACCTACAGGAGAAAGAAAACCAAGCAGATACACAGACATCACTTTCCCCTAAGAATATAACTCATTAGAGGCCTGGGAAAATCAAATCAAGCTGAGTATATTGTTATCTGGGCTGTTTCAGCTTCACAAAGATTCCTTTAAAATGCAGCTATTTGGGTAAAATAATCTCTTTAGTATTTTCAGCATGAACAGAAATCTTGACTTTTTTGTTCCCCAAATAATTTCTGAGCTACTTATTTCTTTGAGAGCAAGTATTTTAGCACATTTTGGTTTCTTCTCTGTCTCTTCTGCCTCTAGACTCAGTGATCCTCCAGAGCATGCTAATTGAGAGGAACATCTGCCAGGAGTTTTGGGGCTATGATCCTCCAAACAAGGCTCTCCTGGGACATCTACATGGAGAGAAAAGCCAGGAGTGGGAAGGGAAAGCTGGATAGGGAGGTAATGAAATTTCTGCAGGACTGCTTGGAGCCAGAGCCAGGAAACAGCAATAGTTGCCTGGCTCAAGTCAGTCCCTTCAGCTGGGCTTGAGCTCTTGCTTTTCATCTCTTTGAGACCGTGTTATCTATTTTGAGGAGACACTGGTACTTCAGGTCCTTTCTTCATTTTGCTTTCCATTATCTCAAGAAACTGGTCTGTTCTGACCCTGTCCTGGCTAGTTCTCATTTCAAGCTGATGTTCAAACACTGCCATATGAGGACAGCCAGGGAGGATTTGCCAAACAGAAGCTGGGCAAGCCACAACAAGCTGGATTTGAATGAGTGAAGTAAAAATGGAAATTACAGGAACATAATTTTGAATGTCTCAGCGAGTCACAATCTGTTAGAAACAGAATGCCATTTGGAGATTGGAAAAAATATGGGATATACCACATAATTTTTGTTCACATTGGAAAGACCATTATCCTGCTGTGAGACTCCAAAAGGTGTGTAACCCAACAAGAGTTTTACTGGCAGAGTTAACTTCAGAAGCAGAGTAGGAATTGAATATGTAGTCTGGGACCTGAAACATGAAAATCAGAGTACAGTTATGCTCTGTTCTCTATTCTAGATAGACCTGTGATATTTAGAGAGAAAAAAATACAATGCTTTCTGATCTGGAAGAGTTGTAACTCCGTATATTAACCTGAGAGTAGATGGCAAGAAAAGCCCTGTCCAGATGAAGGAAGCTTTGTGGTTTATCCTTTATAATCATCTTATCTGAACAAAGAGGCATAGCATGTATGTGATGATTAATCTCAGACTCTATTTGGTTGGAGAATGCTATTAATTTTTTAAGAATGTCTAAAAGTAAATGTATAGCACTGCCTTGGACAGGTTTGGTTTGGGAAGTGTTTCATTTGAAGACCCTATTTCCCTGGCACTTTTCAGTGATGACTGCACAGGAAATAGCATTTTTTAAAGTATTACCTGGTAATGTGATTTGTTATGTCTCCATATCATCCTTCTGTGCAGATGCTCTGAGAAAATACAGCTGGGACACGGCCTGTCTCTGTGCCAGTCAGTGCCCTGCTTGCTCTGAGCATGGGCTTCAGAGGAACCTCTCCACAACCATGGAGGACCTTGTTTTCTTAACCTGTGTGTGGTGCTCCCACCCACCCAAAGCATCTGCTGGGAGCAGTGTTGTCAATGTTGAGGCTGCTGGGAAAGCAGAGTTTTCAATGACCTAATGAGGAAGGAAGACACTAATGCCCTAGGTCTGATCCTGTCACTTGTGCTGATGCTCAAAGGAATCTGTTGGCTTGGAGAAACCAGGAGTGCAGGCATGACCCGGCCATGCTGATAATGATACTCCTCTTGAATGTCACATTCCTTTTTGTAGTGCAAGACCGAGACTTTTAGTGAATTCTTTACAAGCTGGTTCATAGTCTCAGTTAAGTAATGCATCCATTATTCATTGAGTTAATTATGACAGTTACAAGGGACCAAATAAGAGCAGGGCTAAATTACAGTGGGCATCAGAGCCCCTGCCCCTGGTCAGGGTGTATAGAAGAGGAGGGCAGGCAGGGTGGGGATGGCTGCAGGGCACTCAGGGCAGGCAGGGTGGGGATGGCTGCAGGGCACTGTTACAGACCCTTTTCTCTCAGCAGCCTCATTTCTTACTCTGTGTCAGTGAGGGGGCTGCAGAGAGGAGAGCTATGGAGTGTGCCAGAACATGACATGAATGAAGAACAGAAGATTGCTCTGTTCCATATCTCCCTTTCTTCTCCTTTTTTAATCTTTCCCCCCCCACACCTCGTTTCATGCCTGCAACCTTTTACTTCTTTTCTGTGTCATCTTTAGAAATCAGCTGCGTTACCTTAGTGAAAATGTCACTTCCAAGGTGTGATGACTTGGAAATCAAGGCCAGTCCTGCTGCACAGAGAGGCCAGATGTGAATGTGACTCAGGCTTGTGGCTTTTGGGCTCAGTTTCCTGAAGGCCAGGGAAGCTGGGAGGGCTGAGCCTGTCATGGGTCTATATGACTGTTTGTAGCCCAGTCAGTTTAATTCTGTAGGGTGAGCACTGAGCTGTGCTGGCTGTGCACGTGGGCCTTGTGTGGGGTAGGGGAGAGAAACCCCTGTTTGGGGAAAGTCAACCTAATGGACCCAAGTGCAAATTTTTCACATGCATGTACAAAGCTGTGCTTGACTTTGGCTTCTGGCTGGTGCAAGTCTGGATGAGCAGGAAGGAGGAAGCATCCACCGACTTTACAGGGCCTTCCTTGCTCTGCTTAGTTCCTTTCAAAGGGGGCTGGGTGGTGCACACCCCAGTGCCATGATGGGATGTCCTGCTCAGAGACCTGTCCTGCTCAGAGACCTGTCCTGCTCAGAGACCTGTCCTGCTCGCATCACATGAGCACCTGCCGGTCTGGATCATCCCCCAGGGCAGCTCATATTCCCTCCATGGGACACTTGAGACATCATGCCTTGAGCACCTTGGAGATTCTTATTTTGGTAACTCAAGGTTGTTCTGACAGCAGGGCAGGTCACTGTAAGAGTCTTGTTTTGTGGAGTGTTTCTTGTTGCAGCTCTCGCTGTCCCCTGCCCAAGGGCTGGGCTGTCGGGGTGGTACCCACCCAGCCAAGCCTTCTTCTGCTTTAGAGTTATCTGAGTTCAGCCCCCTGGGGCAGAGCCCATGGACTCAGAGGTGCAGAGGTTCAGCTGCTGTGAACTCTGTCCTAGTTTTGGCCTTCTGCCTTAAGTGATGTGCGACATAGGTATGTGCTAGCTAGTCTTACCTGTAGCCTGATAGGTGTTTTACTGCTCTTCAGAGATCCTTCCTCTGTATTTGTGTTTTGCAGAGCCCTGATGGCTTCACATCTTTCTCACCCTGCCAGCTGTGATTTAGTGTTTCTGCCTTAAAACAGCCTCTTGCTGCAGGGATGGATTTTGTGCTACATCAAGTGCCCCTGGAGAGGGAATTACTGTCTGCTTCCCTGCTGTGGAAACACAGGAGCCTCTCTGGGGGGCTCTGACCACTTAAGGAGGGTGCACAGCTGCTGGGACATGGTTCTGGGGATCCTTTCAGCAGCTCAGGTTGTGTCAAGGTTGTACAGAGCACCCAGTGCTCTTGTGCGGGTGTTCAGTCAAGATTCTTAACTACAGATTTGCTGTCCTGTGCACCCTGCTGGAGTTTGGGAGGTTTGGCATCTCTGTATCCTGTGGTAATGGTCTTTTCTTTCAGTCTGCTGCTAATGAACTTGTAAACTAAAGAGAAAGGAATAATTTGGGAGCTGATGGACATGGGCAGACTCACAGCTGGATGCAATGAAGTTGGCTTTGGAGACCAGTATTGGACTATCCTGCCTTAGCCAGCACTCAGCACACCTGAGAACTGGGGACAGAACGGTCTCTGTGCCCCTGGGCCCTGTGCTTCTGTAAGAGTGAGGAACTGTCCCAGTTACTTTTATTAATAGAAAACTCTATAAATCTGTTTTTTTATTGATGTTATGACTATCCCTTGCTGAATGTTTGTGTGTGGATAATTCTGGTTACAAAATATCTCCTTGCTTACAATTGCCTTATCAAAACTAGAGGGAATCAGAATTCTCTCATGTCCAGTTGTATGAGGCCAGGCTAGTGCTATTTTCCTGCTAAGAGTTTTTCCACAGAAAATAAAAGATCTAGCTGGTATTCATGTAGATGGGGTTTTTTGGTGTTTTTTTTTCTGTTTGGTTGGTTTTGGGTTGGGTTCTTTTTGATGGTTATTGGGTTGAGAGTTTTGTTGTTGTTGGCTTGGTTTGGTTTTGGTTTTTTGGGGGCTTGTTTGTTTGTTTTGTGTTATTGACAATTAATTTATATTTCATATGCTCATCTTGCTTAAGATTGTCAGTGTTGTTTGGAATTCTTAGCTTTACATTGCTTCAGGTAAATGGCTGATAAGCCAGTTGTCCTCATTTTTGAACGTTTTTTTCTTCCTGCTTTGGCTGCTGGGTAATTGAATGCTGGTCATAGTCATGTTTTTGGTATCCTCATTTCTCTGTGAATATGAGACTAGCATTAGTGTTGCTGATATAAAATCCTGTAATTGTCTGAGAGTAGAAAATGCTGGATATGACATCAGTGGTGATGCCACCAAGTTGTGGGATGTTTTAAAGATGCCAGTGATACAGCCTGGGGTGGAATGGATGTTCACCATTCATCCCTTTGCCATCTGCTACACAACAGAGGCAGTGGGACTTTTCTGCAAAAATAAAGTTCCCCTTTCAGGTTTTTGTGTTGCTGTAGAAAACACAGAACATCCTCTTTCACTTTTAGGAGGAAATGATCCTGAACAAAGCCCTGCCTGTGCTGTGGCCCCCAGGCAGATGGCCAGTGTCATTATCCTTTAAGGGCACATGAACAGCAACCTTCAGTTCAGGGGCACTGAGTTGTATCTCTCCCATGAGGTGCCACAATGGGGACAAGGCATGGATCCCTCTTGTGTTGTCAGTGCTGCTGGACCAGACAATGTCAGTGTGAAAAACATTTATCCTGCTGTTGACCTGTCTTCTGGACAGGGATTTGGAGAGGGCAGCACTGCAGATAAATGCAAACTACCAGATTGAAACAGCTCTGAGACCATTGGCTTTTCTGCAGCCAGATGCAGTTGAGAGACCACCCTCCACTGCATGCTTAGAGGAAGGCACACTCTTCATAACAGGCCAAAATCACAGACTTGTGTTTGAACCATAATCATCTCTAGAAAGGAGTTTCTCAGTCATTGACATATGCCCAGAAGCCTTCACAATGAATAGGCCTCACAGTCTCATCTTCTGAGCATCGCAGACATTTGGTCGTATCTTCAGCTGGTGAAAACTGGCACGGCTTTGTTGCCTTTCCAAGTCAATTTGCCATAAGTGAAGATTGATCTTTCTGTTCTCCTTCACTTGAAGGTCATGTAACTTTTGTGGCTTTGTGCAATATGTTCTTTCTAAAGAGAAATGAATGTGCAGTTGTGTTTTATTTTGCAATGTTCTTCTAAAGTACCCAGTTCAAAGACTGGGCGTGCTTGACACTCTTTCCACCCGTGTCTTTCAAACTAATAATCCTCTGATGCCTCTCACGTGATCTGTTGGTCCTGCAACAGTTTGAGCTTTGATGGAATAGGAGTCTTTGAACAACAAGGGAGCACTGGAAAATCTGGGGAACTTCTGTTTTAGAAGCTTTGATACTGTGCTGGGTACTCTCTCCTACTGTTAGGCTGCTTCAGTGTTTCCAGTCACACAGGGTCATTTTATAATAGATAAGGGGAGGATTCTCACTTGAGTTGTCTGCAGTTTTCTTAGTTGCCTGGGGAAGACCATAACTTACCCACTAAGACTACCAGTACCTGGTTTTCAACAGGATCTAAGAGCAAGATGCTTCAAAGGAACAATGTAGGAAGCTGGAGAAGAATCAGCCCCCACAGAGGCAAGTTCTCATTCTAAAGCCTCAGTAAGAGGCAGACATTTTTCCATCCCACTCTTTCTTCTCTGTGGTGATTAACTGTGTCAGCTGCTACTCACTTGTGAGCAAAGGTTTAAGAATTTCTCTCACAGATAGTGCAGACATGAGTCGTTCTGCAGCCCTACTGAAATCAGGACTCAGCTTCCTGCCCAGTCAGGCTTTGAATCAAACCCCTCAGTGTGGCAGGGAAGTGGATTGTTCGCTAGGTATCCTCCAGACCTGCTTCCAAAGGGATCCTGAAGATGAGAGCTCAGAGCACTTTGGGAAGCTGGAGGAATCCCTAAGCATTTACAGGAATAAGCAGACTGGAGAGAGTTTCAGGCACTGAAAGCAATGGGGAGAAAACGTCTCCTTTGAAAGCCAGTAAAGTCTGGGCTCCAAAACCCAGCAGAGGTTTTCAGGAGCTATTACCTTTTCTGAGAGGAAAACCACATAGTCTGAACTATCAAACCACAGCTGCCCCCAGGCTCTGGGTTGTTAAAGGCAGATTATCTTTAAAGGCCAAGCCCAGTAAGCCTGGTACAAGTGGTGTGGAGAAGGAGGTGTGCTACAAGACAGGATCTCAGTTGCTTGAAGATTATCAGGGTGCATCACAGAGTAATGGGAGAAGAAGCCAGCAGTGTCATAAGCACTGTGAGGACTCACATCTGCTTTCTAATGTGTCCTTCTGGGCGTTCTTTGCTGTCAAGGGAGAGCTCAGCTCTTCCCATAACAGGGAATGAGCAGAGGCTTCTTGCTCTGTTTGCCCACAGGTTTCTGAGAATTCATAGGAGCTCAGTATGTTTGTGGCTTCTCTTCTTGTTGAAATAGGACAACAATTCCCACAGGCAGTGGGGCATGTGGGGAGACCACGTACAGGAGTTGTCTCCCTCATGTACTGGGAGGAAATGACTGCAGATCACTTCACAGATCACTTCTGTGAAGCTGCCACTTTCATAGGTCTGATCTCCAGGAAGAATCACCTCTAAGGAGAAAAGGGTGACTGCCCTGTGACACTGAGTGCATCTGTCAGTGCTGTTTCACTTTAAGAAGTCAGTAATTGATCTCAAAGGTCTTGTGTGTACTTGATGATGCCTCAGAAATCCTGAGTCGCTCTTTACCCAAATTCACCCTGGCACACTCTATGGTTGTATGATGGTTGGGAAAGTCCTCAAGTATGAGAGTGTTAAAACTGTCTTCTTCCCAAAAGCGTAGTCATGCTGCTTTTATAATAAGAAAGTAGGTTGGATGTCACATTTCTTGAAAACAAACCAGCTGTGTGTCAGTCCCAGCATTTCTCAGGTGTTGGGACACAGCTCAGTTTTGCTGTCTGCTTGTGCTCAGAATCTCCTGCATGTTAAACTCCAGGAGGGCCAACACAGGTTTATACCTGCAAGATATTAAGTACAAATTTCATTTATATCAGACAGAAACATCTTGGACTGCTGTCTCAGTCCCTGCCCTTGACACAGTTACAGGTCTGTATCAATGTGAAAAAACCAAATGAACAATTTTTCCCCTTTTTTTGGATTTTGTAGGGTGTGTGGGGCCATGCTCAGCTTGGCTCTGCCCTACATTTACTGCTGTCCATGCACATGCATGTTTGTGTCACTTGGATCCTTCTGTCTTTGCTAAGCATTATGACTGTATACACAGCTAGTTGCTGGGGTCATCTGAAGTGCATTTGCTTTCATTTTGCAGTAACTTGGTCACGAATTTAAGCTCTGAAGGGCACCAAGCAATTGTGTTTATCAGTAGGAGCTTTGCTTGCTATTGGATCCTTTTCTAAGTTATCTTAAACCAAAGTCACCGCCGGTATCCTGGGAGCTTAACATCACACAATTGTTTGAGTATTCATTAAGCTCTAAGTACTTAAACAGTGAAACCTCTACAAAGGCACCTCTGAAAGCTGAAGAAAAATATAACTGCATATAACGAAACTGTCCTGCTGGTAGCCATAAATCAGTAGGTTTTTAGTAGCTTTTGATGAGCATCTTAATGGAACCCATCAGTCTGCCTGCATTTCAAGTTTCAGCCATTGTTACACATTACCCAGGTGATCACAGATCCTCTGATGACAGATAGATACAACTTGAGAAAGATTTAGCAGAACAAGAGTTTATCTGAAATTGTGACCTGACAACTGCTATGTCTCTAACTGCCTGAAATTGCTGGTGTGCATCTTTACAGGATGCACAGAGACTGCACTGATGCCATTTTGTCTTTTGTGGCACCTCAGCTATTTGTCTTCCCATGTCTCCTACCCTCATTTTCTACCTGCAGGCAATAGCATTCACTCCTGTCACACCTGGCCCAGGAGACATGGAGTTAAAATTCACACAAAAGAGAGAAACTAGAAAAGCAATGAGCCAATATCATGAGGAATTTGGGATGGTAAAAAATTTGGGCAGCTCCTGCTGCTTCCCAGTCATGTAATTCACTTTCCTTTAGCAATAGGTGCAGCATAGCTACTTGAGAGTCTCACCCATTTTATTTTGCTCCTGTTTCAAAGCTAACAGTAAAGAAAAAAAGGTCCAAATGACCATCCTATGGTTTAGGAACGTGAGAAAGCATGAATTGATAGTTTTAGGCACTTCTCTTCAACCAGCCCTCCTGAAGGCTGTTTGAGCTGTAAAGCCCATCCATCACTTTGGCTGCTGACGCCAGTGCCACTGCCAGAGAAAGATCAGTCAAGTTGGATTATCAAAGTCAAAGCCAGAGACAGCTCTGGTGGGAAGTGGTTGAGAAAGTCTCATGTCTTAATTCCTCATTGCTTAGGAAATGAAAAGGGGATTGTGTGCAAGGGGTGGGAATACCCTGTTTCTCATTATCTGAATGCGTGGTCCTGAAAGAGAGGGTGGAGCCCCTGTGCAAAAGATAAGTCATATTTAATAGCTTGTTTCCATGTTTTTGGCTTCCAGTGCTCTCTTCTGGGAGCTGGAGTCCAAGGGATTTGCACGTGAACTCCTATATGGCTAATAGGAAATAGGAAGGGATGATTGGGGTTTTTTGTGAAAGAGCCAGACATAGGGAAACAGAAAAACCAGACCTGGAACATGGAGTGAAAGCTCTTTCCTCATAAGAAAGTGAGCACTGTGGCTTTAGAGGTGCAGAGGCAGTCCCAGATCTGTGCTGTGTTCAGCAGGGCTGGCTGTGCCCCAGGCACTGGCTGTGAGAGCCGTCAGAGCAGGGCTGTCACTGGGCTTGACAGGGCGGCTGTGCCACGGGGAGTGGATGTGACTGATGCCATCTGTCTGTGCCGGTAGTGGGGATGCCCTCCGGGGAGTGAGTGGCCATGGCAGCTCAGCACAGGGTGCAGCCTGGGAGCTGCAGCTTCGCCAGGTAGGCACAGGATCATCTGGAAGCGTCTCCAGGGCACAAGACAGGGGTTTGCACTGGCCCATGAGCTGCACTCTGGTGTGATCACTCACCAGCCCTGTCTCTTGGCTCAGTTCTGAACATAAACCAACTCAGAAGCCTTTCTTTTGGTGTTTGTTTTCTGGATTTTTTTTCTGTGGAAACCAGAGCTTCTTGATAGGTATGGGTGTTCCAAACCCAGCTATTTCTGCTGGGACATTTCAGGACTTTTTGCAGGATTGCTTGTGTGTGAGAACAGGTTTTTGTAACTAAAATCCAAGTTTTCCCACATCTCTACCACCCCATATGGGATCTCTTGTGGGGGATGTACATGTGACTTACTTAGATTTTAGGAAAGAAAACTTACCTGACAACCAAAATCTCCTTCAGAAAAATAATATGATAAACCTTTTCTAGTTCCATGAAACGTTTCTCAGAAGGCAGGAAACAATTCCCTACCTCCCTCCTCCCTGTGGTTAAACAAGGCTGAGCAGTGGATGGGCAAGATGAGGCTTGATGGGGGTGAAGGGCCCTGCATGCCCTGGGGCTGGCGGGCACAGGCTCAGAGCTGGCAAAAGCCAGCGAGCTCCCACCTATGCCTGCAGTGAACCAGGAACTGGGAATGTGTCCCTGCAGCAGCTCAGCAAGTGCTGAACAAGAAGATATAGGTATTTGCTAAAGGCCAGGTACCTAAATCTGTCTTCAGGGGGAACTTTGCACAGAAATCCACTGAAGACCAAGGAAGTAGCATCCTTGTTGGACCTTCAGGAGAAGTTTCAACACCATCTGTGACAATTAAGCAGGGAGGTGAATTTCAATACAAGATGGGAACTCAGAATACACAACTGTAGCTTGCGCTGTGCAGTGTGGTAGGGCCAAGATACCCTCTAAAAGTTGTTAAAGGTTCTCTGGTAGCAGACTTTTAGGAGCACTGACTCAAGGCATAACTGCACTGCAGGTAACACGCTCACTGCTTCCCACATAAATTCATCACTGGCTACTTTGTCCCTCATCAGATTTGATTTAGGTCTCTCAAACTGCATTAAAAATGGAAAGAATGGTGCTGTTAACTTCCACAGCTGCTGATTGCAGTCATGTTGTTGCATTAGACAGTTCAATGGTTGGGTCAAGCTGTGGTGTCGTTCCAATGACAGAGCGAGACCTGCTGTGCAGAGCTGGTTCTGCTCTGTGGTGCCTCCCCTGCTCCAGTGGGGCTTGCAGGGGTGGTTTAACTTGCCTGCCCCGTGGTTGGGACATCATATCACAGTGAGTGACTCTCAAAATAGCTACTGGTGTTGGATGTCTTGGCAGAGAGGCCAAAGACTGGATGCACCACAGGGAATGAGCTCAGGGCTCGCTGTAGAAGAGACCCCTTTAGTTAAGGGTCAGGGCCCATGGACAGGCAGCAGTGAAGGGGGACTTTGGGATTATTTGTGGACAGACAGCTGACATCAGCCTGCAGGGCTGCTTTGTGTAGGGTATTTCACTGTAATTTAAAATTCAGTGTATTTATAATGCTTAAAAAAAATAAGCTGAAAGAGAGCAACAGGAAGAGGGTCCAAAATAAAAGATTGCAAGAAATCAAATGAGCAGTTTCCAAGAGTTACATGTCTGGGTACTGCTCTAGGTAGAACATCACTTGTTTTCTAAGATCAGCTTTCAGCTTAGGCCACAGTAGTGAGAACATGATCACTTGAGCATCTGTACTGGCTCTGGTTAAAGGCCCAACTTAGTCTAGTACCTTGTCCTTGGCTGGAACCAGTAACAGAGAAACTGTTTGTAGTGTGATCCTTCCTCTGGCATAACCTCTAGCCCATGGTCCCATCTGCTGGCACCAGCATCCTCATGTTTCTTTGGTGCATCCTGTTATTGCAGTGGTTCCAGATCTGGGGTTTGGTCTGGGTTTTTATTGTGGTTTGGTTTGGTTTGTTTTTGTGAGGGCACTGAACATTTGTGTTTTAATAAACTTTCTGCCCTTTGTATCTCTACAGGCCTTGGTCACCTCCTGTGCCATGTCCTTTCTGAGCTAAGGTATCCTCCCACATGGAGAAAGGAGCTGTGCAGAATGCAAAATCACTGGTCAGTCTGTTCTTCTCTATCCTATCATTTCTGTGAGAGGGTGATGAGACATTCCTGCCCAGAATTCACAACTTAGGTGCATCACAGGGTCATTTTTCATGGTAGCTTTAAAAAAGGAAGGCTTTACCTTCTCTTCTCTAGCCTTTCAGCAATACTTTAGGATCCTGCATGTCTTTATGTCCATTCCTGAGCCTCGAGCTGGCAATTTTAAAGCACTATCTGTGGCAACCCTGAGAAAAAAGATAGATGACTGTGAGAGCAGAAGGAAGTGCTGTGTCTGCCCTGAAAGTGGAGAATTGCATATGCAGGCAAACACTTCTGATTTTATACTTTTCCAGTGTATTATTTGTGCTCTCAGAGCACGACCAGTGTCCCTTTGGGGCACATCTGCTTGGCTGGCTTTGGAAGTGGCCTGACTGCAGCAATCAAGACTAGCAGAGCAAAGCATTTGCAAGTTCATGGTCATTTTTGAGAGCTCTCTGAATTACTGCCTGGTTTATGTGGCTGCTGTGCTAAGAAGAAAGAGGAACTTGTTTGAGTTGTAGATTTTGAGTGGTTCAGAAAGGCCTTGTAACCTCCAGGGTGTGGAGTCTGCCTTGTACCAGGCACTGGTGCTGGTAACAGCAGTGTAATCTTGTCCTGGGGTTATTCTGTGTACATCCCCTGCTCCTGTTGTGGTTTTGAATTTCCCTAAACCACTTTTTTCCTGAACTTAAGCAGCAAAGATGAAATCCCCCTTCACTGCATTTTTATTCCTATTCATAGATGATATTGTTTCACTGAGAAAATTAATTTGATTGTGAAATACCACGTTTCTCAACTCTTCCCCTCTGTGTCTGGAGACCTCTATTCCCTTTTGTATATGTTGTGATATAAATCTGTTGTACAGCACATGTTACATAGACATGTGCTACTTACAGACTAAACAGCTTCTACTTCACTGAGGTATTTACTTTCCTCAATTTAAACCTATTCATCAAAGATCCAGTAAGGACTGGAGTTTTTGCTTTTATTTATGTACATGGCTTGTACTTAGATAAATAGAAGAAATCTTCCCACTCTTGGAAATGTCCATTGGTTCCACTTAGAGGGCTTGACTTCATCTGCTCAGACCAGCTTTGCTGGCCACGGTACTCTATCTGTTTTTATTCAGTAACAGAGTAAAGCTGGTGACTCTCAACTCTCCTCCCCAGGAAGAGCAGGCTTTGATATGGCAATATAGGTAGAATTAAAATGATTTAAATCTTAAAGTGGACTTAGGGAGATGGCAGTAATACCCCCCTGGGCTGTATGCAAGAGAATCTGTTGCATTTGGGGAAGAAGAGAAAGAAGTGCTGAGTATTTAGATGTCTGTTCTGTTTTGCTTCGTCACAGAAAGAGGGACGGTGCAAAAGGGCAAGGTGGGGGGCAGAACAGATTTTCTGTTTGGGCATGGGCAGGGAGAAATAACATACTGTAAATATTGCAGCTGACACAGCAGAGACCTATTTGGCTTGGAATATAGGGCAATAAATGCAGTCAGGTGATTCAGGGGTGTTGTGCATGAATCTGCCAGGTAGTTATGGGAGAGCAGATCAGGAAATAATTACAGCTGATAAGGGGAGCTTGTAAGGAGGCCAGCACCTTCTGTGACCATGAGAGGAGTTAATGATTAACTGTTATGGAAAAGCTGGAAGCACATTCTCCCTTTCTTCGAAGTCACACCCGGCTGCTCTCCTGCATCATTAACCTGAGCACGGCAAAGCTGAACACGGAGCGCTGAGTGAGAACCAGCGATAATTCAGGGCAGCCTCCAGGGTGTGAATGGGGATGCTGGTTGGTTCTGGGAAGGGCATGGTTGGCAAGACGCTGTGTCTGCTCAGGTGCCTGAATCTCCTGGATTTATCTCCTGGGAAAATCCATACTGCTCCTGGCAAAACTGGGGGAGATTTCTGTCCTCTGTCCACTGCAAATGAACCCCCACCCTGGCAATGGCTCGTGTGAGTGGGTGACAGCAGTGTGGCTTGAAAACGGATTTGGGGAAAAGATGCAAGAGGGAGGAGAAGGGGAATGTCCTGTAGGTGCAGCAGTGTATGACTCTGGTGCTTCAGGACAGGTACACTGACACACACAGAGTGCAGCCAGGACAGCTGGCCCAAGGGATATTCCAGACCACATGGCACCTTGCTCAGTGTATGAGCTGTGGGAATGCTGGCCAGGGCTGCTGCTGGGGAACCCACTGGGCATCAACCAGAGGGTGGAGAGCAATTGCTTTGTTATATTCTAACTAATTTTTAAAAAGTTTTTCTCATTGTTATCCCTTCCATTTCTGTCCTATTAAACTGTCTTCATCTCGATCCCTGAATTTTACTTCTTTTTTTTTTCTCCAATTCTCTCCTCCATCCCACTGTGGGGGGAGTGAGCAAGTGGTTGTGTTCAGCTACCTGCTGAAAACTGCAACAGGCCCAGCTATAAACCTCTGCATGGTTCATCTGCAATTAGCACCAACTTTCCCTGCTCATATTTGCCCCTGGCAAGACAAGGTGCTGCCAAACCCCATGGACCCACCATGCTGGACCCACAGGGCATGTGAAGGTGTGTTGTCAGGCCAAGGGCAGTGGGGGAAAATCCACAGGCTGTTGTTGGGACTGTTGTTGCTGTCTGTGTTGGATAATTTTGGCCAAGATCCAGACTCCATCATCATTTCTGAGAAAATTACGTCATTAATGTATTGTTGTAATCGATAGGCCATGGCCCTGATTCAGCAAGACACTTAAGTGCAGGGCTAATATCCATCCCACAGTCTGGGACCTTGATGGGCTGCTTTATTTTTTAAGAACCTGCTTTTGCATTTCAAATTGGATTTGTGCTAAACTGAGGCTTTTTGTGCTTACAGAGAGCATCAGCCCTTCCTGACCACGAGGTGCCATGTGCTCACAGTATAAATAGGACCTCCAAGCTGGGAGATGCCACTGTGAGGAGAACAAAAAGCTGGGAAGAGCCCAGAAAAGGGAGAGTCTGTTACCAAATGGTGCATTTGCCTCTTGTAGCCCTCCTTACCCACACAGAGGGCTGATACAGAGATGACAGGTTTTGGAGTGGAAATGTGAACTTGGCTAATTCACATTTGGCTGTTCTTAATGTTGGCTGAGCCTGCAGTGTCCAGGAGGTAAAGGGAGGGAGATAACCTTCTTAAATGGGGAAAAAAGCAATTAGGGATCTCTTACAATGCATGCTGGAGGGAAGCAGGAGCTCAGATTTTTTTCCCATGTACACCTTAAATGAATCCTTACAAGGATTTGTTTTTCTTAACATTTCAAATTTTTTATTTATTTTTGTTTATATTCAAAAGTACAAATTCTATCATTAGAGAAGTGTTTCTTTTAGTGTGGTTTGGGGGGGCCAGTTAAGGATGATTTAGAAACAGTTGTGAAGCAATTGTTCATTAGACTTATAGCTATGTTTCATTTATTTTTAATTGTGTTCAGCTTGGATAGCTTTTAATCACTTTAATGCTTATCCTCAGGTTTCACTAATTGTTATTTATTCCATTCAGTTGTGTCTTACAAACATTAGTTTTCCCTCACAGATCTCCTGAAGTGACCCCTAGAAAGCTGCAGGGAAGGCTGGGATTTTCAAACCACCTTGAGAACAGCTTTCAGTGTCCACCTTAGCCTGAGCCAGAGTGAGCAGAAGAACTGGGATCCTACAATGCCTTGGGTGCTTTGGGGAAATTACCTCTCACCTATATTTAGGTAGTGCAGTAAAGCCCAATTCAGTAAATACTTAATCAGAACCTCACTTTAAAGCATGCAGCCAGGGTTGCCCCTCTTTGACAAACTCTGCTGGGGGTTCAGGTATCAGGTGTAGGGAGTGGCTGGAGCCACTCAGCTCCTGGGAAGCTTTGCTGCATTCAGGTAGTAAGAAGGAGGAGTCCTGAGTTTCAGGTGTTGAGCTCGTGCCACCTGGAATTATTCTGGTGACTCGGAGGGAGGTGGTATAATTTATGCACCCATCAGAGTACTCAGCAGTGATTTGGGGTTTGTTTATTATTGCAGCCCCAAAGGGAGAACTGGGGGGACTGAAGGTCACCCTCACACACGCAGAGTGTGTATATCAGGAAAGATATTGAGGTACTAGAGTGGGTCCAGAGAAGAGCAACAAGGCTGGAGAAGGGACTGGAGCACAAGTGCTGTGGGGAGAGGCTGAGGGAGCT
>JAWWLZ010000025.1:15129234-15141422 GCA_035041345.1 Poliocrania exsul
AAAGGGACTGGAGCTGGACCAAGGGTTGGACTTGATGATCTCAGAGGTCTTTTCCAACCCAATCCATTCTGTGATTCTGTAGGTTGAGGTTCTGGATAAAGCCAGTTCCTTCTGAATCTTGTATTTCATCATAGTTAGTCCTGCTAGACTCAGACAAAGCAGCTTCAGAGGGGAACAGCCTTCACCATAATTAAGGAGATCAGCATCTGACACTAATCCAGAAAAATTCAGTCCAGGCTGTAGCAGGTAACAGGAGCTGGGCATGATGGCTGCACCTGCACCTTCTACCTGAAAAAGTCACTTTCACCTGTCATCCCCTTTTCTTTCTTCTGTGAATCACAACCTGCAAAAGAAAATTTTAACTTGAGATGACATTGCAGGTCAAAATGTACTTGATCTTTATTTCACACTGCTAGAATGGCTTGAGCAAAGTATTTAGTCCAAACGGAATTTTTTTTTTTTTTTAAGAGAACAGGCCTAGTAAAACTCTACTGTTTATTTGATCCTTTTTAAGGTCTCATGAAAATTACAGCCTGCCTTTTCCACAGTAAAAAAGGGATATCTTGAAGGTGCCAAGCAACTCATTCAAGGGCAATACTGTTGCTTGGTTTTAACTCCTCTTCTGGTGTGGTATTTAAAGGATCACGTAGAGATGTGGTACATTTTAAACTCTTGAAAACAATGCAGCAGGCTTTAAAAATTCCCAGAATTAATTACTGCAGTGAAAAAAGTCATCATCACAAACCTGTAACTGGCTCATCCACCAGTTACAGGAATAAAGGAGTTGCAAGGCAGGACATGCCCTGCACACTGAGCTCGGAGGGGTCATTGGGTTAAGGTGGTGCTGCCATTCCCATCACTGGCGCACAACAGAAGCTGCTGTAGGTGGCCCAGCAAGATGTTTTCATACTTTTTATATTCATGGCAACTTTTTGTCTCTAAACTACACAGTGGAACAGCTGCACTGTACAAACCCCAGCATCTCATCCAGGCACAGCCTTGGAAAGCTGGACTGGTTTTGTGTGGGGCAGTAAGTGCTGGACAGTCATCCCATAACTTGAGAGATGTGGATGATCCACCAGTGTGCAGGATCCCAAGCTGGTGGAGAGGAGGGAATGTGGGAAGCTGCAGGCAGGGAGGGAATTTGGCTGCACAAGTTTCTGGGATTCTTAAACTGGCGTGAGTGAACAGGACTCATCAGCCAACAGAGATGTGCTTCCAAACCACTTTTATTGACAAAGGCATTTAAAGCCTGGATTCAAATGCATGTAAAGACTGGATTCAATAAGATGGCAGAGTGCTGAAAATACTGATCAGGGATGTTTAATCAAGCACAAGTGATTGAGGAGCAGTTAAAGTAAGGGAATACCTTACAGAGTAAGGTATGAAGTGGCCAGTTAAACTGCTGCATTCACTCTGCATCCCTTTGGTTCAGTTTTTCTTATGCCTCCATGTGAAATCCTCTACAAATAAAATAGACAACAGTTTGTGAAACTTCTGGTGTGCCTGCCATGAAGGATTTCAGCCATGTCCTCAAAGATATATATTCTTGTAATTAATTGTGGGCTTTTTCACAGTTTCAGATCCTTCTCATAAAGGATGTCAGGATGGTAACCAGCTGTAGCACTTCTGACATGGCAGATGTAGGGAGATCTCCCTATGGAGCATCATCAAGGCTGGGATTCAGACTTGCTTTTCCACTTGGTATGATTCAGATGTGAGCTTGTTACCTCCTTCAGTTAAAATCCTGTTGAAGCCCTCTGAGATTCACAAGTTGCTCTACACTGCTGGCCACTTGTAACGCAAGCACTGCAGCTCAGCAGTTCTTTAGGCCTTCAGAAAAGCATCCTGCAGTGGAAATTCTGTACAAAGGGAACAAGTACAGTCAGTAGTAATGAAATAAATACCTCAGTGCTGCATTTGGGCGTGAAAGTGCTTCTTGGGATGGTTTGCCTCATCAGAGGTCTGTTTTTCCGGCACAAGCCAGAATCTGCTTCTCTGTCCAGGCAGCTTGGCTAGTAGGGAGATGGGAGCATCCTCATTTTCCTGTGCTCTTAAGTCTGACTATTTTACAGGTAATTCTTGTGTTGGAAAACCAAGGTGGGTGGCCTAATCTATAAGAACAGAAAGGAAATCCAGTGTGTATTTTGTTCCTCCAGGGATAATGAAGGCCCTCATTTTAGGAGATGGCATGGGAGAGCTTTTATCTGAACAGGCCAGAGCTGATTTTGTTCTGCAAAGCTGAAATGGGGCCTCTGGAGAGGAAGATAAAACTCTGTATGCTTAGGCAGGGAGCTGCCAGAGGATTTTCTGGCTGGAGGGTATCAATTTTCAACACATCCTCACCCAGGCAAGGTAATCAGGAGATCAAGGACCACACAAGCCATCAGTGCTTCCACGACTGCTCTGTTTCAGTTGTGGATAAGTGTGGGCAGCTTGCTCTGTTGTGACTGATTTAATAGGTTCTCTGTAACATATCTAGATTTTGTCCCTTCCCTGTAGGGCCAAGCTCACTCATCTAAAAAATCCACACAAACCAAACCAAACTTTTCATCTCTTCCCTGAACTTTCCCCCCTTCGCATACCCCCAAGTAATGCTGGAGATGGAAACCTTTCCTCCTTACACAAAGCTCTTGCTCAAGACAAACTCTCTCTGACTCAGTGTGGGTTTCCCAGGGCAAGAACTGATTCAGGACAGGATGATGCAGTGACGATAGAAGGCATAACCTGTTTATTTTAGCCCGTATTTAGACTGTGACTGAAGTGGGAAGCAGCGTGAGCTGCTGCAGGCCAAGCTCACATTTCTCACAGAGCACCAGCGATGGCATCGGTTCAAGGTGTGGCTGGTGCTGGTGGAAGCCCTCAGAGTTGATGTTAGAGCAGAACAGACACGTAGAGCATCACGTAAACTCCTCGTTGTACGTGAAGACATAACGAGGGATGTTGCAGATTAACCACACTGACGTTTGCTCATAGGAAGCAATGGGCCTGGCACTCTTTCCTCTGTACAGATAAAGGAGCAGATAAAGACATTGTGCCAGACACGGCCTCTGTTAGAGGAAGAGCTTTCAGGCTGGTAAAGTCATTGAAGTATATCAGATTGAAACACTTGTCCTCTTTCCTATTCCACTGCCAGTTGGGACAGCTTTACTTTGTTTGAGTCCCATCACTGGAGTTACTGGGGAGAGTCTGTGTGGGTTGCTCACACCATTTTTCTGTTTGCTCTTTGAGAGAGAGAATTGAAAGTTAAGAACCTTCTGCACTCCCATTACTGTGGCTAAGAGTTTCTTAGTGTAAGGCAATATTTGTTTCAGTGAGATCATAAGTAATAAAGCAGCTAAGTTTTCTCTAATTCTATTTTATTTAATTCTGTCTTATTAGTTTTACTTTAAAAAAAAAAAAAAGAAAAAGGAAACAAAAATGGAACCCAGAAGAGAAGCATAGATTTTATACACACTCCCCAATTTCTTTTTTCATTCTTATTTTTGGCATTGTGGTTCTTTCCCAGCACCTCTAAACATGAGCTGACCAGCTCTCAGGTGTGGGTGTTGCCCTGCCTACAGAGGCTGAGGGCTGCTGCTCTTGTTCATCATTAACAGCAGTTATGACATTGCATATCACTCAGCTCCCATTAATTTGAGGCCGAACTCACTACATGTCCCAGCAGAAGCAGCACTGCTAGAGAAAAGTGGTAACAAGGGGACAAAAAGAGCAGTAAAATTATGCAGGAAGATGGCAGTCATGCAGATGTCTTGCAGAGTAAACGTTGCTGGCTCTTGGGGTAGCTGCAGTGTGAAAAGCAGCTCTGGCAGTGCAATGTGTAACTTCAGGTGTAAAGCCAGTGAATGGCAGCAGCGAAGAGCCCGTGTTGTTGCCCCCCTGGGTAACATTCCTTCAAGGTGGGGGGCTCTATGTGAGGAGTCATTTTAGGACCCCCTCTCTGACCTTCCTCACAGTTATGTTTATCTCCTCTCTAAACATTCCCTCTGTCACCAAGTGTATCTTTGATGATCGTCCAAAGTTCATATCCGCTCTTGTGTTTAACCTTCCCGTCCAGCGGCGGAGGTCGCTCAGCTCATTACGTGTGCACCAGCCTCTGAGCACGTAGCCCGACTCCTTTGCTTTGCACTGGGTGACTGATTAGCAGCAGTGGGACAGCCTGTAAAGGAGGGGGCAGTTGTGAGTGCCAAGGAGTCATCAGGGTTTGTGCTTGCACCTTCCAGCATGCATGGAGGGTTGGTGAGCAGGAGCGAGGGCTGAGCTCAGCCAGCCGCAGTTTCCATGGGTTGATGTACAGAAAAAATGCTCTGTTGGTGACAGAAAATGTTTTCCAAGTGTTGTTATGAGGCATGATCCCATTTTTTATTTTGTGATCTGTCCCAGCGTTGCCACTCTCATGGAAGCAAACGGTTGGAAGAGTCCCAGCCTTGAGGAGGAAGTGCTTAAGGAAAGGATACAGCAGTCTGTGGGATAGAATCCAAGTGATGGGATGTCTCTTGAGGTGCTTCAGTGGAAAGACAAAGTGAGCTGTCGTGCTGCCCAGGGTGACTGGGATGTTCATGGAGTGTGTGATCTGTACCTGCAAACAGTTTTAAGACTCGAGAGACTTCAGCTTTGCAGCACTAACCTGGAAGGAGCTGAAGTCACAGGAAGCTGTAAACCTCAAACTTCTTGTGATTTCCCTCCAGCAGTACATGAGTGGGGACACAGTGGTCAGCACGTGGGGACACCTAAGTGGACCAATGATGAAGGGTTCAGATGTCCTAAGTTCTCCTCTTATCAGGCCTAAAGCATGTGCTGTCCACAGCAGGAGTCAGTGTGGAGATGTCTGACACAAAATATGGAGAGAGCCTTCTCTTTTACAGCAGTCCATGGTGGGACTGCCCATCTGTGGTTACAGCCCGTGCCCAAGAGGTCCATGGTGCCAGGTAGTGGGACTCTCCTGGAGAGCCCCGTTTCCTTCTCTACAGCGGCTACCCCAGCCCCATGGCAGGGTGCTCTCTCCTCCACCTTCACACAGACTCACAAGGCTTTTGGTTGTATTTGAAGGGGTTTTGGGGTTGGTTTTTTTTTTCTTAAATGCCTAAATCAAAAATAATAAAAAAATAGTTTGGATTGCTTGCATGGACTGTTGTGTACCTCAAAACTGGGAGGATTTTTCCCAGACTTTCCAGTTTCTCAGGTGTCTTTAGTGCCCATTGAAGCTTTGGGAAATGGAGCTTTACATGTAGATTTCAAACTCTCTATCTCCATGTTTTACATGGAAGTTTTGCTTTGGCTAAGACTTCTCAGACACTGTGTTTTGTGCTAATGAGCTCCAATGCTTATTATAAGGAGCAAAACGGAACTAAATAAAGTGCCAGAGGAGTAATTATTCTCACACTTGAGCAGCAGACTGACAGGGACAAGTTCTGCTCAACCCAACAAGCTCCTGGGGCAGGGGGTGCTCTGATTTGTTACCATGAGAAGCTGAGCTCAGCTCCAAGAGGTTAAGAGTGTATTTCTGAGCTTCACAGAGACTGACACCTCTCTGAAATGTAAAGCAGAAGGAAGCAGGAAAGCATTAGCAAATTAAAGTATGTTCTTCACTTGGGATAAATTCTGCCTTCAGGGACAGCTGGATTTTGGGCACTAGTTTAGTGCAATATGATTTTGTTTTCTCCACAATTAGGAAAGAAAATAAAGTTAATGCTTCAGCTGAGCAGAGAAACCTTGCCTGGCCCAAACAGAAAGATACACCTTTTACTGTTAGCACATCACCCTGTGAGTATTTGCTTTGGGTAATAAACATAGAGAAGCTGTTAAATGATTTACCTGCTCTGTGTACTGAGCATTTGTTGCTAAGCTCTTCAGTATTTAAACATCCATCTCTCCAGCACAGCTCTCTGAGCTGGACTGTGGAGGCTCCATAGGGGGTCTCTTGCCAACATTTTTGGTGGAAGGTGGAACTTGATGTGTGGAACATCCCAGTAGAGAGGACAAGCTCTTGGAGCACCAGCTGTGCTGTGTGAATGGGCACTGTGAGCCCTCGAGGGGAGCTGCATGTGGGCCATCACTGAGTTTGGCCAAGGGACTGTTAGTGCCATTGGGAACATGCTGGCAGCAGGATGTACAGGGTACCTTTGGGGAGGCATTTTATTATGTTTGTAGCCTAATTTGGCCTTTTTTTATTATGTTTTTGCAAATAGTGTTGGACTAGCAATAAATTACTGGGCTTTGCCCATGGATCTTAATCGCAATTTGTGGGCAAGAGAAAACTGTTTTTAAATGTGTTTGTCCCAAGGTCCAACAAGCAAGTGAAAAAAAATCCAGCCAGTCATCTCTGTGTTTTAAGAGGATTCAGGATGCGAGTTTCTTAAACAAAGCTCTTGGGTTTTGGTAAACGTGGGGTCTTTGCATTGACTTGGCTCCTGTTTCATGGCAGGGTGGCCTCAGAGCTGGATATGTGAGCCTGGCTGTTCCAAATCACTGTTCCAGTGCAGGATATTGTATGGACAGGGGTTGTTCCTGGGCTTTCAAGTTCCAAGGGTTCATACATAACCAAAGGCACCTCTTGAGGCTCCATAAAGGTAATAGCAGGCACTCAATTCTGATGAGCTGAATGGGTCTTCACAAAGTTCATCCTATAAAGTCCTCAGAAATATGGAACTCTATGATAGCTCCGTTATCCTGGCCCATAAATCCTCACCTGCTGTCATGATGATAAGCCATGGCAGAACATGGATTATTTTCCAAAATAATCACTTAATGGAGCCATATATAGCCAAGAATAAATTTCCCCCCTACCACAGGTGATGCTCCAGAGAGACTTGGCTGGAATGCTGTGCAGCCTCTGGGGCACACAGGGAGGGTTGTTATCCCTTTGAAATATCTCCTGCTATAAGAGCTGAAATCAAGAGCCACACACAGCTGGTGGTTTGCAGCACAGTTTTCCTGGTGCAGCCCCAGGGTTTGTACTGCATGTGCTCCAGTGCTATTTGCTGACACTGCCAGCTGTTGTTGGGGTGGTCACAGCCCCAGGGCACTCTCACAGCACTGCTGGAAAAACAGCAGCAGGACAGGGGGGATGTTTTCACCACTGGCTGAATTCCTCCCTGCAGTGCCAAGGGCCATTTAGTGTCCAATGGGTCCACATGGCTGGATGCACTTCTGCCCTGAGCTCCTGCTGACACTCCAGTGCCAGCCTGAGAACCAGCCTGGCCCTGTTGCTGTAGACTCCTCTTCTAGGCCAAAATTCTCACCGTTAAAAGTGAATATCTGTGTTAGCAGCAGGAATCTGGCCATGGAAGTCTGTAATCTGCAGTTCTCATGCTTATTGTGGATGGAAAAACAGGCTCCCCAGATGACTGGTTTGCTGGCTGGAGCTTAGAGCATTGTTTTTATCTTTTCCCACCATTTTTAGCCATGCAGTGGTCCAGTAACAGCTATTCCAGGCAAATACCTGATGTCTGTAGGACAAAAGGGCATGTGCAATGATGAACTGTGCATACAGGAATGAATGGTGTGCTTCAAGGGATGGATTTACTGAATGAAAAGTAGATGATTTAAATAATCCTTGTTCTTCATATTCAAAAGTGAGAAAGCTTTGATTTGTTTTTTTAAGTTCTGGGCACCTGCAGGATGATATTTTTTACCCCAGGAAGGACTTGCTACTGCGTTGAATTTTGTACTCATATTCAAAATCAAACTGTCTGTTGATGTCATTGAAATTATTCTTTAAGCTGTGTCAAACCCTCAAAAATGTAATTAATTTCCTCTGTTCACTCAACACCCGTCACTCACTAAATGGGGCCGGAAACCAAGTGGCAAACCAGCTTGTGACTATTTTTGCTTTTTGTATGAATGTCCTCTTTGAATGGGGTTTGGGTTGGGTTCTTGGGGTTTTTCACCTTTTCTGTAGCCTTTTTTATCTTTCTATGATCATTCCAACATCAGTGTTTCTGCTACACGGTTTTCTCTCAGCAAATGAAATGTGTTTGCACAAATTATCTCTGAACATCAGCTCTGTGTCTCGTGTTTCCTGCACTGCATGGCAAGCTGCTAGTACACACCACCAAAACAGGGAACACATGCAGCACTGGGGCTTCTGTAATTATCCAATATGGAACAAGTTTCTAAATTTGACCATGAACTCTCTGAAATTCTCTGTTTGCAAGGCATTCCTCGAAACAGGCTTGTACAATGCTGCAACATTTCAAGAAACAGATTCATCCAAAGATTTGGTGAATACATTTGAACATTCAGTGGGAGAAATACAACTCATCTGGTAGTTTCCTGGTAGAAATCAATTCATGTTTTAGTTATTGTGGTGTCTCACTCCTTTGTACAGGAATATTTCATACCAGTTTTAGTCCTCCAGTAGCATATGTGGAATGTAATTTTGGACCATTTTGAGATAAATAGGTCTGTGTGACTTTTTAACAAGGGTCTCTACAAACTTTACGAGTACTGATTATGGATTATGTTTTCCTTTCCACCTGGGAGGCACATGTAAGTCCTTGGGTTCACATTTGCAGTTTGTGATCACAGAGGGCATCTGATCTGCCTGACATCATGTGAAGTATCTCAAGGTCAAGCCAGACCTCAGGTATCCTCACCTGGTGTTCTCCTTCCTAATGTTATCCATGATCTCATGTTTTCTTCCCATGGGAATGTGTTTGTGTGTCCCATGTTTACCAGCAGGGAGCATTTCTAACATATGTGGAAAGGATGGATAGGAATTGGTTTGGGACAGGTTTCAGTGTGAACTGGGACTCTGCTCTTACTCAAGGCTTGTAAAAGTTGAAAGGTTACAGTGAAGTTTGCAAATGTCTGATCATCTCATTTGGCCCCAGGCTGGCCTGGGAGATCTTGACTTGAAAAGAGCATGAGAACTCAAAATGTCAGAGCAATAGGAAGAAAATGCAGGAAATGTGGCTGGCCCTCAGAGTTGGATTTTTAGTTTGGACCAAAGCTCAGACCAGCTGCTGTTCTATCTAGGCTGGGTTGTGGATGGCTTCTCAGGACACCACTTGTCCGTGTTCTGCCTGGCTCCAATCTCTGGGATGTGTTTTCCCTGGCAAACGGTCACTGCCTGCAGGAGTGCTGGGCTCAGAGAAGCTGCAGCAGCACCAAAGCAGAGCCAAGTCTGGTGTTCAGGCAAGGTCAGGATGTGTGCTGGGGCTAAGCCCTTGTTTTGGGCTGCCTTAGGCCTTTGTCACCTTGGCTGGGCACTCAGATCAGCCTGGCTGCCTCTTAGGAATTACAGAGGTCTTTGGTCTCCAGTGCTGTCAAAGACAACAACTGTCATCATTGTCACATTAATATTTCATAAGCAAACAGAATTGGCAGAGATGGCTCTGCAAGCCATGGTGGCTCTTTGGAGGACTATTTTTTAGGTTCTTTGCTTACCATAAGCTTTGCCTAATGTAGTAATTCTCAGAAGAGCTCGAGAAGAATTTTAATGTGCAAAAGCTGGAAGAGAAGTGACCATCTCATGGTAGGATTTGCCTTTCCTCTTTGGCCTCTGGATCACTCAAAGCTCCCTTTGGGCTTTGAATGTGTTCCCAGAGAAACACACTTTCCCCCCCATGGGAGCATCACACTTCAGTATTTCCTTCTATGCATTATTAAGCTGCAAAAAGAGCTTTACAGCTTTGAAATATGTGCTCATTAGCTGTAATTAAATCTTTAAATTCTCCTTCAGGCTTGGATAAGGCACAAGCTCTGCTCATACCCAAAGTTTTTCCTCTGTTCTGACTTTTTTAATATATTTTATTAGTCTCATGCTTTGCTAATTACTGAATGCAATGATGTTTCCAAAGCAGCCACAAATAAAAGTATTTACTATTCAGCGAGGCATGTGTTAATCTGGCAAACTATTATATTGGCTACAAAGTCTCTTATTTAATATGAATCACTCTGTAAAGTGCCTCAACAGCACAGCTTCTTATTCATTATTGCTTAATTTCATGATATCTGAGATGTGGGATTTCAGTTAACGGATAATTGAGATCATAAATCAAAATATTTTCAATGAGAGTACATGAAACACAAGATGTTCAGGTTTGGAGCCTGAAATTCTCAGCAGCTCTCGGTGAGGATGAGTGAGGTCTGCAGGCACATCCCTCTTTCTGCCTGAGCTCCAACAGGAAAGGGGGAAAGGTTTTGGTGCATTGTCCAGTTCCTGCCTGTGTGATACACTTGCATTGCCTCTATTAAATTCCCAAGTGATGTCTCTCTGCTCCTGATACATTCATTGCATGGGAAGATTCCCCATCCCCAGTTCACCAGGAGGACTTTGGGGCTGTCCACAGCACAGTCCTGGCAGTATCTGGGCACCCAGTGATGTGAACAGCACTTGGCTGTGTTAAGATTCTGTGCTAACTTGTCAGAAACATCCTCCAAGTGTCTTCAGGGCTGTGCAGGAAATCTGGGAAAGAGTAGAGATGTCATAGACAGGTGATCTCAACCACTGACCCATTTTTCTTACTCCTTTTCCTGACAGACACTGAAAATCAACTTACCCAGGATGACTAATTCCTTCTAGCAATCCTAATTATTGCTTTTGTTACTGAGAAGAACTCACAGATATAATAGCAGTGACTAGCAGAGCAAGTATTTTAGAAAAGACAAGTTGTTAGATGTTCTGACAGGAACCTGCATTCTCTCTTCTTATTTGGCTCTACTGACCTCCATAAGCCCTGCATTGATCATATTACCAATTTTTTTAACAAAAATTAACCTGTTTGATTCTTTGAGAAAGAATGTCCAGTTCTAAATTTTTTTATTGAAGATGAAACCTGCATCATAATTTATATATTTTTAAAGGGAAGGTATTTTGTGGGCAGATTCCTTTTATTTCTTTTCTTTCTTGGCTAATTTGTAGCAGCCTTGAAAGCAATAGTTTCATATGGAAATGCTGATGCAGCACTTGGCAGCACAGCAGCAACCCTTATCTCCTCTGGTGTGTTTTAGGCCGCCTGGGTTACTGCTGGCCTCCTCTTACCAGGCAAAATTAGTGCTTTTCATAAGGTCAATGTAAAGCTTCTTCCTACTGGAAAGCCTGATGAAGGACAATGACTGGCCTTGTGGACTCTCCAGCAGCACAGACCCCTCGTGTGAGTGGTGTGGGAATACATCAGTACACAGATTTCCTGTTCATGCAGGCCAAGTTATGTAGAAAATGCCTTTGCTCCGTGGTTGGAGGACAGAATGGGCTGTTTGTGGAGCAACTTTCCCTTGTTTCTTACTCTTTTTAGCTCTGCCCCTTCCAGGGTGTTGTTTGACTTTGCTCCCCACCCAGGGCTGAGCTGTGAGGTTCACCCAAACCGTGGGCCATGTGGATTTAGAGCAGCTGAAGCATTTACCCCAAGGGTGGAACACATTGTGGCTGTTCCAGACCCTCCTGTGGCTTTTTCCCAGAGCCTCCAAGGTGCTCCATGTATCCAGATACTCAAACTAAGCACATGCACTCTGATTGCTAATCCCTTTCACTGACCCTGTCCTCTGTGCTCCCAGGAATCTGGATAAAAAGCAGAAGGACAGAAAGGCTACAGGATGGGAGAAGAGAAACCCTGGTGGATCAGGGGTGGGAGGGTGTTCAGAGGGAACAGTGTCTTGGGCAAGTATTTCCTGCTGCTGTTGGACCTTTCAGATCCAGAGATCCTCACACAGGATCGGGCTACCATTTTATTTTAGGGAACACAGTCATTTTTCTGAGAGCTGAAAAAGTTGCTTGAAGCCTTCAAAGCAGTGGTGGTTGGTGCCAAAGGAATTCTGTGGATCCGGATACGAGTGGTTTTCCCCAGGATGTGGCCAGCTGGAGGCATAGCTTGCAATTTAATGCAGGGCTCCTCAGTCCGTGGGTGCCTGTGGTTCTGCCCCAGCATCCAAACCATCTTCATCTTCTGTCTGCAGTTAAAAATTAGAAAGTGCCATTTTTCATTCCCAAAAGCTTCCAGGCTGCCTCATAGCTCTGCTTTATTTTTGGGCACTGTGAGCTAAAGGCCTTGCTAAGAAGTTCTTCTATAGAGAAGGGTGTGTAAAAGGTTTAGGCAATGTAGTTTAGGCCCCTCTCATCACCCGCCTGGATCACAAGACCTAAAAGTCTTCACTCACTTCTTGAACTCTTACTACATCCCTTCTTTCCTCCCTTCTTTCCTCCCTTCTTTCCTCCCTTCTTTCCTCCCTTCTTTCCTCCCTTCTTT
>JAWWLZ010000025.1:15141522-15155528 GCA_035041345.1 Poliocrania exsul
TTCTTTCCTCCCTTCTTCTTTCCTCCCTTCTTCTTTCCTCCCTTCTTCTTTCCTCCCTTCTTCTTTCCTCCCTTCTTTCCTCCCTTCTTTCCTCCCCCTTTCTTTGATTAAAATAGTTCTTAATATCATCATTTGCTCAAAGAATAGAAATAGACCAAAAATGCATTCCCCAACTGAACCAAAAAAAAAGTCCAGGTCTCATGTCATTATTTTTTAACCAGGTCTGCACTAAAAGTTTTATGAGCTGCTCCACTTTCGGAAGGTTTCCCGTAAATGAACTTTCCACCACTCTGTGACAGCAGTGTGTTGCCAACACATGGATAATATGGAAAATTAAAGAGGGAAAAAAAAAAGCCCTTTCCCCCCCTTTCCTCCATCTGTTACAATACAGGGCTGTGGCAGGAAACGAGGTTTTGCAGTTTTATATGAGCAGAAGTGTGTTGTGTGGTTTTTTTGGTAGGATTTTTTTTTTTTAAAGCTGTGGAGTGTGTCATTTCAGAGCTCTCTCCAGCAATCTGGAAGCAACCAACTTAAGGCATGGAAAAGACATTATGTAATTGCAAAAGACAAAAAAGCCTCCCAGTGCTGAGGCCTTGTGGCAGAAGCCAGTCTCTGACCTCACCCTTCTCAGGATCTCTGGAGAACACTCTGTTCCCCTGGCCCCTGGTGAAAAATAAGCCTCTGCCAGATTTCAGCAAACAATTCCGGCATTTCCTTCCCCTGCCTCTGGTCTGTGGGTGTTTTGGAGTCTCTCGCATGTGTGGGCAGGGATTCATTAGCTAAAATAAAAACCGTACTACAGAGCTGCGTTGGAGAAAAAGAAAGTTAGGGGGGGAAAAATGCAAGCAAGTGTAATAAGCCTGTGGCTTCAGCTAGTTTGGACTCCATTCCTAGTTTTGGAATTAATAAAGAGAAAGCCAGAAATAAAGAAGGTCTCATGGGTCCTGTTGTGTCCCCTCCCTTTGCTGGTGGTGGTCCCTGGTGCCCTTTCTCTCCTGGCAGCAGCTGAACCTCTGCCTTTGCCCTCCCACCAGCAAAGCTGAGCATGGGCCCAGTGTCTGAAAGATGGAGCTCTTTGTTCTTTCTTAGCTTTTCCCAGCATAATCCCTACAGAGATGTAATCATTTGGTGTTATTTCTCCTCCAGATTCTCTTTAATTTCCTGCCTGTGGTTTTGGGGGTTTTGTGAGGTTTTATGGTTGGGGGGGAATTTTTGCTGTTTGCAGTGGTTGTCCTACATGCTCTAAAAACAGCATTCCCTTTCTTCTAAGAAAAGCCTTTGCATGTCCTAATTTAAATTGCTGGCTCATCATTACTGCCACTGCAATACTCCTAAGGGAACCCAAATAAATATCTCCCTCTGTGGATATCCTGCCTTCACACTGATGCTGGGTCTCTGGGGGCAGGAGAACCCCATTCATCTTCAGGTTGCAGGTTGAAGACCAAAAATTCCACTGCTGGTGTATCCAAGAAGAAGGGAAAGCTACTCTATTTTCCAAGCAGACAAGCCAGGAGTGTTGCCCTCAACTTCCCTACAAAAGTACTTGAGTTGGGTTGGTGTCTGCCAGCTGGAGCTCAGGACCTGCTGCTTTCCTCAGACAGGCTGCCAGGGCAGCCAGTGATAGGCTTTCAATTGCTGCCTTGTTTGTGCAAGATCTTTGAACCTCAGAAGGCTCACAGAAGCAAACAGAAGCTTTGGTTGGCCTTGTAGGGAACCCTCCATCTGCCTGCTTGGGCTCTGCAACCATTGTTGTAGCATTTTTGAGTGTTCCTCAGCTTAAAAATTTGGCTGTTGTGGTGCAGGAAAGAGTTTTTCCTGTCCCTGTCAGCAGTGATGCTTATCACAGAATCACAGACTATTCTGAGTTGGAAGGGACCCACAAGGATCATCGAGTCCAACTCTTGAGTCAATGGCCCACACAGGGGATTGAACCCATGACCTTGGCATTATTACCTCACTCATAAAGCTCTGCAATAAGGAACAGGTCAGGGGTGGGATGAAAAAGCAGCCTGAAAGTTGGCCATAGTCAGGATGCCTCATTGCATGTGCTTTGGTTCTGTATTGATCAGAAGCCCCTGGCACCTGCCTGCAGAGTGATCTGAGTGCTGGCCCTGAGCTTGCCTCGCTACAGGGCTGCTTGTCCCCAGCTTTTCTTTTTCCCTGTGGAAGAAGCTGTAAATCCTTTACCTAAATGACTCTGCAGCTCCTCCACCAAGGCAGCCAGGCTGCCACAACCCAGAGTCACTGGGGGAGTAATTCCCGTTCCCTTGTCCCTCAGCAGCAGCAGCAGAGCATGCAGGAGCCCTCTGGTCTGGGGAATTGAACATGAAACCCTGGGAGCCTGTTTCCTAAATCCTGTGGTTCTGCTGCCTCGTTGCCTTGGTTCTGGGAAAGTATCTGGCATCCTAATGTGGTGGGTTTGCCCCTCCATTGCACCAGAATACACCTAAAGAAATAAGCATTTAATTATTAATATAGTTATAATAGCAAATCTATTATTATTTATTATGTAGTATATGAAAATATGAATAATAATATGATATATTGAATAAATATACCATACCTCCCTTGCAAACAGCTCTGAAATGTGACAGGTCCATTTAGCTCTGTGGAAAATGAAGTGGGAAAGGGCAGTGAACTAATGGTGGCAAAGTTGTTGATGGTCACCAGGGTCCTTCAGGGCACTTTGAGAAACCTCTGCTGAAATTTAGTAGAAAATGAGTGACAGAGAGGATAAGCTGGCTTGGAGGGTCAACACTGGTAGCCCAGTCCCAACTGGCTTCTTGTGGTGTTTTGTCTTGGTTAGAAGAGTCAAACTCATTTTGTAGAGTGATTGATCAGAGCTTTTGAGTTTCTTGAGGAATGTCCATCATGTTTGCCAGAGCTGTGAAAAGTGTTGAACATCTCCAAAGCTTATGAAAAGTGGTGGCTGTGGAAGCAGCAGAAACTCAGCTGGGATTCGGGGCAGCAAGAGCTGGACTTGGTCATTAGGTATAGTGGGGGAGAATGTGAATAGTTCCTGCTGACAGCAAAGCTGCTCATGTCCTGGGACCTGCTCTCATGATGGCCAAGGCTGACAAGCCTAGAATGATCACACAGTCCTCAGGGAGCATTCAAGAACCTGATCTCAGCCTGGCCAGGCTTTCCTGGGGTTTCCACTGGGAGGGTGTGGGCTCTGCACACCTAACTCCTCCTCTGAGGATCCCAATCCCTTCTTAACCACCTACCTGATTTCTCGGGTAATTTTCCATTTGCAGAAAGTAACTGGATTTTGGAGAGAGGGCACAGAAAGCACTGCTGTTAGTTATTCCCCCCTGACAAATAACACTGTGTGAAGGGAGCCTTGAAATCCCAGCCCTGAGCCCTTCCCCTCAGTGCAGTGGGGTTTAAGCCATATCCCCAAGGAGACACCAGCACGAGCAGCAGATCCTTCTCTGGGAGGGGATTTGCCTTGTTGCTTGATAATGTTCCTCATGATAATTTGCCAGCAATTACCCCAGAGCTTTTCTCCTCCTGTAAACAGTCTATCAGCTTCAGATTTGTCATTTGGTTTCTGGGCTGAAACAGCGTGTGTGTGTCTGAGCAATCCCAAAGGCACCTGGTACAGGGAACTAAAGTTGTGTTTTCTGCTGGATTGACCTACCTGTGCAGCTCAAAGCTGCAATCAGCCTTAAATGCTGCAGATTAGCTCTAGCTTTGCTCCATCTCTGGATTGGGATGTTTTTAGGGGGCAACTGGTGCCATTTCTTCCCAATGCAGCTGATTCCGTAGCTCTCCCACTTCTCTGTCCCCATTTCCCATGCATGCTGTCAGTAATTTAGTTTTTACTCTGGAAAGTGAGATTTAAAGTAGGTGGTGGATACCTTGGTGTTATCAGGGAAGGAGAGGCAGAGTGATTGTAAAATCGGGGGGTTCCTGATGTCCAACACTTTTCTTCCCAGTGCTTTTCTCCTCTCACTCTCCCTGCAGTAAACAAGCTGTAGCTCTGGCCATGTTCTCCATCACTCTCTGTGTTCATTCAGTCGTTGCACAAAGACATTTTGCTTTGGTGTGTTGGAGCTCTTGTTCTTCATTTATGCCTTTTGAAATTTGGGGCTGCAGCTGCAACACCATCAAAAGCCTCCAATTGGCATCTCCTGGGGTGGTTTTGGACTAAGGGCAAGACTGTAGCCAGCTCCTAGTCAAGGCCCAGAGTGGTGGAATTATGACTCCCTGTATATTTGAGGGGTTTTGCCTGTGTTTCACCAGTTTTGAAATCTTATTCATTTCAAACTTGTTCTCTATCTAACCCTCTTCTCCATCTGAATCAGGGAAAAAAGAACTTTTTAAAAAGGAAAGTAAGAGTGGTCCTGGTTCTTCTTTTGCATCTCTTCAACCCAAAACAGGCATGCCATACTTGTTAAAATTAGAAAGGGATATTGAGCTGGAACTAAGAAGCTCCTACACAGAGCAAGAGGGGTGCTGGTCTGTTCTCCCAAGTAACAAGTGAGAGGACAAGAGGAAGTGGCCTCAACTGTGCCAGGGGAGATTTACATTGGAAATTAGGAAAAAATGTCTTTCAAGCACTGGATCAGGCTGCCCAGGGAAGTGGTGGAGTCACCATTCCTGGAGGGATTTATAAGATGTGTAGATGTGGCACTCAGGGACATGGGTTAGTGGTGGACCTGGCAGTGTTTGGGTTAGTGGCTGGATGGTCTTTTCCAGCCTTAATAATTCTGTGATTTGATGCTTAATTGCTGCAGCACATCCAAGTGTTCTCTCCAAACATTTTTTGAGCAATAAATAGCTTTCATCAAAACCAAAAATATGTTATTTTCTAAAAGTGAATTTTGGTTTTAAAAGAAAAATGCAAGAAGCATCTCAGATGGGCAAAAAGAGTGTAAAATACTCACTGGAAAGTAAAATCCTATTGAATTTCTTTCCTTCCTTCTCATCTGAATCCAGCCAAGTCCTTCAATATTTCCCATACCGAGCTAGAGCACAGCCAGTCTGGAGTTGTTAAAGGAATTTTTCACTTCTGGATTGCCAGTAACACTGAACTGGAGATGATCTGGATTGGAAAGAACATGCCTAATGCATTTTAGCTCAGATAAAAAATGGACTATTGTTTTAAATTAGATTATTTGAAAGGGTTGAAACTACTCAAAATAATTTGCTTCTTTCAATAAGCAGCACTTTATGGTGGAAGGATCATAACTTATGTGTATTATCTTTTTATCACCAGTAAGTTTTTAATATATTACCATTTATCTCTGGGTTAGTTGAAAAGTTCATCGCTATGCCTTTTCTCTCCAAATTAACATAAATTAATTACAATTCCCAGAAATGACTGTGGAGAGAATAAAAATGCCTTTTGGTAAGTGGTCAGACTTGGACAGAAACCCAAAAGTGAGTGTAGCTTTAAATGCAGAGAGAAGAGACAAAGGAGCCCCCAGTATTAAATGCCAAACAATAAAGCCTTTAACATGTCTTTGGGATTTCGAGGGGACTGTACTGCTGACCTCTCATTCCTGCATATTTTCTACTGGCAGCATGGCAGCCTTTTCTCTCTCTCTGCCCTTAGAAACCCATCCCATGAAACAGCAACACGAGGACCAAAGTAAAAGCGGGAACTGAAGCAATGGCTCTGCCTGGGAGGGTGAATGAAGCTCTGAGCTGGTGCCCCTGGGGGAAAAATGATCCAAGGCACTGAAGGCCATGGGCAGATATCCTGCTCCTGATCTGTCTGGAAACCTTGCTGCCACTCACCAGGATTGATCTCTACAGCTCTTCTGGAAGAAGGGTTGTCCACACCTGGTGTGGCTGTTTCCTTCCCTGTGGGCTGGTTTGGCAGGTGACCAGCGGGGCAGCTCTGGCATGGCCATGGCAGTAAGCATGTAGGAAGCTAGAATGGCTTTGCTTGGCCACTGTTTGTCAAAGAAACACTTATTCACAGACTAAACCCAGCTGCAGGTACCAGCTGGCTGCTACTTGTAGCTCCTGGAGGTGTTCAGGCTTGTGGAGAAGTTCTGGTGACGTGGTTCTGATGCACCTTGTGATGAGGAGGAGTGTGCAGAGGTTCCCTTTGGCTCCAGTGTTGTCTCACACACACACACAGAGCTGCCACTGTGCTGTGTCTGTGTCACACTGAAGGCACCACCCATGGTATGAAGAGCTCAGAGCACGCAGTGCACCCCTGGCAAATGTCACTGCTCTGCAGCCAGAGGGATTGGTTGGGCAGGGCAGGGGAGTCTCCATTTCCTTACAGTCACACTGGATCTGCATGAGCTTGACTGTGATTTGGATACAGAAGTCTTACCCCTGTGGGAGGAGGAGGAGGAGGAGGTGGCATTTATAGCTACCTACTGGGGAGATCAGCACCCTCCTTGCATGGTGACTTGAGTGCAGAGGACCTGCTGGCTGCAGCATTGGGCATGGCCAATAGGTGATGGTGGGGTGGCTGATTTTGTGTATTAACAAAAGGGACACCTGATTAGCAAAGTGGTAATTACCTTTGGATCTAATAAGTGTAATTATTGAGTAATCCACAGGAGTATATAATGAGGTAGGAATATTTTTAGCCTTCGAGTGAGTTCTTTGCAGTCCCCAGTGCCACACTCCCAGCAAAGAGCACTTAGGCAGCACTGATGGCCTGTAGCTTTTAAGAAATTACTGTGATGCATCTTTAAAACTGGCAGCTTTATTAAAAAGGGAGGTGGGGGGATGCTATTATCTTAACAGAGCTGGGTTAAGAGGGAGTGTGCATTTCAGATGGGCCCCAGTGCACTGTGAGGCTCATAGGCTCGAGAGCCTGAGGTGCAGCTGAAAGCCAGAGATGCTGGGAGATTGTCTGGGCCTTTTAGAGCTGAGCACACTGCTCTTCTCTGATCCTGGTGGTGGGGCTGGGCTCATCCAGTGCTGGATGTAGTGTGTGTAGTAAGAGCAGGACAAGGAGTCTGTCTTTGTTGAATGCTTGGAGGGTCCTACAGCACAGAAACCGGCTGAACTGGGCCAGTGCTGTAGCCCCACTTTGGCTGCTCTGCTGAAGAGTGAGAAAAGGGAGAGGAAACTGTAATTTTCTGGTGGAAGAGATTTTAAACAAGCAAACCAACCAAACACAACGTCCAGGAAATCCCACTCATGTTTGCTATGTGGCCAGGGTATGTTTTTGAAGAGCCATCACAGAGTAAGCAACTCAGCATCACATTCAGGCTCGATTTCAGAGCACCTGCCCCAGCCCCTCTCATTGCTCAGCACTTTGTGCAGTCTCAGAGCAGCCCAAGCCCTGGGAAAGCAGAGCCTTTGGGCCTGTGTCAGCACAAGCACCTCCTTATCATCCTTTCTTTTAACACCTCTGCATAAGAAATACCAATTAATATCATTTATGAGGGCAAAACTGAGATAACTCTAGCACCCTAACCTGTGCTTGGATGAAAGCTGTAGTTTGTTACTTATGTGACAAATATTATCTTTTGCTCCTACTGAAAACTTCCCTTTGCATGTTTGTCGCCCTGCCCCATCCCCAATCAAGTTTATACTTTGGAGAATATTTTTCTAAATTCAGGTGAGGATTTTCAGAGCCAAGTGGCTGTGCCAACCAAGCACTCCCATCCTTGTCAGTGCCTTTGTGACAGAGTGGAATGTTGGTGGGATGGGTGCCTGGGTGCTTCTTGTTGTCATTGCAGGGCAGTGGAGCTGGTTGTTTCACAGAACCAAAATCACAGAATCAATCAGGTTGGAAAAGCCCTCCGAGATCACTGAGCCCCAAACCTCTGACCAAACACCAACTGGTCACCGAGTGCCACGTCCAGGCATTCTTTGAACACTTACAGAGATGGTGACTCCCCCACCTCCTTGGGCAGTTCATGCCAATATTTAACAACCCTTTCTGTGAAGAAATTCCTTCTGCTGTCCAACCTGTTTCCATTGCCTGTGTGTGCTTATCAGCAGAGGGAATATGTAGATGTTTGAAGTGAAAGATGTGCACTCCTCAAGCACTTACAGAAAACCTATAAAGAAAAAAACCCAAAAAGGTGTAAAAACCACTTAGCTGGATTCATTTCCATATTTGCAGAAATTTCCATGGGAATGCCTCTTGCAGCATTTGGCTACTCCATGCTATGAATTAGCTGAGCCCTTCGCCTGCTCCCAGCCTGCAAAGCAATGGTGTGCTGCCTCTTTCTTTCTATCTGAGCAGACTTTTCAAAAGGCAGTATCTTATTCCAGCCTCTTCAGACTGGAGTGGGAATGCAGACCTTGGAACACCTGCTTCCCACACGGGCAGTGCTGAATGGCTGAGGAGCACATGGTGCTGAGCCTTTGTTTCGGGGGTTTCTTTTAACTACAAGGAGTAATCAGAGTTGGCTGCTAAATAAATGAGTTTGGTTGGAAGATAAGCCTGGACACCTGAGGTCTTGCATTCCTGGCAGGGCTGGCGAGCTCCAAAGGGCTTTTTCACCAGGCATCACTGGAGAGTGGCTATTATGTGTGAGCTTTACACTCAAACACCTTTGGACAATGAAGGCACCAGAGGACTCTGCTGCTCCCGATTGTGGGCACCAGAATAAATCCCTGCTTCCTGCAGCGTTTCCCTCCGCCGGCCACGGGGCCGAGGCAGAGCTGGGAGCTTTGCAGAGGCACAAAAGGTCTCTCAATAGAGCAGGGGTCAAACTGCGGGTTCCTCCTTTGAAAGCAGCCCCTGATCTCTGATGCAGAGAGCCCTGCGAGACCCCCTTTCGGAAACAGAGAAAGAGCGGCATTGTGTTGCTGAAGGGAAAGAGAGAGGGAGGAGGAGGGAATCCCAAGCCCTGCTCCTGAAGGGCTGGTGTTTTCAGAGGTCCCCATGGCAGAATTTTAGGTCCCCAGCTCTCAGCGGAACTGATGGGAGCTCTTGCCCCAAATCCTTCTGCCAGTCCTGGCTGTGCAGCATCTCTTGGAAGGGGATCCAAATATCTGGAGCTGACTGTGGGTCCTGCCTGCTGGGCACCCCATTTGGTCCCCAAGTATGTCAAGGTGGTTTGCTGGTCCTGAGGCTGTAGGGAGACAGGGAGATGGGTTTTGGTACTGAAGGGCACCTGTGACACAGTAATTCGGGTGGATTGATGGTGGCTGTGCCAGCACAAAGGGACTGGCTGTGGGGGGGGTGTGTGCTCTTTGCAGAGCTGCCTGCAGCCTTTCCCAGGAGCCTGGTGAGGACCAGCAGAGATCTTTGGGATGTTACACTGTGGTGGCAGGAATATGCTTGCTCTTTCCTCCTGTGGTGGTTGGTTGGGTGTGGATTTGTTTCTGCAAAGCAGATGGAGGTTGTGCTGTCTCACCCCAGAGCTGCTGGGCTGCCTGCAGAGCCTGTGTGTGCCCTTGAGACAGGAAAGAGTGCCCTTAAAACAGTCCTGTGGTCTTACAGCTGTCCTCACTCACAGTCCTGTCCTGTGGCAGTCACTAAAGGCAGCTTGGTTTGTACAGTGGGCTCAGAGGGACGTGGCACCCCAGAATGGATAACAGAGGGTGCGTGGAGCAACCTCACTGGAGCTTAGGTGGTATCTTCATTAGCAGATACAACAGTGCCATGGAAATGGATCTGGAGAGTGAAGTATTTATTGAAGGACTTGATGTCCACAGAGTACATTTTTGGGGTTTTCTTGGATTAATTTTGTCAAGACCTTGGGCCTGTGAACTGATAGGACATACTTTTATTTGTACCTGTAAGGAATCCTGTTCTCACAGTCAGAGCCCTCTCTATAGTGGGAGCCATAGTGCAGAAAGTGAAGTTCAGGACTTCTCCATCCACACTTCTGATCCCAACCAAACTTCTGAGGACACTTGCATGGACTCTCCAGCAGCAGCAGCAGCAATAATGCTGAGGGCAGTAGTGATGTTCTGGCACCATGTTCCTGCCAGTGTGCCTGGGTGGCAAGTCTGGAAGAGCTAATGGGATGTGCAGACCTCCTTCTGTCCTCTAGAAAAGTACAGACACCAGGCTGGGTCTGCCAGCACAGCCAGAGGGGCCCAGGCATCCAGCCCTCACCAAATCTGCCTCACTGCCTCCAGGGGAGGTTTTGTTCCCCTACATTGTTTCTGCAGATCACAGACTATGCTGAGTTGGAAGCGACCCACAAACATCATCAAGTCCAACTCTGAAGTCAAAGGCCCACATAGGGGATTGAACCCATGCATGCTGGGACTGTCCCAGCCCTGAGCCTTCAAGGCCTGGTAAACCAAGAGCCACTGTTGGCGAGGGTGTAAAATGGAAACAGCATCTGCATTTTCAGTCTTTTACTACCTTTTTTGAAGGCGAATATTTCCCCCCTGAGATATCTGAACTCTTTGAATAGTGCAGAAATATGACCATACACAAAGTACCATTCCTGTCCCAGCCCTGACGAATCCCTGGCTGCATCACCCTGCCATAGGTGGGATCTTTAATGCCCTGGACCACAGCTAAAGTAATTTCTCTATGCAGTCAGTGAAACTTTGCACATTATCCCCCTCCTATTTTTCTACCCACAGAAAGGATGGGGCAGCTCAGTTCTGACAAACTAACCCAGGGGAGCCTGAATTTGGCCCTTGCATTCCCCATCTGTTAAGTACATCTACACAATGATATTTCAGTACGTGTCTCAAAACAATGATTTCCTTTTCTCTCATTGTTTCAAGCCCTTTGGATTCCTCATGCAGATTAAGGAGTGTCCCTGTAGAGTTGAAACACAGCAACAGAGCTTCTTGGGCAAATCAGATCCTGTCTCCCTGCAGAGCACCAGCAGTGGAAGAATAGCCCTGCTCTGGCATTGCATATTTGCTTTGCAGCCAGGAGCTTGGGGAAAGAAAGGATCCAGCTTGTCCAGATTGCATGGGCACAGCCACCACATTGTAAGGGCTGGAAGAAGGGAAGGGGAGACCCACCAGAAGCTCATTGAAAACCCACCACCCATCTACAGCTTTTCTTTCCGAGCTATAAACTCCTCCGGTCTCTGCTGTGCAAAAAGCAGCATGTGGGGAATTCTGGTGCCAGCAACACTTTTTACTGGAAACCAAGATGTTTCTCTAACGAAGAAAGAGACGTTCTTGAGTATGAAGTTATCAAACAACTTGACAAAGTCAGATGTGCTAAATCACTCAGCGTAAACATCTGTCTGGCCTGTTTTTATGTGCCTACAGCGAGGGCGGCTTATCCCATTCCTGGCGAGATGTGATCTCTGTCCTCTGGTGCTATTTTTAGCTTGTATTTATTTGGAGGAGGCTGTTACAATAATCTAATCAGGCCTCACTTGCCTTTAATTCTTCTTAAGACTGTTGAGGGGAGATGGGCAGTTGGAACACTGCTGTGGCTAAAGCTCTTGTGGCACAGTATGGTGTGAAAGCCCCACTTATGGTTCGCTCTCATCCCTGGAGCTCTTGGGCTCTGCATCACTGGTACTTGGGCTCTGGGTCACTGGTGCTTGTCTTGACTGTGTTACTGACTTGCTTTCTGATGTTGGGGCAAACAGCTTTGCTGCTCTGTTTATTTTTTTCCTCAAGGACAAAGCACTTCTGCAGCAGAATTGGCTGTTCCTGAGTTTTGCTGGCCCTCCTCATGGGGTACAGGGTTGAGAGGCATGGCTGGGGGCTGTTAGAAAGCAGCTATATTCATGTGTAATCCCATTGACCTCACTGAGACTGCTCACATGTTTTACATTAAGTGCGTCCTTAAATAGTTTCAGGAATTGGAGCTGGGTTAGTGTAGGCTTGAACACATGAAAAAAATGCATATGCATTTGGGACCAGAGGGGAACCTCAATGTTTTATACCCATTAAATGTAAAAGTACAAGATTGTGTGTTGGCTTAAGACACCAGTTTTGAAGTCAGTATTCCCTCTTGCTGAAAGGAACCTGGTGCAGCAACTGCATGGTGGCATGGAAGGGAAGCAGAGCTCCTAGGAAGGGAAGCAGTGCTCCTAGGAAAAGGGCAACCACCTCCCTTCATCCAAGCAAATCTGGGCACAAAGAAGGGCTTGGTGCAAACTCCTTGGTGACCAGTGATAGAACCAAAGGGAATGGTATGAAGCTGTGTCAGGGGAGGTTTGGTTTGGATATCAGGAAAAGGATCTTTCCTCAGACAGTGGTTGGGCACTGAACAGGCTCCCCAGGGCAGTGGTCAAAGCCCCAGGGCTGACAGTGCTCAAGAAGTGTTTGGCCAGCACTGTCAGGGACATGGTGAGATTCTTGGGGTTGTCCTGTGCAGGGCTAAGAGTTGGACTCAATGATCCTTGTGGGTCCCTCCAGCTCAGGATATTCTATGATTCCAATGTGCTTGCTTTGAGTTTCACCTCTCTGTGCCTCAATGCACTGCTTGGAAAGGTGGTCCCACCCTTGGGAACTGCATCTTTATGGTTTCTGTGCTCCACACCATGGGACAGCATGATGGAAATGGATTTGGAGTTTATCCTAAATGAAGACCTAAAGACAGCTTCTCAGAAAGTTGCCCCCACCAGGATTTCTACCTACATATTTTTCCATTGAGGAATCTCTGTTTCGTGAAAGGATACTTTATTTGGGGAAAAACCTTTAGCTGTTTCTTTTGTTTGGCATCAAAGCCAGCTTAAAGGAGACTTTTTTTCTTTAATAGCAGCCAGCTGCATCAGCAGTCTTGAACCATGTTCTTCCTTCTGCTTTGAATATAAACCCTATAGCAAGGGAACATTAGTTTTTCTTCTTGGCAATAAACAGTGTCTTCAGCTGCCAGTAGTGGAACTTGCCCATTTACTTGCAAGAGAAAGTTAAAATCAGCACTAATGAAGAAGAAAAGCAAATCCAGCATTTCAGGTCCGTGTTCCCCATGAATAGGTATATATAGTGCTTGGAGCAGTTATGGTGATGGACTGGAAATCCACTGGGTGTTACTTGTGCAGGTATAAGTCCTGCTGGCTGTGAGCCACTTTTCTCTTATCAGTTTCTCTGCTGCAGTGGAACAGCTTAAAATTCACATCTGGGTCCTGAGGCAATGCTCGTGTCCTTGCTTTGGCTTTTACATGTAACAGCAGAGCACACTTTGGCTTTTCTTCTTTCTTTTTTTTTATTTTTTTTTTTTAATAAAAGGTAGAGAGAAGAATTAAAAGAAAAGGAGGTACCTAATTTTCTCCAGGATGGATCTCCTACAAACATGAATGGAGTATAATAAATACCACTTGGCTCTCCAACCTTTAGAAAGAGCTTGTCCAGCTGACAGAGTCAATACCAATTCAGGAGCTAATTCTGCAGGAGCACTTCAGTGCCCATGACCAACATGCCAGGGGTCAAGGAGCCTCTTTCTGAGCCAGGCAGCACTGGGAAAGGGGTGGCTCCACTGGGATTTGCTCCCTTGCCTGAGCTCCTCATGGCCCCCAGTCACACATCACAGCACTTTTGGGTTTTGGCTGGTTCTTAAAGGATGTCCCAGTCAGGCTGAGCAGACACGGAGTCTGTGGTTTTCTCTCTTCCTGAGTTCAAGTCCTGTAAAGTGGGAGTGCGGGAAAGAAATCAGCCTTTGTAAACTTTTAGTTCACAACTGCTGCTGGGTCTTGTATCTGTCTGCTCGTCCCAGTGCCTGTCATCACACAGCTGCCACAAGCCTCTGTTTATCTTGTTCCTTTGCTTTCTTCCTCAATCCATGGGTTTTCCCTCCCCGCCTTAGGCTGCCTTGCTGCTGATTTCTGCTCCTTTTTTATCTCCCTTTTGGTCTCTCCTTGTCTCTGTACTTTTTTTTCCTCTCCTGTACATTTGTTCACCACCTGTGTTTGCCCAGGCTTGCAGCAAGAGCAGCTCCCTCCGTCAGAACATCCCGGGGGCATTCTCAGCATCTGCAGAGGGAAGTGAGCCCTGGGACAAACCTGAACCTCACTCCTGTGATTACAGCACAGTGACATAACTCAGAGGTCTATTAGAAAACAAAAGCCAAGCTCATCTTTCCTTTGAGTTTTAATTTACCTAGGTGGAGATCCCAGGTGGGGGTTGGTCTCTTCTCCCAGGCACTCAGCAATAGGACAAGGGGGCACGATGGGCTCAAGCTCTGCCAG
>JAWWLZ010000025.1:15155628-15174531 GCA_035041345.1 Poliocrania exsul
ACTGAGTGCCATGATCTGGTAAAGGGAGTGGAGTTGGCCCAAGGGTTGGACTTGATGATCTCAGAGGTCTTTTCCAATCCAATCAATTCTATGATTCTATGATCCAGCAGTGCTGGATACCCCAGGAGTACCCACAGAGCAGGTCTGGGTGCACCGTGGCCCTTTTGGGGAGTGTGGATGGGTCATGGGCACAGTGACACCACAGAGCAAAGCTACTGAGCTTCAGGGGGAATCTTGGCACCCTGTCCTGCCTTCTTGGGGTGCATAGAGTTGAAGTAGATGACCTACCTCCCTGCCCTTTATTTCAAACTGTGATACACCTGCAAAGTGCCCTGCCTGGCACAGCCTGGCAAGCTCAGGAGGGATTGGGAGCATCCATTTCTGCCTGTGGTGTGTGTCTGCCTGGTTAGGACTTGCACAGAGGAATTCCATGTGTGTGCATGAAGGAATGAACATAAAACCACCTTCTCAGCTATTTTTCTACATCCTCACCTCCCTACTTAGTGTTTCCAAAGATATCTTTGCATCTGCTCACAGACCATCTCAGGAGTGATTCTTGGAGATGAACAGGCTTTGCTGCTTCTACATGAGCTTTAGTTTTCCCTATGGCACCCTGGATTTGTTTAAACCTGAAGTTCCAGAAGGGCAACACTGTGGCAGAAGGCTGTTCAAACATGTACAAACTGGCAAGGAAAACACACTGCATCTTACTGGGAAGGCTGAAGGTTTCCTCTGTCTTAGGATTATCCTTCACTTATTTAAGGGCTTGAGCTCAGAACCTACTTTAGTAATTCATGTCTCTTTGTTGTGTTATTTATAAAGAGCATAAGTTCTGTGTCCTGCTAAATAATTTGTAACTGGAAAGGTAGGAGGTGAGGGACAATATGGCCCTGTAGTTACACTGCTGCACTTGGGATCAAGGTTTGAATTTTTGCAGATATTCAGGTATCAAAGCTTTTGCCCTCAACCTGTGCTGTTTGTAGGAATATTTGCCAAACAAGGCAATACCCAATTTTAATGGGGTTTTTGGTGAGAAAGCAACCCCACTGATCTCCTTCAAATATGAGTGAGTTGTGGCTTTCATAGACTTAAGAAAATTAGTTCTGATTGTAAATTGAAATATTTATCTAAGAAACGAGACATTTTTAGCATCTGGAGTCTTGGGTCATAATTTGTCACACAGTCAAAAGCTAAGTACTGCAATACCATACCATTCCTCTCTGTCTCACATCAGTTTTGGCCAATGGCTACTCAAGAAGGAGAACCTCAGAACAGATCTGCTGAAGGCAAGGCAGTAGTCTTCCTCCTCCTGCTGCCTCCCATCTTTGCAGAGCAGCCTGAGAGCCTGCAGAGCTGCCACTGCCTCTGACAGGCAAGTAAGATTTTTCTTTCAGGAGAAATGTTTCAGTAGCCACCAGCCTCTGAGGTTTCCCATGCCAAACCCTAAATGGTTGTCTTCATCAAATGTCCCTTCCTTTTTGGCTTGTGCAGTTGCTTGTTAAAAAAAAGAATCCACCAATGATCTGACTTGATCTTTGGAGATGAGAATATATATTTTTATACACACATATATATATATAAACACAAAAACACATATGCTGCTTAGTGCCTTTTTCTGTCTCAAAAGCCTTGCATGGCAATGCATAGTGTGAAGAGGCATTAAAAACACCCATGGACGTATCTTGTTTATTATTTTAGCAACAAATCTGATCCACATTACACTGAGCCTCCTCCAAAAGGACTAATATAAAATGCCAGTAGTAGAAACCACTAATGCTCCTCAGCTCTTGCAGGGATTTGATGAGATAAAGGATCTTCTTTGCCACATATCATTTTTCCTTCAGCTGTATGTTTCCTATTAAACATATGTAGTGTATTCCCAACATATGGGTGTTAAAAGAGGAGAAATTACCCCCAGTGCCACCTTATGAACATCATTATGACTTTTTATAAGGGCATGTAGTGACAGGACAAGGGGGAATGGCTTTAAACAACCTGGTTTACTGGAATGATCCCTGCCCATAGCAGGGGGTTGGAATGAGATTGGTCTTGAAGGTCCCTTCCAACCCAAACCATTCTGTGATTCTATGATTATAATTCTTGTGATTTTTTTACAGTTGGTCTCTGGAAGGGGAGAAGGGGTGAGATTGGACTGTGAAAACCTTTCTATCCCTCCTCTTTTGTCCAAACTCCTCTCTCTGAAAGCCAAACTGTTCCTGACCAGTGAAACGAGGGAGGCCAAAATTGGAATGAGATTGTGAGATGGTAACAAGGCAAAAAAGTATAACTGTGTTTGCACATTAGAAACTGTGGCCAAATATGGATGATCCTTGTGGGTCCCTTCCAGCTTGGCATATTTGGTGAAATACTGCCTGCACCAATACTCTGCTCCCCTGTGCTTGCTGGGCCTTGTCAGCTGAATTCAGGAGCAGGCAAAGAAGTGTTGTGAGGTGACAGTTTGTGTGTGGTCTGCTCAGTGTGCCTTTCTCTGTGTGTATGGGTGTACAGAGCTGCACACACAAATCAGCGTGAACTCCAGGGTCAGCTTAAAGATCTTGTGATGAGCCAGGTCGTGTTGAGCTGCAGGAGGAATTCAGCAGGAAAAAGTATTCCCAAAGCATTTTTAATGGTGGTAGCTTGGAGTTTTATACCTAGTTCACCTTCTGGAGGAAAAGTCTGGTTTCCACATAAACCCATTTTCACTCCAAATATTTAAACTGAAAATTGGACCATGGACTTTTGAGGCTGGAGCAAACATTAAGCTCTACATCTTCCTGGACACTTATGAGTGTCCCTCCAAAGTTGTGTCACAAGCTGTGCATTTTGTCCATAATCTGGACATTCACCTTCATCCTCTCTGGAAGTCACTGTCTCATGAGGCACTGCACTTTCTGCCACAGGGCTTAGGTCCTCACAACCCTCCACTTCATTGGTAATTGCCATAATTGCCAGCTAGATGAGTTCTTGATTACATTAAAAGGGATGCCTGTACTTGACTGAATGTTAGCTATTTTGCTTCCAAGGTTAATTAGTCATGGATTTAAATAGACGGAAATAATTGATGTACACAGAGAGTGGAAGCACTTTTCTGCCATTATGGTCTGAAAATTCCTATTTATTTGTTCATTCTGTCTGAATGTGAAGTAGCTCTTCTGTTAGCATGGTAAAATGAGTAGGCTTTTTGACATAAGATTGTTCTGGGTCTTATTAGAAGCTATTTTCTAATTTCTGGAAGAGTGGGTAAGAGCAAATTACTTGAATTTTTCATATTTAGAAAAGGAAAACAAAGGTAGTTTCCTGAAGAGTTTAAATGTGTTGCTGACATGCTGGTTTTGACATTGGCATGATGTGGCCAATGTATGCTGAGATACTCATACATAAATGCTGTAACAGAGACCTGTAGTTTGGAAAGGTTCTGACTCAGGATTTCCATCTGGGAGGGGTGACAGACATCAGCCAAGAGCACAAGAAAGATCTTTTCTTTGTTTTCCTAAGTCCTGTTCCTCCAGTGACTTTGCCATTCAGGTTCCCTGTCTTCCCTTCTCTTCTTCCAAGTGACCTGGTGTAAGTTGTGTGGTGACATCCTCACGAGGAGGAGCATCACCTGGCTCAGATACCTCAGTCCTCTTTTGCCCTCATCTCTATTTTGTGCTTCCCTTGGGTCATCCCTCAAGTTCCCCCCAGCCCTCGCAGCACTTTCTAGGTGCAATCTCTCTCATGACTCATTTTGTTGCCATCAGTCCTCCAGAGAAGTTATCTTGATTATCTTTCCAGTTCTGTGCCCACCTTTTCACCTGGCTTTCTATGGTGAGTTTTTACAGGAAAGAAACAGCTCCCACACAGGATACAGACCTCTGGGTGTTGGAGGATGTGGTGTCTCAGCTAGAGAAAAAAGTAGCTGAAAAACTGGACAGAGATACAAGAGCCAAGAGAGCTGAAATAAAGGTCCTTCAAGGAAAGATGGGACCCAATCCAGGTCTCCCACATTCTGTGCAAGAGCCTGAGCCACCAGCCACTAAAGAATAGAAAACCCTTTTGTTTGCTGCTTTGGCTCATCCAATTTTGACTCAAATCCACAGATTTCTGGCTGACTTACCCTGTATTTCTGCATTAGTTTTATGAGTAAGCTGTTGGGTGAAAAATATCATCTATATGTAGATAGAAGTCATAGCATCGCTTCCTACCGTGCTCTTAATCTGGCAGGAGTTACATCTTGCTACTGTATGTAGGAATTCCCACTGCTGCCAATACAAATGCCAGGATGCCATTTCTTTCATGTCCCTTAACGGGCTAGAGAAATGCCTTCTTGTAAACCTGTGCTGTCAGCTGAGCTGACAAAGCTTTAGTTAACAGGAGGCAGAACTAATATCCTTTAAAGAAAGCTGCCATGCCGTTAATTGCCACTCTGCTTTGTGTCAGATGCTTGCAAGAAGCATGCTTGGTTCCTCCACAAACACAACAGCATCTTTCACTCTTAGTGAATAATGCAGTCCAGATGTTCCACCCTGTGAGAATTTCTAGCACCCACTGCAATGCCAAGAGAAAAATAAAGCAGTTCAACTTATTTAACCCAGATCTCAGACTGTCTGTCTGCATCATCTAACTCCATCAAGCTGATGGAGCACATGGGATGGATGGAAAACATGTGGTTCCCATAGACTCCTGCATTTCATGTTGGTTAACAAACATAGCATTAGTTTACCCAAGGCCATAACAGACATGAGCTTAAACCTGGTGTATTCCTGGCAGGTTCTCTGTGTCTTCCCCAAACCATCAATACTCAGGCCTTGGAAAACTTTGCCAGTCCTCCTGTTTTTACTCAAAGTATCAGCCTGAGGACTCTTTTATTTACCTTCTTTATAAGCCAGACAAAAATAGTGCTTAAGCTGCCCTTAAAAATTTAAATGGACTGCAATCCTTTCCTGCCTAAATACTTTGTGAGTGACACTGGGATCTCTTGTGTTCGTGGCTGTTGCTCAAATACTCATGGTAGTGTTTCCAGGCAAACAGAAACCTGGGGCTTATAGAAGGATTTTCAAGAAGTCCACTCAGGATGGGCTCTGAGCTGCCCTGCAGCTGAATGAAGATAAATGAGCTCAATGAAGCCTGCCTTGCTAAAGGAAATGCCAGCCCCACCTTCCCACCACTGAGTGGTGATGGCAACCACTGAAGTGGACCAATGCAGGGGAGGGCAGGAAAACCAGTTGTGACTGGACTCTAGAGAGTCCTGGTTCTTCCAGCTCAGCATGGCTGAGATCTCTGTTTTTAGCTTGAGAGTTTCCCGTGGTGAAGAAGCACCGTTTTGTGGTCCAGGTATTGGGACATGACTTACAACATAGTGACAAACTGCCCAGGTAATCCCACTTGTGTGGTCTGGCAATGGTATGCACTTGGCTTTTCCCTTCAGGGAATGGATGTGAGAGTTCCTGACCATTCAGACTCTTGAGAGGGTCTCGTTACAAGGATGAAGGTATTATGTTGCTATGAGAATGACAGTCTTGGTGTGAGGATGTGGGTCAATGGTGCTGCAAGGGACTGGAGAGTCCTAAACTTTGGAAAATAATGTAAAAATCTCTGATGAGTTTCTGAAAGTCATCTTTTCTGTTCAGAGCTCTAACAGTTGTGTAGATTTTGAATGACTAATTTAAGGGAAGCCTGTGGTTCCTGTCTCAGGTACAAGACTCCCAACCTGCATGAGTCAGAGCTATGGATGTTACGATCACTATGTGGGAGCTCAGTGCATTACATACCTTGCCCTGAAATGAGAATGGTGTGAGCTGGGGGGAGCTCTGCTGTGCAGGTGGTGCATCTGGGAGAACTGCACTCTGCACTGGTGGCAGGGCTTCATCAGGAGCACCAAAGACAGGGCTTCAATGCCCACAGTTGCACTTTCTTTACAAATAGGATTTTTTTTTCCTGCTGGCCACACAGTTGGGAGAAATTCTGTTTCTTACTGAAAGCTCAGTGTCATTTGACAATATCTGACCTATTTTTACTGGCTTCCCAAAAGATCCTGGTGTTCCCTCATCCCTCCTGGACTGCACTGTTGGATGTAGGATCCTGATTTCATGGAGATGTTGAAACTCTGCTTTTGCAGTGCCAGACACCTCACAGGTGATGGGGATATGGGATTTTATCCTGCTGACCACTGTGCTCCCTTGCTAGCCTCCCAAACAGAAACTTCAGAACAGCTGCTCCTCTCTGTCCTCTTATAAGACAGAGGAGAGGCCCCCAAAGTACTTTCATCCTCCAACCTAAGCAAGAAACTCTTCAGAATATGGTATCTGCTTGCCCATGTCCCCATGTGTGCCTCTGCCAGTGCCATTCCATACAGGATTACATGTGAGTCTTTTGGCATGTCCACCTCTGCACCATGACTTTCTGAGGACACTGATGTTTTCTAAGATCTTTTAGAAATGTCTTACTTCATTTGAGCTGTGCAAAAGACACATAACCAAAGCAACATGGAGGAACAATTATTAAACGTTGTTAATTAGGATGTGTGAAGATGGTCCCTCTCCCCTTCTCCTTTGAAGCATGAAAGCCAGAGGGAGCCTTTATTAAAGTCAACAAAGAAATCTCAAAGGAAAAAATTCCCCTCTTTAATGTGGTCACACACATCATCTCCCGCCTGGTGTGACCTGACATGTGAATGTGATTAGGGGCTGTGTCACACTGGGGCACAGCACAGTGTGCCCCGAGCCACGCTGGGGAGAGGAGAGGGGAACAGTGCACACAGCTGGTCTTACATCCAGCTGCTTGGAGCCTCTTGCTGCTGATGCCAGAAATGCAGCATCTGGGGCTTGCTTTTGATGGATCATATATCTTTTGTTAACTACCTTTGATTGAACATGTTCTCTCTCTCCAAAGGAACCTCTCATAAAAGTGAGCTGCATGTCCAGGGTAACAGCTGGATATCCATCCTGGAGGGGTGGACGTTACATTACTCCCTGGAAAAGTTTTGTTTGTGCTTTTAAAAACAAACCAGAGTCTCACAGCAAGCTGATTATGGTGGTGCTGGTGGGCTCAGGGAAGCCCATCAGAAATAGCAAAGATCCCACTGTACTTTGGGAGTTGGGGTAGAAAACCTCCAGATTCAGCTTGGTTGCGTAAGAAGCAGTCACAGCATTACTTCCCACTCGAATTCCCAAATAGCATCCATTTCTAGGCATAAATACTTTGTCCTCTTTAATCCCAAATGTCAAAGACAGGATTTGAGAAATGTTACTTCAAAATTTTAGCTCTGTTCCTAAATTCTCCCTTACAGGGAAAGGTGGGGTGTGGTGAGCTCTGATCCATAGGATCAAAGACAATCAGGGTCTTGCACTGAAGCTGTGTTTGCTGTTGGGTGAAGGTGATGAAGGCAGGGCACAGAATGTTGTACTTTTAGTGTATGAAAACATGAGTAGGTGATGCCCTTTCCCCTTCCCAGAGCTGCCCTGTGGGCTGGTGAGAGCAAAGGCTTGGGGTGTGACAGCTCTTCAGGGATGCTTTGGTTATCATGGAGATACAACAGGGCAGGACCATTAGAAAATTCACAGAGTGGAAAATCTGTAGTTTCATGGACTTTTCAGGAACACCACTGGTTGTTGCTATCAGAAATGTTTTGCCCAAAGAAAACAGTGCAAGATGTGCTGTTCTTGTCCTGCTCTGTGCCATTCTTTGGTTTGGTCTGGCCATGTTTTATCTAGAGAATTTTCAAAACTATCAGGATTTCACCCCTCTCCTCCCCACATTGTTAACTTAGAAATGGGGCAGCAGCCTCACTGGACTCTTCTATAGCTGATACTACCAACCACATCCCTCTCCATGTCCCCTAGCTAGGCTGTGGGCTTGGATTTTTCCCACTAAAATTCTCCTTTCCTCCCTTTCCTAAACAAGAAAATAAAAAAGTCATATGAAAACAAAACAGTTTCCAAAGAGAAGCATCCAGACACTTCCTTCTGATACCCAGATAGCTTGGCATGTTCATCCAGTCTTCTGCCTTGGCTGCTGGGCTGGCTGGCCACATCTGGCAGGGGGGATCAGCCAGGGTCTGTATCCCTGAGCGATGTTGGTGGCAAGGAGGCTTTGGCAGTGGGTTCCTCTCTCACAGCCACTTTTTTCCCCAGCTGGAGGCTCCAATTGTTGGGCCATGGCACATGAGGCTCCCCCCGAGCCCAGCAGAGCCCTGCAGGAGCCAGCCCCGTGCTGTGAGCAGACAATGCAATTATCTGGGTTTCACAATGTGCCACTTTGGGTGACCTTTCCAGGGAAAATAATTAGAGGGAGACCATGTCTGCCGTTGATAATTGACTTCATTAGCTCTGAGGTTAATTTCAGGGATGTGCCCAGGAAGCAACAGAAGAGGCTCAGGGGAGGCTGCCCAGTTAATTACTCATGAAATAAAATAAGTCCATCAGCTTTGTACTCTCCCATGAGCTGGAGGAGGTTTCATGGGGCAGCCCCGACTGATGGGGAGGTTGGACCCTTCTCCTGCTATCACAGCAACGGTGGGATCAAACAGCCTCTCAGACTGGGAGGTTTCCAGCCTCTTGATACAGACTTGTTTAACTATTAAGGGGTCTGAAACCCAGTGTCTGGATCTGCAGGGACCCACACAGTCACCCAGGCCGAGAGCTGGAGGACAGGGCTGGCTGAACATCAGCCACCATTGCCTTGTGAGGTGCAAAAGGGACATCCCTTATGACAGCCTGCTCCTTCTGGTGGTACTGAAGGTCCAAAGGGTGGGAGCAGGATGGGCAGGAGGGGAAGCACCGTGGGCAGCAGAGCCACAAGGCCTGTCCATACTGCATTTGGCCTGGCACCACAGGCACAAAGTGCCACTTTCTGCTTGTCACCAGGGCTGTCTCCACATTGCCCTGGAGGCCTATCCATGGGGCTGTTCCTCTCTACACAGGCAATTAGAGACCAAACCTTGCATTTCCCACTGGGAAGGCAATGTTTCTGCATTGCATGTGCAACATCTCTGCCTTCATGGAGTCTCTTATCCTTTGTCCATCTGCTTTGGTTTCACCAAATAATTAGGCACTTGACCCACTGACAGCCCCTGTGTTTGTAGCCATGCCCTCTCCAGGATAGGAGTGGCAGGAGCATGAGAAATTAAGTCAGAAAAGTGCCTGTTCTCTTGACCTGGCTGGCCTCAGTATGCACCCACCAGCCTCAGAGGGAGTGTTCAGTGCAGACCTCCTTCAGACCCATCCTGGGAACAGACAGCTAAACAAACCCCTCATTTCCCTGTGCTCACCTGTCATCACAATAAGCAAACTTTGGGCTCTTTTTTATCTTTTTGTGAACTTTCAAAGTTTTTTCTTCCATTTATAACTGAACTGCACAGGCTTTGACTTCCCCTTACCAGTGCTCACTCCCAGTGGGGTTGGTGGGGTTTGCCAAAACCACAGGCTGGGGAGAGGCACAGTCTCAGTGTGTTCATTCACAGCAGCATCAGAGGAGAGCAAAGTTTTTCAGGCAGGGGAATCAAGCATAAAGAAAGCTGGGAGATGAGCACTTGGGAATACATTCCCACAGCAAACAGTTGTGCAGGAAAGAGGTGACCAGGTCAAAGGAAAAGCATATAAACAACCCAGAGAGAGAATCTTCTTGGCTGCCAGTTTGTTTACATCTTGCAGAGGAGAGCGTAGCAATCCCTGTGCATCTCTGGCAAACCGTGGCACAGAGTTCCTGTCCTTCCAAACGATAACGGAGAGAGAGAACTCACAGGAGTCACGTCTGTATTTCCTGTCCCAGTTTTGACATTAGGAAGTCCTGTAGGTTGTGCCCTAATAAAACGATCAAAGCAGGTTTTTGTTTGTTCAGTTTTCCTTTCCTTGGGCACAAAACTGCCTGGGAAAGCTTTCTGCAGTGTGGTGTGGACAACGGAAAGGTGGGAAGTGTCTGGGGTGTGTGTGAGAGACAGAACCTTCCTCTTGGCCTGAGTGAACCCATTTTCAAACGTGGCTGGACTCAGGGAGACTTTGTGGATTAAGGTTCAAAAATTCAACATCTGATAAAGTCTGTGGCTTTTAAGGGAGCCAAGAGAACATGAAGATAGATGTGCCAGACCATCACAGTGGATATTGGGGGTTTTTCTGCTCTCAGTGTCTTAGGAAAATCCAGCTCAGAATTTCCTGGTTTAGGAGCTGCAATTTTGTTCCTTAATATCCCGATTGTTCACATCAGCTCTTGGCACTCAGCTGCTCCCCAGCTGTCCTCTTCCAGCAGAAAGTGCATCCACCTAGTGACAGAGAGGAGATCATGCCTTGATGGTGGAAACGTACTCAAAGAGTATGTTGGATCATCCCCAGTCTTCAAATTTCTCATTTGTGTTTGGAGTCCAATTCTGCCTTTATTAGTGATTGCAGCAGGGCCAGTGTACGTGGTGTCCTTCTCTGGACCCTTCACTGTGCACATTTTATGGGAGAGCATTAGTTCAGTTTAATACTCACTAGAATGTCCTTCCTCTTGTGAAAAGCATCACTAAAATTCAGCTTGCTTGAGGGCAGAGGTGTCCCACAAGATTTATTTGAAAAGCCTGTATTTGATACCCAGTTGGTCTAAATCCGTCTATCTCCATGGAAGTTGAAGAGGCTACAGTATTTCTGTGAGCTGGGTGTCCCCCAATAATCTGGTTGCAGCCCATACCTCTCTGACAGATATTCATAAAAGGCCTTAAAGCCATTTGTTGCTTTCTATTCCATGCCATGTAATCTCTGTTTCCCCCCAAAGCTCTTACAGCGAGACATCCTCATTTGTTCACAAACTAGTTCTGTTTTCCAAGTGTGTTCCTGGTAAACATTTTCTCAGCAGTTGAGAGGATTTGCACCAAGGGGTTGGGTTCTGCAGTTGGGTGGGTGGCTGATGAGATCACAGGCCGTTGTTTCTGCTCCATGAATCAAAGACTTAAAGCTTGGAGTTGAAGGTCCAAGAGAAAGACATTAATAAGTAACAGGCTTCTAGGAAAGATCTTTGGAGAACTAAGTGTTTGATCAAAATTAAGGCGGTCTTGTGAAACATTTTCACAAGTACCTGCATACTTATTAATGATCATCTTGGATTGTGAAGAGGCAGAAGCTACCCCAGCACTTTTATTAGTCACACTTACTGTGTATCTTTTAATTTTTTCTGTTGGTATCAGTGCAAGGATTGGTTCATTTGTAATTTGTAATTAGTTCTTTGACCACAGTCTTTTGTTCTAAATCACCCATTCCTTTTCTCCCCCAGAATCACATCTTTAGTTTTATAACCTCTCCACACAGATACAGCCTTAAATCAATGCTTGGCTTCAGGCTAGTGATATTTCTTTACCAGAAAAATATCTGGCAGTTCCTCCCCAGTGGAATTGAGAATTAGGCTGTGTTTAAAAAAAGGTTATACTTGGTAGTTTCTCCCTGTGCTGTCTGTGAGCAATCATGTAGCTCACTGCTCCTTTATCCGTGTCATTTATGGATTTCCAGAGTGCCAAAGGAGGCACATAGCATATTGCAAAGGCAGATTATCTGGAATAAATCATATGGAAAGTGCTGCAGGTTTGCAAGCAACTGGCTTTGGGAAGATTTGAACCTGAAATGAGATTCGATAATGAAGGTGAAATGATCCCTTGCAAATGGATGGGAATGCCCTCCATTTATCTGGAGAACTGTGAGACTCCTCTAGCATACAGGAGCTCTTTGCTTGTCCTTCCCTGATCCTGCTCAACACTTCCCCCGCTTTCTCACTTCCCTCCCTTTCCTCCTTTCCCTTCTGTTGGCGTTTAACCCCAGGCAACAACTAAGCCCCACACGGCTGCTGATCCCCCCACGGTAGGATGGGGGAGAGAATCAGAAAGGTAAAAGGGAGAAAACTGGTGGATTGAGATAAAGAGAGCAGTGGCAGTGAAGTCAGTGTCATCATCCAAGGACTTGTTTTGAGGCAGAACTGCTTGTTACTTGGTTCATGGGACACCATTGGGTGCAGGGAGTTTGGGGTGAGTAGACATGGCCCTGGTGTATTTTCACTGGTGTGTTCAGAGCCTTCCATTTCACCACAAATCCCACTGCACTAAACTGGCCTTTGTGTCTGATAATTTTCATTCCTGAGCAGAGGCAGGAAACCAGCCAATGCATGAAAACAGGGATAATGGGAAGACCTGTCTGAGTCTGGCACCAAGGTTAGATTTGCACTGCAGTTTTGGGTCAGCTCTGGGGTTTTTTCCATAATCAGCTCAGCAAAGGGGTGTTGGGCAAAGCACAGCCTGTGTTTGCTGGGTAAGACCAGTGAGCAGAGAGCTCTGGAGCAGAGCAGAGCTGGCAGTTCTGAGGGTGAGCTCACCTTCACAGTGGGATTTCTCTGGCCTCAGAGAACCACCACAGCACAAACACTTGCCAGGAGGAAACATCTGGAGGCCAGAGCTGTTGCTGGGTCCTTGTGTGGAGCCTCTTGCGCACAGAGGTCCCAATCCAGGCGAGAAGTGTGTAGCAAATAATAACAAAAAGAAGCAAAGCAATTTTTGGCAAACACAGCTAATTAGCCCATCATTCTTCTGTTCCCTGGAGATGATCTAACGGAGTTGTCTTCAAAATCCAGTGATTTTGTAAGAATGTAAATATTATTTTAATTGTCTTTAAAATTACTTGCTCAAATGTCAAGAAGGACATTAGTGTGAGAGGGGCTATACTTTCAATTACATTTCCCCTTTCCTTTTTCTGTCTCATAACTTTTTAGAGCCAACTGCATAGACTGTTTTTCAGCAGGTAATCTTGTCACTAGTGCTGGGAGGGGTTCTCTTCTTTTTTTTTCTTTTAAATCATCTTTAATGTCACTTTGTTTTTTCCAAGCTCTGAGCAGGGAAGTTGTGAAACCTTGTCATAACTCCAGAGCTCTGCACTTTCCTCGCCCAATCTGACAGGCATGGTTGAATAGTTAGCACCTGGCCCTGAGGTCAGGGCACCTCAACCTATTTCTGGGTCTTTCCTGTACTTACTGTGTGACCCTGAATGAGTCACGCTCTGAGAAATGTGACTGCAAATTGCAGTAATGAGGATTTCTTAATCCTTGGCTTGACTCTGCAGTGAGCTGGGTTACCCACCCTGCTGTTCCTGGTGAGACCTCTCAGATTTCATCCCTCGGACCTACCCTGATGCCTGGTGTCCTGGGGTTAGCACAGGGCTTGGATGCTGGTGTGTAAACCATAGCTGCTTGCAAGGGACCTTGTGTCACCAGGGCTGTCCCACCTCCACTGCCTGCCAGGGGGCTTTGAGTGGTATTAACAAAGCCTATATCTTGAAAAAAGAAAGGTAGTGAAACTTGCACAGGGTTTTTATTCAAGCCTCAGCTGCTCCACTGTGGTTCTGAGAGAGCCTCAGCTGGTGCCATGGGCTTTCCACATCAGTTTTTCTCAGCAGCTGCTGAATATAATGAGCAGATGGATGTCCAGAGCCTTCCCCATAGATGACTTCATTTTGTGCCACAGTCACCTGGTGAAATGCCTGTCAGGCCAGGATGCTCACAGTGACCATGGCAGTAAAAGGCAGCCCTTTAAAGCAGTACCTGAAACTTGTAAGTGTCTGACAGGAGGTGCAGATGACACAGGGTCAGTCATCTTGTAAAACACATGGACAAGCTGTCTTCATTTCATGAATTGTCTGCTTTCCCAGTATGGCCTCTGGTTATTCAGCAAGTCAGCAGAAGCAGAATTTCATGCTCTTGTCTCCTTTGCAGGCACTAAACATATGAACAATCTATACAAGTGGTTTGTTTCCATCCTGTCATAGTTGCTTGTTCCCATGTACTGGGAGGCATTTGGACAAAATAACTGAAGTTATCTAATCTCAAGTTAAAGCAAAAACTCTGTAAAACTCTCAGTTTTTCAGAGGTGCTGGACACTGAGCTCTTTCCATACCCCTTGCAAAGCAGCAGCATTTCCTGCAGCCCCACGTCCTCTCAGGGGTCTCCTGCAGCTCAGGCTGGGATTTAGCCATGATGAGGTGAGGGAGGTTTAATGTAAGGATGGAGGAGACTGCTGTGTTTCAGCTGTAGACCTATGTATGCACTGGGGTCCCTGGGGGCTAACAGTGCAGCCTTCCTCACCTCTGGGAAGGGCCTGGCCAAGGCAAGGAGGGAGCCCATGGGCAGGAGGAGGTGAAGCTGAAGGAGCACTGCCCGCTCCTGCTCTTTGCATTTCTCATTAGCAGGAAAAAGGGGTCTCAGAGTCTCAATCCTGTCTGAGTTTGCAAGAAACACCTGGGGAAGGCTTGTTTGTGCTTAATAAAATCCAGGAACAACAACTACAACAAAATAAAATAGTCCCCAGTGAGCCCAAGAGGTGGGCAGATGAAAAGGAACCAGTAAAGCTTGGGCTGGACACCAGCAGCATAGTGGGTCTGGCACAACAGCACAGAGAACGTGTCATGGAGCCAAAGGAAGGGGCACATTGAGGGTATGTCAGGGACCCAGGATGGTGACAGAACTATGTGGAGGGTCAGAGGTTGTTTTACAAGACTTCTTGGGAGAAGTGACTGCTTTGGGAATCTTCAGCAGTGCTGGTGACTTTTCCCCTCTATCACAAGAACTATGAGAGGCAGTGGAAGAGGAGGAGATAACTGTGTTTCTTCTGGCAGGGCAGTCTGAAGTTGGGAGATAATGCACAAGGACTGTTTTGTCTCTGCCTTCCTGCTTTTTCCTTATTGTGTCTCCCAGTGCCCCTTGCCTTGGGTCCTTTCCCTTCATCACTGTGCCGAGGAGGAGGAGGAGCCGGGCACTGCTCTCTCTGGTGCAAGAAGGGCAAGGGAGGTGCCAGGCTACAAGTGCCTATGTTGAAGACCTTTTTCCCTTTTCCTTTGGGCAGAGAGTCCCAATGCCAAAAATGAGGCCCCAGGACAGAGCAAATCCAAGAGCTTCATGGGCTGATGTTTGAATCTTTGCCTGTGTTTTCCCATCCCTCCCTCCCATCTTGCCCTTCCCTCCCTGCCCCAAGAAATCTTGGTGCCATCCTTTTCAGCCCCATTCCTCCACACATTGCTTTCACAGTGGGATTAATTTGCTTCCCTGCTTGGCTCCATGGTTTTCCCAACATGCTTGGTCTCTGCAGCAGAAATCCTGCTGTTAATTCCTTGAAACTTGGTTTCTCCCTGGATCCATGAGCAAGGTTGTGCCCTGCACAGTCCTCTGGAATAGTGTGGCACTGGTGCTGTTCTCAGGGCAGTTTATTTGGTGGAAGTGGCCAGTTCTAGGTGGAATCCCAGATGTAGGATAATTCCTTCATCCTCCCCTCTCTGTGTCACTTCCTCCCATCAAGGTAGCAGGCAAATAAAACCCTGACTTGCCCGGGATGCCAGTGGGTGTTTGGCCCATTGGGTGCAGGATTGGAAGGGATGTTGCTATTGAGGGTGCACAGAAGACAGGGGACACAAAACTGTCCCCTCTGTCCCACTCTGAGTGCCATGAAGGGAGGTGGGACTGAGGTGTGGCTTCATAGGAATCCAGGAAGGTCCTGCATGAGCTCAGCCTTTGCACTACAAATGAGTCAATGACTGGGTTATGCTTCTATGGCCCTTCAGAAAGTCACTCTAACACATCAAACATCTTGACAACATAAAATAACTGAGAATTTCAAAACTTTCCCCATCTCCCCACTGCTGTGTTGTGTGATGCTTGTTGTTGGATGATATTTTGGGGATGTGTTGGATCTTTGAAAAACCATGTGACCTTGTGCAATCCCAAACATCCAGACAGGGTGCTTGCTGCTCACTTTTCTGATTTAACGCTGTATTTTCTGAGAGAAAGAGCCATGAGATCAGGCTGTGAGGTAAATACTGTTATTCCAAAGGATGCTGCTTTCCTTGGGAAATGAGATGGGACCTCTCCCTATGTACAAGTCAACTCTTAAGGCACATTGGGAGTGCATGGCTGTTGGATGGGTGGGGTGAGCTGGGGATACACAGCCAGTGCAATTACTTGGTGTATGACTGGAGGGAATTAGTTAATTCAGGCTTTGATTCCGTCCTTTGAGAAGAAAACAAATGAGAAGACATACCATTAGAGCAGATGAGTTTTCTTAATCATTGGCTTGACATTCCTGTTCTTTCTGTTGGACACCTTTTATCGGCAGAGATTTGGGTAGAGCCAAAGGAGCCAGACAGACACTGTGCTAGTCCTGGAGGAAAAGTCATGGCATCTGAGGTCATGGCTCAGAAACTTCCCAGCAAAACTACACTGGTGTAAAGAACCCTTGGTACTTGGGGTAGCCCCAGCCTGTGGATGAATTGCTTACTGTGGGGTAGGAGAGATGCTACACGATTTTCCTGCTCCAACCCAGTGGTATCACTGTGATGGGACACTTGTGACGGTACATTTATGGAGGTGGACGTGCTGGTGGGCGTATTGTGACTTAAATCACAGTATCTGCTGAAGGCAGTGTGTATTTTTTCCCCCTGTGTATATATATATTTAAGTAGGCAGCAGTTCTGTGGCGTTGCTCACATCAGCCCACCAGTCCTACCTACCTCGTTGATAAAAGTGTGACAAGTTCAGCTCTTGGGGAAAACAGAGTTGGTGTCTCTGCCCATTGTTCACCTGTGGTGTTGGAGGTGACCATGGGGAGCCTGTCCCCAAGATGGGTGTCAGACATGAGGCATTTCAGCCACCCCTTTGGATCTGTGGTCAGCAGGGTGGCTCTTTGAACTGCAAAGCAAGTCCTATCTCTGGCAGATCCTGTAGCTCTCAATGCTCCTGGCCAAGCTCATGATGGCACAGGTTTTCAACTGAGGAGAAATGCTGCGTGTAAAAGTCATAAACACAGAAGCCACATTCAGCTGGAGGGGGCCCAACCACAGAGCAGTTTTAATCTGTTTGTACCGGGGCAGTCCCAGTGCAGGGATTTTCTGGGTCCCTTTCTATGGTCTGGCAGCCCAAAATAGAGATGAGTAGCCCCACTCCTACTTTATTGGAAGAGGTGGTGTTTGGAGGGGCTGAAAGCAAGGTGTGAGAGGCAATTACACACCCCGAGCTTGGAGGCCGGTCGTGACTTTTATGATCTCATTTCCTCATCCACACACAAACGGTTGGCCAAAGCCCAATCTCTGCAAATGAGTTTTGGTCACCACTGGTTTTAATTAGCAGGAACAGTCCTGTGCAGTGTTCCCAATAAGTGAATGACAAAGTATCAGTCTCAGTCTCTGGCAGTTTTCTCTTCTTCATCCTGCCAGAGGGCTTTTTCTGAGCCTCAAACCAGCCCCTTGATCTCTGCTTCCAGGAAACCTTTATAAAATTCAGACCAGATTCTTGAGCAAGAACCAAATGTTTCAGCCAGAAAGATTTTTCTTTTTTTTTTTTTTTTTTGGAAAGGGTGAATGGAGGATGATTAAATCTGAACAGAATCTGAACAGATGATATTTTCAATGGCACGTTTAGCATTTCTCTGAGAAGGCTCCAATGGGCACAGTGTTGCTGTTGTTTTCTTAAAAATATCAGTCAGGCCAATGTGTTTAAACAGGTTTGGCTGTTACCTTCTTTCCTCATGTTTCACAAGTACAACCAGTGAGTCATGTGCAATATTATTTATTTGTATTCCAGCACAGCAGTGACGGGCTGTGGTAGGAGGTACCACAGAAAGCCCAGCAAGGGAATGGCTTTGCTTTTGAGGAGGAGCCCAGCAAAACACCCGAAGTGGTGGCTAAAATTGCCAATCCCCCTTTCAACAGCAGGGATGGAGGTGACTGCCCTCTCATGGCATGTGCCATGGCACTGATGGGACTCCCCATGAGGCATGATGGCCTTGTTGGTCATACCAAAGGGTGAGCTGAGCTTCTCTGAGCCAAAGGATTACCTGGTGCCGCTCAGTGAGACCTCCTGCAGTGGAGCCACAGCTTATCTGCTGCTCCAGGCTCTGCCAGGATGCCCCGAGGGTCACACACACCGAGGCTGCCATCCTGAGCCATACAGGTGGGTGAGGAAGGAAGCCTGACATACCTCTGGTCTCTACCTTGTTTTAAAAGTCCCCCAGTGTATTGCAATGAGCTCAGGGAGAGTTTCAGTGTCTGTTTCTGTGCCCTCTGAGTGATGCGGTGTGTGTGATCATCCTCTGTCTCACTGACCCAGCGCCCAGTGTGACTGCCCAAAGATGCTTTTCTGCATTAAAGACTGTCTCTCTCCAGGCCTTAGTTAACTTCCCGATTAATGCAAAGCATGAATTATTCATCAAACCGCCAATGAGGCCATTAAGTTTCCCATCCTTTGAAGATACCGGTACCTATTCCTATTACAAGAGCAGAGGAGGAGGCTGCAGATCTAATTGCAGGCAACAAAGTGAGGAAGACTCCTAGTCCGCTGCTTTCCTAGTGTGCCTGAAAAGCCTCTCTTTTATAGAGGTGTCAATAGCAATTTCATTCCCTTTTCAGAGGAACAAGTGCCTTTAACCATTTAAACCCACTTAAATGAACAGCTTTTGTGCTTCGATTACAGACACAATGCAGAGAAAACCAAGCCTGGTTCGCTGCAGGGTCCCCTGTTGAGGAAGGTCCAGCCTGTGGCCAGAGGGGTCGTGGGTGCTGCTCTGCCCTCCTGACCCACCGACCTCTCCCAGCTTGGACAAACCTCTCCCTGCTGAGCCGGGGCTGGAGGCAGCGCTGCATGGGCAGGATTTGCAGTCTTCAGGCTGTATTTTTTGGCACAGCTGTGGAGCAACACCTCCCACCTGTGAGTGACACTGTCCATCAACCCCATCCAAAAGCCCCACGTTTCTCCAGTAGGCCTGGGCAGCCACCACCAGGCTTGGCATCTCAGGAGGTGTTTGCTTTGCTTTCCTCTCTTTATAGAATCATAGAATGGATTGGGTTGGAAAAGACCTCCGAGGTCATCAAGTCCAACCCTTGGTCCAACTCCACTCCCTTTACCAGATCATGGCACTCAGTGCCACGGCCAAGCTCAGCT
>JAWWLZ010000025.1:15176966-15192927 GCA_035041345.1 Poliocrania exsul
ACACCCCCAGCTCCCTCAGCCTCTCCCCACAGCACTTGTGCTCCAGTCCCTTCTCCAGCCTCGTTGCTCTTCTCAATGTACTTTAACCCACCTTGGTGGAAAGTGGATTCAACCCACTTGGGCAAAGGTGCTACTTACTGTTGGTTTAGGTGTCCAGGGCAGCAGGTTCTGCAGCATCCCAAGGTCTTGGTGAGCCACAGACGCTGGTCCCGGTTTTTTAACAGGTTGTCTGGAAGCCTGGAGAAGGCAAGCACAGAGCCACCAACAGAGATAAGAGCTAGAGAAAATAGGCACTGAGGGTGAGAGACCTGTTTAGCAAAGCAGAGAGAAGTGAGAAGCGATTTGACTCCTGTGCCCAAGTACTTTCACAGGGAGAAAACACTAGATACAGAAGGGCTCCTTAATCTCAGGAGGTAAATCAGGGCGAGCATCCCTGGCTGGTAAAAAGAAGCAAAGAAAGTTCAACAGGGCTTGTGGTTTTGGCAGTGGGGACAGTGAGCCTTGGGGACAAATCACCCATAGCAAAGACTGCTTTGTCTCAAATGCTCTAATAGTCCCTCGTTTGAGATAGGTCATAACCAACACAAGTCATTAGTCCTAATGCTGGGATAATTAAGCTTAATACAGGGTAACTGAGTGAAAATGAATGGGCTGGGATGTACAGGAAGTCAGGTGGGATAATTCTTTTAGTCTTCCAGTGTACAAACAAGCTTTGAAGTCCTAGCGTGAGCCCCAGAGGCTCGCTGTGTTTTACTGTGAAAAGAAGTGGGTTTATTAACACCAGATACCCTTCCAGGCGGCTTTCACAGAAGCTGGAGGATGTTGCTGGTGTAGAAATGACACTGGAGTTCTTTAAAATGTTGGCAGATCTGCTCCCACTTTCCTTTCTGCACCCAGAATTCTGCAGGATGTGAGTTCAGGCCCAAAGCTGCAACAAAGGGCTGTCTCTCCCCCAAAGTGTCACAGTGATGTCCAGCTCGGTGAAGGGTTTTGGAGGGGCTGTGTGGGGCAGGGTGGGCAGTGCCACACGTGTGTGCAGCAGATTCTGCCCTCTGAAAGGTCAGCCAGACTGCTGCCATTTCCAGTGGGAGCCAACTGGGAAGATGTGCATGGCAGAGGTGTCCCCTGAGCAGGGAGGGAGGCAGCGCTGGGGGCAGGGGACGGGAGCAGCCACAGCCACAGTGTAAATGTCACTGCCCATCACCTCCCTCCTCTGCCCCTGCACGCCCAGCCCTCCACGACCCCGTGACAAAAACCTCTTGGCATTATTGAGAGAAATGCTAGTCTGTCTTTGCTTTCTCTTTTGCAACTGTGTTCTTCCTGATTTTATAGCCATGTATATATAATTTTTTTTATCACCATTACTTTCTGCCACATTAAGTTGGGCGACAGAAGGGAGAAAACATGAATATACAGTTCTCCCCAAATGTGGAGCACACAGAGCCGTTTGGCAGTGCAGGCTTGGCTTCTCATCTGGAAGCTGGAGCTATGTGTCTAACAATACAGCACCCACCCAGCATGAAATTGTAATGGATCACGCTTTGCCCTCGGTCCTTGGCTTATCCTTGGTTGACACTGAATTAAAGGACATGATGTGTGGGACTCAGTAAATCCCTAACCTGCTGTCCCAGAGACAAGTATTACCAACCACACCACGCTGACACACGAGATTAGTGGGAGAGGTGCCCTCAGTGCCACAGGCAGAAATGGGTCAGCTCCAATTTGGAAAGCTCTGTACTTGAAGTGAGTAGCGATGCAGCCAGTAGAAATAAAAGGCCAAAAATCCTGTGTTTTCTGCCTGGGAGCCCTGCTGAGATCTACAGGCAGTGAGACCTAAGCTGAACAGGACCGTTTGTGTTCCATTGTGAATGGCATTTTATTAGAATTTAGGGAAAAAAATTAGTTAACAGTCCAGCTTAAGATCTGCATTTACCAAGTATGAAACTCCCTGATACCACCAAAGTCCCTGATTTTATATAATATTTATCAGCTAAGAATTTGATTATTAATTAATATTTGATTATTTGATCATATTGTGAACTTTCCAAATGCAATACCAGTGACCTCACTGCTTCTAATAACAGCACAGCAACAACACAAATCTCATGTCTGTTCCCCTTTCCCTCTTCCCTTTGCCCTAATCAAATCCTTTATTCATGCTTTTTCTGACATACCAGGTTTTCTGGCTTGGTTCAGCAGTGACTAAGTAGCTGTACAGTAACAAAACAGTGCTGCCTTTGTTCTGGAAAAGGGGAGAAATGAGCTGTATAATCTTGAACTAAGGAAGCTCACAAGCGAGAAGGAAGCCAGGCACCCGCACTGTTGTATCCCGGCACGAGCTGGGTTGAATTTACCAGTGCTGCCTAGAAAGAGAGGAAAGAAAGAAAACAAACTCATTTGTTGTTTAGTTTTGCCACCTCTTAAATGACCCAAATCCCATCAGAGCTGACGGTGTTTTGGTGGTTAAACTGATGATACTCATCTGCCTCTCATGCAGTTGCTTTGTCTTCTCCACTTGGCTCTCCCACTGTCTGTTCGCTCTCCCACGCTGCACATGCTCATCCTGCCAGGAGGGATCACGAGGAGCTCTGATCATGTTCTTTCTCCTGCGTAGCATCCTGCCTTCAACTGGTATTTTGGACAGCAAATCATCCCCAACGCTGCACTTCAGTTAGGAGAACCTACTCTGCTGCTTCTATCATAGAATCATAGAATCGATTGGGTTGGAAAAGACCTCAGAGATCATCAAGTCCAACCCTTGGTCCAACTCCACTCCCTTTACCAGATCATGGCACTCAGTGCCATGGCCAAGCTCAGCTGAAAAACCTCCAGGGATGGGGAATCGACCCCCTCTCTGGGCAGCCCATTCCAATGCCTGAGCACTCTCTCTGGAAACAATTTTTTTCTGATATCCAACGTAAGCTATACAGATATGCTGTAAGGAGACCATAACTTATCTCTTCCTGGACATTTCTCAGTAAATCCTATTATTTCACCATGCTTTTAGAAAGCAAAATGGAATCATAAAGCATTAATCCTCCTACCTGAATCCTCAGGGCAAGCTGGCATAGCCTGTGTGCTTTCCATGGGGTTTTGGATGCCCTTGGCCTGCCTGTACTTCTGGGCTGGCTACAATACCTCTGAGAGCATTTGAAAAGGGAGAGGTCATCTGCCACAAAGGTGTGTCTGCTGCAAGGGGCAGGTGGAACTGAGCAGGCAGATAGATTCGAGCTGAGGACAAACCTCAGCTCCTCCCTGGAGCTGGTGTAGCCAAGTCCTGTGCTGAGGGCAAAACTCTGTTTTACTTATGGGTAGCCTTGCAAATTCTACACAGACATTCCAGACATGCAGCAGGCAGGAAGGGGGAATGCAGAACAGGTGGAAGGCAGATGTGAGCTGGTTCATTTGAAGGTTTGTGCATAGACCTGTGCAGTATTGGTTTCTCTGGTCTCTTGAGTCTGCCCCACAAACTACTCCACAGCATGTGCATTAGTGCTACAATTAATACCCCTGGGAAATTTGGCTTCTCCAGCCATCTGATGGTATGTACAGTCTGCTTTGTGTCCAGTTGTGGTTCTGTCCTGGCAGTGTGTGCTCTGCCATGGCCATGTGCTCTCGGTCTGGCTCTGAAAGTGAGAAAGGACTTCCCTCCCAGAGAGCCCTGGAGCCAGAGAGTCCAGGAGAATCATTGGAGTTGGATATGGAGCAGTGAGCCTAATGGGGGAGGGAGGCAGGGCCAGCCTGAAGAGGAGTCTGACTGCCCAAGAAACCAGCTGGAGGTTCCTCAGGGGAGCAGAACATGGGTGTAGAGCCAGGTCACAGAGCTGATGGGAAGAAGGAGACACCTGGAGAAGAAGGTGTTGAGTTCACAGCAGTGTAGAAGGCTCAGTGAAACCAAGCCTAAAAAGAAGGATTTGTCTTCCAGGCAAGAGTGAGAGGGAGAATTTGTTTTAATCTGGTTTGGGGGAAGTTTTAACCTTTTTACAGTAGTTCTTTATTCCAGGAGTTCATTGCTAAGGAGTAGGAGGTGGTCACTGTGGTTCTGGTGCTGTGCCTGCACCAAAGGAGGGCTTGGGTAGATCCACCTCGAAGCTCTTCAACTTTTGAAAACCCATTGCCAGATTTATCCCTTCAACCAGCTTCTGTGGCCTCCTTTGGCCAGCCAGGACTGGTTAGGTCAGCACTAAGCCATCACAACTTCTTGGCCTAACCAGTGCCCCCAGTAGGAAGCTGGCTCTGGAGGACTGGAAGAGCACAGTGTCCCAGCAGTGTTTGCAGAGTGGATCCCCAGATTTCCAGCCTGTTGGGATGTGTTGCTGTAGCAAATCATATTTCCCAAATTTTGCTTTATTGGTGGGAGCCTCATAAAATGTGGGACCACCTTCTGCTCTTTCCCATGTCCTTGAGGTCCTTTGGGTACTGCAGGCCTGCTCTCTCCACCAGGGTGGTTTCCCTGTGTTTGTTCCCCATGGGAAGAGCCATCAGTGCGGTCGGGACGCTGGAATTCATTACAAGGAAATAAACAGTGGGAGCAGATGGGCTTCCAGAGACCAGAAATCCTGTTCCTCTATGAACATCCTCAATAATTAGACACATGGAAAATAAAGGAAGGAAGGAAAAAATGCCAAAGGTTTGGGACAGCCTGTGGGCAAAATTGCCTTAACACATGAGTGAGCCTTTTCTGGTGGCTGCAGCATGGTGGGGACCTGCAGAGCTGTACATGAAGCACCTGATATGCTCTTTGTTTCACTGTGCTGTTACCCACTGAGCTGTTGCATGAAGATTTCCACCCTGCCACCCCAAAGCATAGTTATCTCTCAGGACCTTGCATTTCATAAGCTCGGTGGTGTGACCCAGTTACCTGATTTAACAGGGATGGTTTGTACTCTTTTAAGGGCAGAGTTGTGAAAATATTCTATTTGCTTCTTTGATATTGGGGCAGTGATTGAGCCCATTTTTCTTCCCCCTGCCCCATCCCACCCTGCCCATCCATACATCCTGCTGTTCTGTGCTGAAATGCCTTGGCTGCAACAAAAATTTTATCCTTAACAATTACTTGACGATTTGTACAAGACAGAACTGGAGAGGGCTGTGGAAGCAATGGCCACCTGAGTCATTAGGTGCTGCTCACAGCAAACCCTCTTGACTCCAAACCTTGGACAATCTGGCTGCCATGAGCCAAAGGGGCTGTGGATTTGTAACCCGTCCTCCAGCTTAAGTCCTTACTCATCCAGAGTAGCTGCTGCTCTTCCCCAGGGTTATGCATTGTGGTTGTGCAGATGGAGAAGCACAGCATGGGCTGCTCTCAAAGAACTGCAGCTTTGGATCAGCATCAGCACAATCAGGGCTACAGTCAGCAGGACAGCAGCAGGAGTTGGTGCAGTTTTTGCTCCACCAGACTGAGCTGGTGTTTTCTTTTAGGAGAACAGAGATCTCAGGTAGTCCTGAGAGACATAAAATGGAATGTGAGGGCTCACAGGGGCAGAAGGTGCTAGATCTAGGTGTGGGGTAAAGGTTGGACAAGTGCTTGTACATCATGAGACCCAGCTGCTCAGAGAAAATTATTTAGGAGGCAGGTAGTTCCAGCTGGTCAGGGAGTTTTTCCAGCCTGTTTTAATTTTTTTTTCTTAGAAGGAATACAAGAGTTTGATGTGTAAACAGTTGTCATGGGAAGCTTTGTGTTTTCCTCAACACTTTTGAGTTATGCTAGTGGAAAGGGAAAAACTTATTTTATTATTTGTTATGAAAGGCCTGACCATTCTCAGGATAGGGAGTCAATCTTCCAGCCACTTCTGAGACTGGTGCTGACTTCCTGTAGGTGATACGTGGCTGTCTCCCAGAGGGTTAAGGCATAAAGTGACACCCTGCCTTGAGCTGAGAGTGTTCTGTCCTGGGTTTGCTCCCTGAGATGTGGCAGATCACCCTGAAAGCCCCTTGAATTGTACTCCAGCCACCACTTGGCCGTAAACTCAGACATGGTGCTTTAAATTGCCAGTACTAATGACAGTTGGTTTAAACAGTTCCTTGTCTGTAGCAGTAAATGAAAACGAAGAGCTTCAAAATATGCAAAGATGCAAAATAATCCTGGCAGGGGGTGGTTAATCAGGCATTAAAACCCAGGGCAGAGTCCAGGCAGAGATTAGACAGTTGCTCTTTAATCAAAGCAGCTGAGCTCATGTGTGCCTGCTACTAACACTGCTTTTCAACCTGGAATTGGAGTTAGAAAAGCAAGGATTTCCTGTAATTCCACTAATACTATTATTATTTGTGCAATGATCTGGAAGCATCCTCTTCAACTGTGGTCTGGGATCAGGCACTGTCAACCCAACTGCCTGTTCCTGTTGGAGCAGCAGCACAATGGAAAGATCCTGCCTGGCTTGGTCTGTTGTGTTGCAGGAACTGTGGTGAACCATTTCTTGGGATGGGGAACAGCTTTGCCAGGGCTTGCTGCTGCAACCTGGCTGTGTTGGCCACTGTGAGGATGATGCTCCTTCTTACCTGCCCCTCTTTGGCAGCAGCCAGAAAAAAACACAGTTCACAAGAGATCTGGGTGTGTGCAATGCCCAGACCCTGCCGTGCTCACAGCCAGTCCATGATTTGGTGGTTTGGTGTGCAGGCTGGGAGCAGTCCCAGAAAGCTTGTCCCTCATGCCCTGGGCTGGGGATGATGCTTTATGTGGCCTCTGAGGCTCCATGACAAAACAGTGTCACTGTAGTGTGGCTTTAGCAAGGACCAAAGCCCATTGAAGGTGTCAGTACTGAACACACAGCAGTGCCAGCAGCTGCCTCCTGCTGCCTAATGGGGCTGTGCAGATGTGGGAGCACAGGACTAGCACTGTCAGGATTGAAGGATGGGTTTGAGCTGTGCAGCTCAAGCAGAGGGCAGCTCTCAGGTGGCTGGGGCTCGGTTTCTCTTCGCCCTCCTGCACTGAATGCCAACAATCTTCCCTTCTCACCAGGCTGCCTCTTTGCTCTGGCAAGGTGTCCACTCACCCAGCAGAGCTGGTGCTTCCTGGAGCCTTGCTGGACCCTCATGGATGCTTACTCAAGCAAAACTGTTCACGGCACTGGGAAGGTTGCCAGGTCTGCAAGAATCAGCACCAGGTTTGCACCTCCATGTCCACCTGGTCACTGAGATAAATTGCAGCTCACATTAGTTGGTCTTTCCCAGTGCCTGAACAGGGTGAAGTTTCACCAGCCCAGCCGTAGATATGGAGCTCTTTTTTGGCAGTTCTCAAAGTTTTCGTGGGTCAGGTTTTGTTCTTGGTGTGAGAGCAGGTCAGGCAGTCACAGGTTGGCTTTGTTTGTCTCTGGTTTTGGAAACCTTCTTGTCAAAACCTGGCTGCAATCTGTGCCTTTTGACTCCAGGCCTCTGTGTTTCCATGATGATCCATTTGAGCAATGGTGTTTGAAGGAGCTTTGCCCATCAGTTGCTCCATGATACTTTAAGGAGCAGAGAAATAAAGCAACTCCTTTTTGTTTCCTCCAAGGGCTTTCAGGTGGCAGTGAGAGCTGCCTTGAGAGAGCAAGTACAAGTCCACCTGCTTCCCAGCTTTTCAACTAAACTATAAATCTTTCACTGCTTATTGATCATGACCTGTCTTTGTCCTAGCAGAAGGATGTGTTTTGGGGACATTTCTCATTTTTCAGGATGAGAAAGGCTTTTCTCCATCCTTGCATTTTGCAGCCATAGCAATTGCTTGTCAGAGGCACTGCCTGCAGATGGGTAGTGAGTGACTCCTTATCTGTCCTGGCACTCTGCTTTTAAGTTTGGCTTTTCTTGCTGTTAGTGATCCTCACCACTTTCCAGCTAGAATATTGCTGTATATTGTGGGCATATGGAGTACTAAAAGGAAATAAAGGCTCTGGGAACTGGCCCATGCACATGTAACTCCATTGATCTTCATCTTAAAATTCAGCCATAAATAAAAGGAGGCAGATTCATTTGCAAGGAGAGGACATTGCTGCTTTTCCATGCTAAAAGGCTGTGAAATAAGGAGTGGAGGTGTGTGTGCAGACAGATGAAGATGCTGCTGGGCAAAACCAGGGAGGCAGAGTGATCTTCAGGTCATGTGCTGCCACCCTGCCCCTCTCAGTGGGGATGGGCTGCAGTACCCGCTCCTTGTTAATTGATGCTTGTTGCCATCAGGACTGCAGGCCAACTAGAGAGTGTGCTGAAAACAGGCCAGCCACAGAAATGGCTCTTCTGGGTTGATTTCTACTGTGTTAGGAGGAAGACAGGCTATAAAGGATAATACAAGAGGAGCTGGGACAGGCAGCTTAGAGGAGACAGCGCTAAATAAAAGAGTGGTGGTTTTCTGCACCCAGCAAGGAATGGCTGCCTTCCTGTTAAGAGTTAACACTAGCTCAGCACAATCCCTATTTTTAACTGTCTCCAACAGTTTCCTAGCAGCCTGCTTTGACTGGGTTGTGCTGAAGGCCTGCCCTAATGCTTCTGCCTTTGGGGAAAAGAGGAATTCCTGTGCTGGCCGAGGAGCTGCAGGACATTCCCAGAGCGTCCTGCTTTGTTCACTGCCTTTTCCAATGCTTCTGTCTGTTTGAAATAAGAGCCCTTCCAAAATTTCCAAACAATTAAAACTCCTTGGAAGGCAGGCCTGGATTGTCTTTCAAGAAGGCAGACTGACTGCAAGCAAAGTTAGCAGTGGCTGTGTTGAACTGTGCAGCAATGCTTGGAGCAGTTTGCCCTCCCATGGCCAGTTGGAGCTTGCAGCTCCTGCTCTCCAGTGCTGCCACTGAGGTTTTCCTTTGGCTCAGATGGATTTAGATTGAGGATTAACCTTGTGCTGCTTGCTTTTGCATCTTTACTGCCCCCCCAGGTTAATCTGTCTGAAAGGGAGAGCAGTGGGTTTGCTGGAGCAGAGCACCCTCAGGGAATGTGCCCAGCACTGCCTTCTCCAGCAGCACCTGCTTCCTTGCAGCCAGTTTTGGCTTCTTGAGGAGTCCATGGGCCTATTCTGCATTTCATGGCTTGGTCACTTGTTTGTGGTTTGTTGAGACTCTTCTGTAGGCTACGAAATACCCAAAGCTGCCACACTTGAGTGGGAGCATCTGCCAAGTGTCTGCAGGCTGGAATTAGATACAAACTCTGTGGATGCATCTCCTGCATTCCTAAGAACAAGGGAAACGGCCTCAAGTTGTGCCAGGGGAGGTTCAGGTTGGATATTAGGCAGAAGTTCCTCTCTGACAGAGTGGTGAAGCTGGAACAGGCTGCCCAGAGAAGTGGTGGAGTCACCATCCCTGGAGGTGTTCAAAAGCAGAGAAGACATGGCATTTCACGATATAGTTTGGTGGGTATGATGGTGTTTGGTCACAGGTTGGACTTGAAGATCTTGGAGGTCTTTTCCAACCTTTGTGATTCTGTGATTCTATGGTTCATGGCTCTTATTCTGAAATCACTCCTCCCCTCTGGGGCTGGAGTGCCTCTTTGGGCAACCCTACATTGGGCTGTGCCTGTGACTGGGGTGCACAGAGCAGGTTGGCCTGGCATGGATGGGACCAACAGAACCTATGGAGAAAAGTGCAATGAAAAAAGAAAACTATTTCACTTTTTGTCAAGGTTTTCCAGGGAAAAAAAGAAAAGAGAGTAAATGCAAACTCCCAATTTCTGCACTTTTTCTGAATTTCTTTATCTAAAAACATTTATTTCCTGAAACTCAGAGTTTCAGGCATTTAGGTGGAAGTCTGGCAGTGGTAGATAGGTTGATTTCTGCCCCATCTTCAGTGATATCTCAGTAACAATCAGGTATGAGGCTCTGACACTCTTTTCCTTCATTCACTTAGCTAAAAAAATCTTATTCTAATTTGCCCTTTGAATTTGTTCAGGTTTTTTTCCACAGCATCTTCAGCAGATTCCAGATCCTCAGCTATCCCTGCAGCCCCTTCTATCTGCAGTGGAATTCTGGGCAATGTGTGCATGGCAGCAAATGCCACCCTGGTGACTTATGGTGTCCCCCAGCCCCAGTCTCCAGAAGACAAACCTCAAAACCTGGTCCCTCTTAGCTGGCACAATTAACACCAGCACCATCCAGAGCTGAGTGTCTCGGACTCAGAACAGCCAAGAGTTGCTGTGCTGTGTTGCAGAAGTGTGGAAAGCCAGATGATGTTAATGACACCATGTCCATTGGAGTCTCTGGTTTGTGGGAGGTTGTGATCATTTCCTCTTTCTCCCAGATAAAAGAAATGCAAAGTAAGAGAAGTTTCTTGGCCACTGCTGGGTGGACACTTTGAATATCTCATTTAATTTATTAGATAATGATCGCATTTATGGAACAGCTTGTTTCAATTTTCTCATTATCACTAACCGAGATGATAGCTTATTTAATCCACTTCTGCACCACTTCACAGACAATGAGGAATGTGGGAAGGGAAGTCATTCAGGGGAGCATGTGGAGCCCTCCCATAAGGAGGCTGAGGAAGCCTCAGGTTTCTGATGAAGGTTCCTAATGGGGAGCCAAATGAAAATGAATAATTTTGCAGGATCTGTGTTGTCGTCCATTCAGGACACAGGTCATGCTGGAGTTCAGTGGCTGAACCAGATGCCAAAGCTTTTTCTCTGAGACAGTAAGAAGTCTGTGCTGACTGTTACAAGACTGATATATTGTCTGCTGAGAGGACTGAGGCAAATGATGAATGAGATCAGAGATGAATTTGCTCTAATGCTAATACGCTATATGTAAGAGCACAGACTGTTTCCGCTGATTCTGAAAGAAATTTAATCCTCTGCCACTGAGAAGGAAATGGGTTTATAAGTCTGAGGAAGGAATGCATCATAATCCCAGAAGAAGTAGGCAGTGATTTCTGGCACTGGAGATTTGGCAGAATTTTGAGGCTGAAGTGGAACAGGAGCTGCATTAGCCAGTAGATTTCAGCAATGGCAAATGGGGTGAAGGACACCTGTGGTCCCTTGGCTGTCCCTGGGCTGTTGTGTCTGCTTTCATATCCTTACCCATAAAATGGTAGCAAGATTAATTATCTGATGTTTTCACATGGAAGAGAGCAGGCTCTCATGCTGCTGAGTGCCTCCTTCCCTGCCTCAAAGTGCATGTAAAGCCCTGCTGTGGGACAGGGTGGGGGCCCAGCTCCACTGTCAGCCATGGAGGAGAATCCCCTGATGGCCCAAAGAGGATTCCCAGGGGGCTCTGACATCTCTTTATTTGTCCAGTGTGATAGAAAACAAACAAGCCCACCAGCTATCCAAATCAGGGCAGGAAGAATGTGACTGAAGGATTATATCCACATCCATCCTTTAGGAAATACCACCTTTTCTGAAAGCTTATGCAGACCCCTTAGTGTAAAGTAAAATTATTGCTCTTATTTCAGTTGGCTTCTAAAGAAGGAGGTACACAGGAGGGGCCTGAAGTATTTAGACATGCAGCTGCCTTTGATGGGGTCTCTGTAGGACCTTCTGGAGAACTCAAATGAAAAGCCAGGTGTGCATTGCAGGGGGATTTGTTTTTCCAAATAGAAATTATAAGACAAGGAGAAAGGCTGCCTTTTCAAAAGCAAGGAGCTCTTTGGACTCAAGTTGTGAATCAGACTGTCAGTCCTTGCATCCATTATATAAACTCTGTGCTTGACCTGTAGCTGTTTAGGAATCCTTCTTAAAATACTCTTTCAAGTACCAGCGTCAGAGCTCTGTCTAAAACGTCCTTTATGATGGGCTGTTCTGCCTTCAGCTCCTACTCATTTTATGCTAATTGCTGACAAGTCGTAATTTTCCAGTAAACCACTCAGAATACGCTTCGTGCAGATATTAATAATACAATAACTCTTTGAGAAGTCACCAAGACTGACACACGAAAGGCAAAGGTATTTTCTTTTGAGATCTGACCCCTCGATGTACTGCTTGTCCTCCAGACAACAGGCACAAATTCTGGGTGTAGATGGTTGGTTTCTAACCCCCAAATCACTGTGATGAGTTGAACAGCTACCTATGGGATTGGCTGGGTTGGGATGGGAATGGCTGGGTTGCAATTTCTGTCCAGACTTGGGGAATGAGGTACCCAGTTCCCCCTGATTTTGGCAGCAGGCAGGTGCCAGGTTTACTGAGGCTCCTTTAATGAATCCAAGCTGTTGCCTGTTGTGTTGCTCACTGCACGTTCTCCTCCAGCCTTACTGCGAGTTGTGTGACGTGCAGGGGTGGCCGAGCTGCTCTGGTGATAAAGGGTATGTCAGACATGGTGGGGGGCACCACCACTGTGTTAGAAAATTGCCCAGCTGCACACAGGTCCAGAAAGGGAAGTGCCAGGAGGAACTGCTGGCCAGACCACCTAAGCTAAGGAATAAACCCTCCAGAGCATTTAGCCCTCCAGACATGCATCTGCTGGCCAGTGGTGAATGGGGGAAATTCTACACAGTGAGCTTGTTCCAGGAAGCTTTACTCTTATTAGTTTTTGGAAGAAACCCAGGAAAAATTCCATTGGAAAGCTGAAAGCTATTACGGCAGGATAGCTGCTAAGTGACTTGCTATGTGCCCTTGGAGACCAGCTCTCCCAACTCTCTGAAAAATTAAATAATCTGATTCTCTGGGTTTGTGTCACTGCAGGCCCAGTGTAGTGTTTTCTACAAAAGGATCGTGATGTTCAACAATTGCCATCATATTTCCATTCTATTTTTATGGGGAGGACAAAAAGGGAAATTACAAAGAAAATGGTGAAAATGTAAAGTCTCTTATGGAGTTGCATCTCCTTGGAGTCCAGTAAGTTGCAGAACACTGTAGACTTTTCAATCCTTTCAGTTACTTTATTAGGTAACTCCCAGTATCACTTATGGATGTTTAAAGAGAGGAAAATGGGATTTCTTCTGTCTGCCAATTAATTAATTGTGATTGGCACACAATCTTCAGGGCATCAGCACCACCTGTGGGCCTCTCCTTCTTCCTCTGCTTACCATCACAGCTGCCTGGTGTATCTGCTGAGCTGTGCACTCAGGGTGTGCACTCCAGCTGGAGGGAACATTTGTTGACATCTTGTCTGGAACAAGCTGAGGTTACACTTGGGAGGAAACGTTCATGAGGGAGCAGCCAAGCTGGGACTTGAGCTGTGCTTCAAGGGAAAAGGGCAGGTAATCAGTTCTTACAAATAGCTCAACCCGTAGTGGGGTTGAACTGGTCAGGAGCTGATGAATATCTTCCTCTTCCTTCCCTTTGTTTTGAAGGGGCAGGATTTGCTGCTTCTGACAAGCTACGAGCAGCTCTACCCTGCAGGGAAGGTTTAGTTGTCACTTTGGGCCCAGGGCAGGCACTGGTTGTGGCTGGAAGAGTATGAGAGGATCCAAAAAGCTGGTTTGTGTTACTTACACCCCACTCACCTGCAGTGCAAGTGCTCCACGTCCTGCCCAGTGAAGTCATGAGGAGGGACCTGCCAAAGCCTCCACGAAGCTCTTACATCCGTTCCATACCCGTGAGCTTGGACTGAGTCATCCCCCACTGCAGGTCCTGACAGAAAGCCTGTGACTCAGGAGCTCCCAGGAACAAGGTGGCTGGGAAGAGCTGCCAAAAAAGGGAGGCTTTCCTCTTGCCACCACTCTGCTGATCCTGGTCTGCTTACAAGCAGGTGTGGCCAAGGGAAAACAGGATATCTCAGATGTGCTCTTAGGCTTAGGAGGGGAAAGGAATGAGTAGAAGCAGGGAGAAAACTATGAGAATAGGGATGGAAGGAGCAAAAGCATTTTGTCCAGACAGGCTACACAGCCTATACAAAAGCCTCTTCTCCTGTCATCCCTGTCACACACAAGAGACTTTTGTGCTCACCACAAAACTTAGGAAAGATGCACAGCGCAGCAAGAAGAGGTTGGAAAGCTTTGTTAAACACTCTGATGAGCAGTGCCCTGCACAAATACAGTCTGTTCTGCTTCAGAAGGCAGTGCATGGTGTTAGGAGAGCAGTGCTGAGCCACCTGTGCTGTGGTGGGGAATCCTGGCGAGGAGAGTGGCTGTAAGCAAGTATCTGAGTATGGCAGATACCATGGGCATTGCAAAGGGTCATGGTCATCCCCAGGAGGCATCTGCTGTTGCATTAGTTTAAAGGATGAGACAGAATGAACCTGTGGTGGCCTGAAGGAGCCATCTTCCCTGTGATGTGAGTGTGTGACTGGGTGGCCAGCCTGCACTTCCCAAACATGATTATATCGTGGTGTTCACAGCAGAGGAGGCAGCAAGGCTAATGATTAGTCCTGTGAAGTTCCTAACCCTCTCCCCTCTCCTCTGTCTTGTGCTTGTGGCTGTCTGAGGCCAAACAGTGTCTCTGTGTGTGCAGGGAGCTGTCATGCTGTCCTGAGCTAGTTAGAACTGACAGATAATGCTTGATTTTACATTATAACCCATTTTTTCCCCCCACGCTGACTGTACATGTCTCTTCATGCCCAGGCTGTGTCATTTCCGTTTGTTTCCACTTATTACATCTCTCTTTGGCTGGATTCTCTTCCTTACTGCCTGCTGAGCACACATGAAATCTCGTCTGTGCCCAGAGCTGTACAGACTTGCAGTGCTGTGTTCCGGAGCTCCCGCTCCTCTCCGTGCCAGCTGGGCTGGTCACAGATGAAGAGATGGCACGGGCTGGGCGAGCGTTGGGTGGCACTGAGCCAACCAGGAGGCGAAGCTGACAGCTTGCCACTGCTCTCCTAGTAGGTGTGGTACGATTAACAACAAAGGGCTAAGAACAAATGAGTAATCTCCCTTTCAGCCCCAGCTCTTTCATCTTTCATTATTAAAAAAAAATAAAAGAAAGAAATAAACAATCTATTTGTGCTCCATTGCTGAGCTCCTAAAGGACACTAAATGTCCCTTTGCATTTGTTAGAACTGGATAATCTTTAATGTCCCTTCCAACCCAAGCCATTCTCTGGTTCTATATAGCCCAATCATCAGTGTGGCTCCAACTAAACCCAGAGCCCCTCTGTGCTCACAACCATCAGGGATGTCCTGAAGTGTCACCAGACACAGGAAGCCCAAGGTGGAGGCTGATGCTCAGTCCAAAACCCCTGAGCCCTAGTTGAGAGCTTTTAAATGCCTGACCACTCTTTCTCACCTGATCTCAAGAAGGAACAAAGCATGTGTCCAATGATGAACATGCAGATAGTTTTGGTGTTGATTTGCAAAGCCTGCTGACCACCAGATGCCCAAAATTCATTCCTTTTAAGGTGTCCCAATTTTAAGAACACAAAAATAAAATATCTTAGCCCATTTAAATAATTTGGCAAGTCATTTTAATCTTCCAGGAGTAAAGGCCAAGCTACACAGCTCAAATTAAAAGAAAAAGCTGTAGAAGTGCAAGGATATACATCCTTCATGGAAAACCCCCACCATTTTCAGATTGCCATGTTTGACAAGTTTTGTTGGGTTTTTTTTTCCTTCCCCATTGATGTGTTGGAGATAAATAATAAGCTGGTAAGGCTGATTATAATAGATCCAAAAATAAGACTCAGAGAGATCCCCTCAGCCCATATCCGACAGGTCTTGTCACTCGGGTGCATTTGTAAAAAGCTGGTTTGTCTCTCAGATGACAGATGCTTTGATGAGCTAATCATCTCATTTCCGTGAACTGCACATCTGTAAAAACAAAAGGGGATGAGACTCGAACGAGTGACTAAGCCCTGTTCTTGTTTGCATTGTTTCATTGCTGTTCTCTGAGTGGGGATGGTGCTGCTGCCGTGGAGGTTCCTGCGGTGCCCACGCCGGCTGGCAGGTGACGTGCACACAGGCTATTTCCAGCTGGTGACTCCTCTCCGGGGCTCTGCTCCCCACAGAGTCCACAGGAGGCTTTTCCCCTGCCCCACTGATGGTCTCTGACAGCCCAGGAACAGCCAGGCTTAGCTTAGCCAACCACTCCTCTCATTAATCTGTTGTTCTGACTTAGAATCATAGAATTGATTGGGTTGGAAAAGACCTCCGAGATCATCAAGTTCAACCCTTGGGCCAACTCCAGTCCCTGCACCAGATCATGGC
>JAWWLZ010000025.1:15198511-15219178 GCA_035041345.1 Poliocrania exsul
AGTGCCATGATCTGGTAAAGGGACTGGAGTCGGACCAAGGGTTGGACTTGATGATCTCGGAGGTCTTTTCCAACCCAATCCATTCTATGATTGTCCTGGGTCTTTTCATTTTTGTTGTTGGTTCGGAAGCAATCCTGCTCTCATACACCCCAGGGTGTTTCTGGAGCTCCATTAGGGCAGCAGCTGTGTCTGGTTTAAAGCTCATTTCATCTGTTCTTGTGGAGATGATGGTAACCCACACTGCAGATTTCCATGAGGCAGCGTGCTGTGCCATATCCTGCCCACGGTGTTCTCCTTACCTGTTCTTTCTTTACTCCATTTTACCAGAGAACCTCCTAGACCCATCCATGCTTGTCCTGGAGGTTGCTTTCAGTGCATTTTTTTTCCCCATGCCTCTGGCTTTTAGCATGGGTTTCTCCAAATCCTTCCCATGAAGTCTCTGGCATCTCCTTATGCACTGATTTTGGAGGATTGTGCCCCTGGTTTTCTGCACTATAATGTTTGGATCCATTTGGAGACTTACTTGGTAGCAGCTCCCCAGGCCCCCAACTGGCCCACTCTCCTACACCAGCATGCTCCTCCTTAGCCACCAAATGAGCTGGTCTGTTGTGAAATCCTTCCCCTGACTCATCCTCCTGATCCTTTTAAGCTGCCCACTCAAATAGCACATTGTAGGCTGGCATGAGGAACTCACGCAGCCTCGAGCTGTGCTGGTGCCTTCATCTCTGACACTTCTGGAAAGGAGATAGTTCCCACCACAGCCTCATGCAGAGGACCATGAGTTTGTGTCTTTCTGGCTGCTGGGGAAAAGTGCTGGATTTGCTGAACCAGAGGGGCCATTGCCTCATGTGCTGGAAGGCAGGTTTGGCTGGGAGAGTGTCTGGGGAAAGGCTGAGTCTGATGGTCAGACATTATTCTCTGCTGCTGATGTTTTGGAGATGGTGATACCTCCTTTTTTGTTCAGTGCTTTCAAAAAGTTTCTTTTTGTGAGCTCAGCAAATCCATTTTTAGGTGCATTTTTCACACAGTGGAGAAGGAGCCAGTGGGGCTGTGAGTAAGGATGTCCCTCCCCATGGCAAGATGGGGCCTCTCTGGGTACCATAGAGGCAGAGCTGGCACTCTGTGAATGGCCAGAAGGGAATAAATCATCCATAACCACAGCCTCTGTCACTGGATGAGCAAGTACATCAAATCTTACCTGCTGTTAAAATGCCATGGAAATGGAAACAGCATCTTCAGAGAATTTTGTGTCCCTGTCATTTCGTTTACCAAACCATCTGAGCTCTGGTTGCAGGGTCTGTCTCTTTGGAGCACCCTTTCCAGGTGGGTGGATATTGCCTCTTTTCCCTGTGAATTCTTCATGGCACTGTTGATCTCCTGACTTACGTTTTTGGTGCACTTAAGGAAAGCAGTATCATCAAACTGTCTGTGCAGGAGAGTGATCATCAGTGACAGCCTGAATGTGTCACATCAGCAACTCCCTACAAGGTACTTGCTCCCTCCACAGAACTTAGTTGCAGACAGTTTTAGTTACTCTTTGACTTGCCCAAAGGGGAAAGAGTTGCTCAAAAAATCAAGAGCTCAGTGGGGCCTGCAGAGATTGCCCCTGATTTCTGTGTGGTCTTAGGAGGTCCTGTTTTCCCAGCCTGTAAAAAGGATGATATTCTTACCTGATGGAGGTGGGAAGTACATTGAGATGTGCAGCACAAGTTTGTCAGGTACCAAACTGCAGAGAGAAAGGTAAATGGCCCAGTGCTCTACAACAAACCCAGACCCAGAGCCGCCACTCTGGATAGAGCAGGACACAGTTGAGGCCAAAGTCAAGGGGGAATGTGCCAAGCAGGCAGCCAACACACTGCCTGCAGAGAGGTCTGAGTGCTGCTGCTGTGTCCAGAGCATCACTGATGCTCAGCAAATTCAGTCTCCACAGTGGGCACTGATACTTGTCTTTCCCTCTTAGGGCTGGTCTGGGAGTAGGACACTCCTCACCTCAGGTTTTAAACTGAGATTGGCCATGGCACTGAGTGCCATGATCTGGTAAAGGGACTGGAGTTGGACCAAGGGTTGGACTTGATGATCTCAGAGGTCTTTTCCAACCCAATCCATTCTATGATTCTATTCTATTTATTCTATTCTTGCTGTCGGGAGGGTGGCACTGGTTCCATGTGAGAATGTGTCAGGTGAAAGAAAGAAGCAACAAATCAGCCTTGCAGAGAAATGTTCTCACTGGTGGTTGTGTTTGCATGTTGTGTTCTCACTGGTGGTTGTGTTTATTTTAATCAATCTCCAAACAATGTATTTGATTTTTTTTCCCCCATTTTAAATATAGTTTGAGCCCAGCTTCAAAGTGACCTCCTCAGGTAGTGGTTCAGATAATTCCTGGCAGTGAAGAACTTTTGAATAAGAGCTGGAGCCTCATAATGAGGCCTCAAAACATAAAGCCATCACTTCATCTCCCCAGGTACCTGCGTGCCTGGAATAATCCTCCCTAGACTCCTTTGTCTGAACTCTGGGAGGGGTGACAGAGTTATTAATTAAAACCATGGCATGCACAAGGTTTGGAAAGGGAACAAGAAATGCAAAAGGAGTGATTTCCTCCTCCTCCTCCTCTCCTTCCCCTGCAATTTATTCTATTCCTGGTTTTCCACGTGATATCTTGTCCTTGCAAATTAAAAAACCAACCCGCCTCCCCCATCCAGACTTTTTTGAGGAGGTGCTTGGAAACACCTTTTTGCTTTGAACTGAATCCTTGCTTTATTTCATAGGTCTGAAGGCAGCAGCAGGGACCCACCCACCTGCTCCCTGCATCAGGGGTATGGGCACTATGCAAATATAACACAGAAGGACATGTAGGCAGTAAATCCCTGTCCTGTTCTGGGCATATGAGGGAAGTTCACAAAAACACCTTTCTCTTTGGGTTCACAGCCCTGTCTGAGCCAATGATGGCCACTGAGGTTGCCTCCATCTAGGTCAGGCTCTTGAAGTGGAAAGATGCAGAGTGAGTTACAGGTGAAAACTAGAGGTCAAATCAGGGAATCCAGTGCTGTCATCTCTTCTAGACAACAGCTCAATGCCCATTATCCAGCCTGGTATCCCCCAGTTGTCTGCATCCTTTGTATCATCTACTCCTCTGTAATCTTCTTGCCACTGTTCCCCAGTGCTAAAGAAAACTGGTGTCCTCACTGACCTGGATGCTGCAAGAATAACTGCATTGTCTGTAGTGATGTCATTAAAAAAAAACATTAATATATTAAAAATGTTTCCTTCCTCTACAATAATGAAAATTTTTGAGCTTCCTGCAGTGGAACATTTTCTTAATTGAATTCCTAGTACATTGAACATCTCCAAAAAGCATGAATGGCAATTTCCTCTTGCTGGCTGAATTCTTCTGAGGGACACTCTTTGGGGAACTGTTCATGAAACAAAGATGTTTTTCCCTTCTCAAGCCCAGGTTTTACCTCCAGCCTTTGCTCACCAGTCAGCATCAACCCTTGTTCACATTGTGGTAGGTCTTTCATTGGAGATGAGCTCCTGGGTCTGTCACAGGATGCAGGTACCTCTCTGCAAGAGCTATATCCCCCCTGGGCTGCCTCTCCAGGTAGCTCAGCAAACCTCCTCCTGCTTGTATGAGCACAAACCCTGACAAGGCTTGCTTGTACCAGGCAATTTTGGCACCATTCCCTTGCCACAGGTCTCCTGATGCTGGTTTGACTCCTGATGGCTCCACCATGCTCTCCATCCCAAACTGCATCTGAAAACACCTCTAATTCCACATAGGTGCTTAGGTTGAACAGAGCTTTGCAGAGCTAGTAAAAGTGCACCTGCTGATGGCACAGTTGCCTTGTGTCATTGGAAATAAAAGATGAATGGAAAAAGAAGAAGGGGAAGCAAAGGGAAGATGGGAAATCTCACTGGCACAGTTAGCCAGCTTCAATATAACTGGTATCACACAGACATGACTCCTTCTCCCTGGGGATTCTGAGCAAAGGGTCTCTCCCAGCAGGCAGTCTGTGTCTGCTCTACCCCAGAGCATGTTGCTGCTTAGCTCTAGCCTTGGAGAAGTGGCATTTTTGGTTCTGTGAGAGCCAGCTGAAATCCAGCAGTGCTCCTGGGATGAGCACAACCCAGCTGGGCACAGGAGCTGGTGCCCTTGGATAGCTTGTCTGTTAAGGCAGGGCTGCAGTCTTGGGGTTAGAAGAGTTATCACAGCCAGAAACTGGCATCAGTAGAGGAAGGAGATGTGCTCAGTGTCTGCTACACAGAAAAAGGGGCACTGGTTATGGGAGAGAGTCTTTTGAATCTTGTTTAGCTGTGACACACACAGTTCTCAACTCCAGGAGAATTTATCCTCTATCTTTGCTATTTCTAGAGCCCAATTATTGTTGTTGTTGTTGTTATTATTATTATTATCATCATCACCATCATCATCATCATCATCATCATCATCATCATCATCATCATCCATTAGTGCTTCCCGAGGTCTAAAGAGTTTATTGAAGACCAACACAAGGTGGATGAGATGTAAAGGGATTTGGGTTCCTTTGGGAGGAAAACCCCAGCCCAACCTGCTGTGAGAGGCAGTACCATCCCTTCCCTTTGCAGCTGTTCACAGTTTGCAATTCAAAGCAAAGAAACAGTCCAGAGGCTGCAGGAGCAGGGAGTGATTTCCAGAGCAGACCCACATTTTGCTGCTGGTTATGCAGGAGCTAAATTGAGCACTCATGTAGCAAACAGGCACAGCTTTGCCAGCCTATTGCACCCTGGAAAGCCACACTTCCAGCATGCAGAGCTCCCCAAGTGATTGTGTGCCATGCTGGGTCATTTCCTGTGGCAGAGGCTTTTCCCAGGATTGCTTTGTAATTGCACTTTGTGCCTGTCATTTTGTGACTTGCCAGGCAAGGCTACTGATGTCAGAGAGATGGCAGATTTTTAGGGAAAAACCAGAAAGAGTAATGGGAAATAATCTCCTCTTCACAGGAGGTCTGAATTCTTCCCTCTCCTCCTCTGAAGGTCAGTGTGGATCAGGAGCTCAGCTGTATCACAGCTCCAGCAGAACATCTCTCCCTTACTATCCAGCTTCATTCTGCTTCCTGTTGTCTCTTGCTTCCCAGGACAACATTGCACTGCACTTGGCTGCTCACAAGGGAGGGGAGACCTCACAAACAAACCCCTTGGGCAGGGAATAGTCCTCAAAAAAAGCTGTTTATGCTCAGTGAGAAGATGCCTACCTCGAAATCACTCTGCAGTCTTGCTCTGTGTCCATTATAAACGTGGCAGGGGGCAGGTAAATCCTCCTGGCTAACAGAGACCAGCTTTTTCCCCCTAAAAATTGTCAATTAAGTCCAGCTGTTGAGAAGGAAAGCACCAATTATCTGCTATCTCAGGGAACTGAGAACAAGCCAAAGTGCAAGGCATTTCACATCAGGTCTACAAGGCCAGTGTGTGCAAGAACACCTTAAACTCCTGGGGCTCAGCACATCTGTCAGTAGAATAAGTTGTAGCAGGGGCTGGCTGGGCCATTTCACTGTTTAGTGGTGATTTGGCAGAAAATGCAATGTGCTGAAGATGTTTTCCCATTTGGGTTAGCATAGGAATGCTCTCCTAAAACACTGAACATGATCAATATTTTTAACTTAAATGGCTGCTCAAAATACCAGGAAGAGTGTAGCTAATTAAGCCCCTGAACATTTAAAAGTAGTGTCTGTGGCTCAGGGAACACAGCCCAGATCAGGGAGAGCAGAGCACTTTGGTAAAGGCACGTCTGAAAACAGGTGCTACAGAGGGGAAGAAAGGTCTGGAGACTTTTCACCTCCCATCTACAGGACAAAACTGTGCCCTTTTCTGGTAATTTTAATACTTTTCTAGTGTCTTTGATTTGCTATGGAGAAGAAACAAAAGATGGCAAACCCAAAATCTTCTACAGCTACAGTGTCCCATTTTCCAGCTCCCTGCTTTTCATTGGTCACCTGCATGGAGTGCAAGACATACATTTTACTCAAGGGCAGAGCAGATCAAAAGCACTCAATGTGATGTATCTGTGCTCAGTTAGGACCATAAATTAGGTTGCAGTTCAATGTTGAGGAGGGTGGCAGAGCAAGATTTCCTTCCCTGCACAGCCCAAGTGATGGAGCAATTGGTAATGGTTCTGTATTGTCACCTCTTGTGGTCTTACAGGCTGGATCCAGGCTTGGTGACACTCAGCACTGGCATCCCACAAAAAATGAGTCTTCTTAGTGTCACAGGCTGGGGTCCTGCTTTAAAAAAAGGGGGAGAAAAAGGAAAACACATTTAAAAAATGAAATGTACACTGAGAATTTTAGGAGGGTGATCCAACCCCCTGCAGCCAGAGAGATTGTCATGACTCTTAACTCTGGTGCTCTGGCTAAGATCCTAAATAGCTGAGGTCAAATTATTAATAGAGGTGAGTGACAGATTCCAGATCCTCAAGTCAGGCTGCCTCCTGACATTTTCTGTCTGTAAAAATAAGTAGCCTTTCTCCACTTCTAACAAAAATCTCTTCCCTGGCTCTCCTTGGTGGTTCTCCCTCCTGTCTCCACCTCCAGAGATGTCTGAACAGTATAATTTCCTTTTATTTTTAGCCATCTTTCATAATTGAAAGTATCTCTGTGTCAAATAGAAAACGTTTCCATGAATTCCTCAGCAGGCACTTACTGCAAGCAATTGATGAAAATGAAATATTTAATGGAGTTTTACACCTGTGGCCTTGGTGGCACTGAGGCATCTCCAAAGCAAGATTTTAAGGACATCAGGATGGATGGCCATGAGGCCTGTCATGTCCCCAGCTTCGATGGTGCTTCTCTTTTGGGGTCAGTATTGGATCCGACCTGAGGGGTGTGTGAGTTGGTGGCACTGAGTTTTGGGAAGTGGTGGCTGCTCCTGATCCCAATTTCCAGCTTTTCCAACTCCAAACCCAGCAGTGCTGCCTGGGGAAAAGCTGATGGTTCTCACTTGTCAGTGGCACGTGACTGCAATGCTCTCCAAAGATCCAGCCACATCATGTAAGGTAAGGACCACCTGGAATCAGATCCAGAGTCCTATTAGCCCCATTCCTGCTCTTACAGGAAGGAGACAACACAGGAGCTGCTTCAGGAGGTCTCCTGCAAACTGCTGCCCACCCCCCCGAGTGTGCTCTCAGCATCTTCCTGAGGCATCATTTTTATCTTTGCATTTAATACTCTTAGAAGGAATTTTCTTCCCTGGATTAGCTCTTCTCAGGCTAGTTCTGTGCCCCCATTTTGATGTTCAGGGAGACAGACACTGGCCCTGCTCATCCTCAGCAGCTCAGCTGGATTTGGCCTTGGCCTGAAGAGCTGCAGCAAGAGCATTTCAAAGCAAGTGGAGGAGCAGAAACAGCCCTCCAGTGGCACACAGTGAGCCAGAAGTTGATTCAGTTTAACACAGCTGCTAAAACCAACCCTGAGGATCCAAGGTTTTAATTGCATCCACTTCATAAATCAAGCTCTTTCTTATCAAACTCTCTTACTGTGACTCATCCCTAGCCCAGAGTCAACTGCTCTGGAGATAAAGGAGATGGACCTCGCTTCTCTCTGCCTTTTCTCCCTTCCTAACCAGCTAATAACATCTCCCTTCTATGTATCCCCTTCTAGGCTGCCTCTCCTCACCCCTGAAGTGTCACTGCTCTGTCCCAAGCCACCTCCCAGTGACTCTTGCATCTCACAGAATCCTGGTGGAACAGAGTGTGAGGAATCCTGTTGTGTCCTTAAAATTAAGGGGGTAGGACCCACCTTGTCACTGCTGACACTTCTCACCCAGCCACGGGTTCAGCCTAAGGACGGTCTCCTTTGCTGCCTGTGTCAGTGTACTGCATCCATTTGGGAGTCATAACCCCCCTGGAATTTATGAATCATAACTAATGATGTTGCCACAGGTACAGGGAGGATTATACGATGTGTGATCTAACAACTCCCAGGCAGTTAATCACCTGTGGTGGGCTCTGAGCACGTTGCATGACAAGTAACATAACTTACCTTTTAAGGTGAAACCACAAAAGGTGTTTCTTTTACAGCTCTTTCCTCACTCAGCTGGGCTGGAGCATCCCCTGTAAGGAGCAGGACCTCCTGGCCTGTGGGAGCAGGTGGGGGTGTTGTCATCTCTCAGAGGAATTTCCCACAGGGATTTCAACAGCAAAGGATGGAACTGAGTCTGAAGTTTGCATGAGACTGTTGTTGCAAGGTGCCCACAGATGCCCAGAAGCCAACCTGGTCTTCAAAGGGAGCTGGAAAGGTTCTGCCATCCCAGAGAAGACGACACGGCTGGGGCTGCCCTGTGAGTGTGATACAGCCCTACAGTTCATGTGCAGGTGAACTGTGTAGCGTCAGAGCAAGCAAACCCATGCCATGTGCACTGTTCATTCACTCCTGTCCCCCAGCCCAGTGGAACACTTTTCCACTGTGAAGAGAAGCCTCTGTCAGAAAACAAGACTATAAATTAATAAAGAATATAATGAAGATGCCCCTTGCCTGGCTGTGGCTGTCCCTTCCTGCTGCCATGAGTACCACAAGCAGCTGAGGTGGTGCCACCAGCACAACATTATCACCACCCTCTTGGTGTAAGCTTGGCTTAACCAATACAGACGTATCTTCTATGTGAACAGAATTGCATTTAATTGCTGAGATAAATTTAAAACAATTGCCTGGGTGACATTCACCCTTCCAGGGGGTTTCTGGGTGACCCCACGCTCTGCCCAGGGGCTGCCAGCCACTTTCCCAGACAGCCAAAGCACAGTTATTTCTCTCAAACGCCTGCCCTGCAGCCTTTGGAGTGGTTTCAAGTGAAAAGCAAAACGGCGGCATTTTAAACGTTGCCTCCCACACAATGTCTCTCTTCAGCCTCCGTTCCCACTTGCTGCGGGTTCAGGAGTCTCTGGTGGATCAGTCTGCCCCCAGAAAACTGTGGGTTTGCCAAAATAGAAGCATTTTTGCAGAAGGCAGTGATTTGGCTGAATGTTTTGCCAGCACATGTCTCTGGGGCTTGCAATTTGTTTCAGCATTTTGTGTTTTTATTTTATTTTGGATTTAGTTTTCTTGTACACAATACTACCAAAACAAAATATTTGAATGTTTGCAAATGTTTTTTTGGGGGAGTGGTGGTGGTGGTGGGGAACTGTGATTTTCAAGTACATTTTGAAATGCCAGGATTCCCTACCCACCACTAGTTTCATTTTGCTGTTGGCTCACAGCATCAGCTCTGGTTACATAGAAGTCACTGTGGAAGGACCTGAACATCTTTCCCACTAATGCTTCACTTTGAGGATGGTGAATTATTTAAAATGCTTTCTATGGCTTTAGTCTGTCACAAGTTCCAGTCTCATATTTCGTTAGTGTCTGTCTCATAATCGATTATTTCTTTTCTGGTAGCAACTGGCACCTCCTGTCAAGGACCAAGGTGTAGTTGATACCTTCCTGGGTGGTGATGGAGAGCAGGGCAGAGGAGAGGGCAGATGGAGGCTGGGGTGGTGCAGTAATTCAACCAAAACTGGGGATATCTCTGACCTTCACAGCCCAGGGGGAGTTGGAGGGGAGGCAAAGCCAAGAGGTGAGCAGAGAAATTACACAGGCCAGGTGATGCAGACACTGGAGTTGGTGGACTCTCGGCAGAAACTATGGGACAAAACAAGAAAAGCTCTTTTAAGACAATGGAAAACATTTGAATTTGAAATGCCTCTGTAAATGCTGTTTTCTGGCACCTGGGAAACCTATTCAGGAGTCATAGCAGGAAAAGTGAGTGAAGAATAATGTGTCCAGTGGAAATTCCTGCAGCTCTTGGCCCTGCAGAGCATAATTGGAGGCTGGAGCCTGCTCAGGACTCAAGCTAACACCTCCACCCTTGCAAGAAGTGGGATCTTGGGTGACCACAAGTGGTAAGATTGGGCTGTCATTAAAATAGGAACACCTGCAGCAGAGCAGAGCCCTGATCTCCCTGCCGAGGTGTTTCATTGTGCTGCTGACTTAGAGGGAAGGTGCCACCCACTAAATCACCCAAACCACTTCCTGCAGCACCTGGTTTTCCCTCACATCTCCCATCCAAACAGTGGCTAGAGCCACGTGAAAAATGCTGGATCTGCACCACACATGGCCATCAGGATGGATGCAGCAGGAGTGACACACAGAAGGAGTAATGCCATGGGCAGAACAGGAGCACAACCCTGTTCCATCCTGGAATGTGCTTCTCCAGCGCTTGGCTGAGCCTGATAATGACTGTTGTTCCTGGACATGGACTGGAAGACAGGCAGAGACATCTCCTGGGCTGTTTGGATCCTTCAGCGGGGAGGAGGACCACGGTTCTCCCACCTGCCTGTTTGCTCCTCAGCTTTCTCTTTCTCAAAATCTTCAGGAAGCTGCAGAGATTCTGAGGTTTTTCTTTTCCCCTTTCTTTAAAGTGTGGCTAAAAATAAAGAGAGTGTTGAGACCCAGCCCAGCCCAGAAAGCAGAGTGTGTAGGTGTGATGCAAACCAACACCTGGGGCTGTGAAGCGTCCTGGGGGAGCTGGCAGATGTGTTTGCTTTTTCTTCTTGTTCTTTCTTTGGCACCTTGTCAAAGAGCCCACGAGATGCTGAACCTAAAGTAATCTTGTTTGAAAATAGCCTACACGCATTGTTGTGGTTATGAGGAGAAGAGAACAAGGAGAGGACAACAGTTTCCATTTGCAGAACTGTCTGGGACCCCTGAGCTGCTGCTGTGCTCTCTGATTTTATTTCCTGACTGAAGGTTTCTAGAGGTGGTTGGTAGAAAACAGTGATGGCAGATACTGCTTTGTAGTGGTGGGCCAGGAGATCTCTGAGGTGTAAGTAGCCAGCAGACAACATGCAGTGCACAGGGGTGTTTTCTTGGACAGCCCTGGGTGCCAAAGGGGGAAGGTTCAATGAAAGGAGCTCTCCAAGTGTCATGAAACCATGGAACCTCAGCTCAGGAGCAGTAAGGAGGGCTACAGTGGCAGTTGTCTCCTTAATTACAGATTTTCCATGACTACACAGTGTGGACAAGCCAGTCCCACAGTGCACCCCTCACTCATACTCTCCCAGCAATTGTGTGGGTGTGATGGGGAAACACAGGTCTCTACTGAAGATGAGGGATTTGTGGGGCTTTTGCATTGAGAAGAAAGTCATAAAACTTGTGTGAGACACTGCTGTAGTTCCCTCAGAAGACCTGTGCTTCCATCCTGCCATAGCAGAGGGGATGGGGTAGGATGGACATTACCATGTTAACCCTTAGACAGCCTAAGGACTTCAGTTACCAAGGATGAAGGGCTGTGGTGGACAAACATAGACCTCGTGTCATCTGTAATGCAGTGGAGATTGGTGTTTGGTGCAAGAAGAACTTTCCCCTCTTGGGTTCAGTAAATCTCTTGGTGATACAGTGACCTTGGAGCAACTCAGGAGCTCCCTCTGCACGGCCAGGAGTGGCTGGTGCAGCCTCAGGGATGGGGAAGCTTCCTTGGGGTTTTATGGGTAAAGGCAGCACAGGCAGGAGAGTGCATGAACAGGGTGGGTTTGATGAGCTGCAATACCCCACACAGGGGCACCTCTCAGGTGCACCATCCCACCACAGTCTGGGGGGCAGAGATTCCTCTTTCCTCCCTGCCACCCCCAACACCTTTGGTAGGACTGGAAAATGGTAGGGAAGTATCGTCAGAGCATGCAGAGTCACAGATCCATGAAGCTGGAAGGAGGGCTGTGAAAACCCAGGTGGGAACCAAACAGGCCATGCTTCCAGTGGCAACTTCCCAGAGCTGGGGTGGTGCTGCCTGTGGGACACCAGGCAAAAACCAAAAGCCATAAACGTTGCCAAGACCCCACATTAAACTCTCCTTCCCTCATCCACCACCCCTGCTTATGTAAGTGCATGGCTGGAAGCAGTTTATTCCCTATCAGCCCTTTCCTGCTTATCTGGAGCCGGTCTCATAGAGGGACCCTGCAAATCCTGGGATGAACGCCCGGACCAAGAGCCATTTCCCAGGGGGATCGGGGTGGATTGGGTAATTAATCACAGCTTGTCTGGGAGAGGATGAGGAAGTCTGAATAAAGGTGTTAAGGGCTCTTAAAGGCTTTCCTGGTTCGCAGAGGGTGCTGCCTCAAACAGATTATCTGGAAATATTATTAGCTGGAGTGGGAAAGGGTTTTTTTCCTCCTCTAGGTTCTTTGCAGCCACCCTAAATCTGCCTGAGCTGTGGAGACAAGTTTTATTGTGCAGGGGAGGTGGGGGAGAGGTGCTGGCTGTCAGTGGGTCAGCAATTAATTGGTTTATTCCTTTCTCACGGTTATTTTCTATCCAACATCTGCTAAAGCCCCAGTGCCCACTTTGTCCCAGCTCAGCAAATGAGAACCACAGGGATTTGCACTGAGGGGACCCCAGGCCACGAGGCTGGCTTGGCAGGGGCTGCCAGGAGGTGCCTTGGCCTGCCAAGCCTCTTTCCCTGTTATCTCCTCTTAGGAGGAGGATGTGATTAGTGTTTTCTGCCATGGGATGTCAGCTGAGGGCTCAGAGCCATGTGCCAAAGGAGGAAAGAGCTGCCACAGATGGATGGTAAGTGAAGGAAGTGACCTGCCCCTTTCCTCCAAAGGAAACTTTCTTTCCAGTGTCTCTGTGGCCCATCAGTTCAGACAAATGCTCTTGTTCAGCCCCGTGGTTCTCTCCTGGCAGAACTGACCCCCAGCCACGTGTTTCTGGGTGAGGGTGGGCTCTCCTCCATCTGCTGCTGCCATCTGGCAAATAATTTCTGATTGATCCAGCTTGATTGTAGCAACGTTCCTATTTACCTGTGGCTCTGTTACAATTCTAGCACCTTGGAAGGTCAGAAACAGAGGGTGCCATCAAAGCAGAAGCCTCGAGCCCTGCCAGGTCCAGCCCAGCCCAGTCTCTGCCCCAGCTCTGCTGCAGTGAATGAGCTGCAGTGGGTGCTGGGGCTGTGCTGGCACAGCTGTGCCAGGCAGTGGGGGCTCGCTGCGACCACCACTGATGACCCTCTTACACTTCTTCCTGGGAAATCACCTTTCAGACTAGAGCAAGGATAGAGAAAGAACGTGGCTTTGGGCTGAAGGATTTTGATAGTTGTAGCTTGGCATCAGCTTGGCTTGGAATGAAAAGCATAAATTTTGAGTCCTAGAAAGGTGATGGAGAGAGGACTGTGAAACTGCTGGTGCAGGGTAGTCTCCTCTCTGCTGCACCTTCCTGGCCTACCAAAAGCCTTCTAGGTAAAGGGGAAACACCCTCCATGGAGAAACTAATTTGAAGTCACATCATCTACAGGGAACATTCCCTTTTGCAGTGCTGCTACTTCTCTCCCAGATCTCCCTATATATTTAATAGGAATTAGGCACTCTGAGCAGAGTCCCATGGGCTGCTTTCTTTGTGGTTACATTGATTTCCAACAACCAAGTTAGCCCCCAAGAAAGCATAATGAAAGCAGCAGATTTCCAGGTCTCTCTTTTTCCTTCACAGAAGACCTTCCCTTTCACACACAAAGCACAGCGAGCCCAAACCGGATCCCAGTTCTCCATGGGGATCAACCTCCAGGGATGATGAGAGAAGCAGAGTGAGTCCCCAGCCCTCTCCAGAGCTGAACTGCAAAACCAAAGGCTTCAGCAAAGCCCTTTGAGCCAGCCCACCTCCCAGCAGTCTGCCCCTTTCTCTTGACTCAGGGCTGGAAATAATGACAGGTACGGAAAATCCATTACGAATAACTAAATAACCCTCCGCGCAGCACTGCTGGCTCCATAAGCACTTCCCCAGCTGCTGGGAGACTGCAGGAGCACTCCCTGGAGCAAGCAGACACAGCTGGTACTGGCATGTGTCTGGAAACACCCCAAAGATGGGGGGAATCTAAAATTCCTGGTGTTCTGAACCCTTCCCCTCTCCATGGGATGTCTCATCAAGCCCTGTGTTTCCACACAGCCTGATGGCTGCCCAGGTGGGGCAGGGGTTGGGGCTCAGTGATCTGAAGGCAGTGGAGGCAGGGCAGAGCCTTCACTAAGCTATGGTGAGTAAGCAAGGCAGTGGTGGGTAAGAGGGGAAGGGACCAGGCACTGCCTGGGCTGGCACTGGTGACCAGCACCTTAACCATGGGAAGGGAATGTTGGCCGAGGGCTCCAGTGAAACCCTGTAGCAGCACATGCTGTTAAGTAGCTCCTACTATCTCATATTGAACCCAAGGGCTGTGTCCACACACACAACAATGCAAGATTTTTCTCCAAAGGTTTCCAGAGGGCATGAAGTGGGCAGAGACCAGGAGTGGGAAAAGATTTTTGATGTTGGACTGTCACTACTGTGTAAAGTAAACCAGAAAGCAAAGGGTCAGTGTTTCTGGTATGCATGCAAGCTTTGAACTAAGCAAAACTCTGGCTTGTTCCAGTGTCCCTTTCCTTCTTGAAGGATGTTTCTGGTATCACATTTCTGGGGAAGGAAATCAGCCATGTGGTCAGCAGAGTGGCACACTGAGCATGATAGTGCTTGATAAAGGCAGATTGTTGCTCCAGGAGCAGCACCTGGAGAAGGGGCTTGTCACGGGCATCTTCCCCTTGTGCTCCTTTCCTCCCTGCAGCCTTTAATTCTGCAAAGCAATTTGGATTGTAGCCCCTGGACTGAATGGATGTACCTGGTAGTCTTGTGTTCCCACTGCAGGGATAGATACATGTGTGATGTGCATGATGGACAAGGGACCAGCCACTCGTTCTTGGCTTGAAAGGCCTCCCCTGGTCCAGGGAGGGACCAGGGCTTACACCCCAGCTTAAGTGTCACCAGTAACTCTCCTGCTGTTGAAATTACATTGTCTCTCTTAATCATGAAAGGCTTATTTTCCCACACTGGTAAATGAATTCAGCACCATTGGCAAAGCTGGGGGCTGGGAAGTTTTAATTACTGTTTGTACAGTGCTCAGGGGCTCTGGGGTGAATGGTGCTGGAGGCCTGGGAAGGGTTATATTATATATTAGCAGTTACTTATGTTTTATTACTTATGTGAGCTCTGTGGTCTTGTCTCTGTGGTTTCCTTCCTGATGCCAGTGGGGCTTCCTAACCCAAGCAGTACAAACACCCACCTCCTGTCACTGTTACTGCTGCAGAGTATGAGGGGGACCCAGAAAGTCCAGTGTCCACCTACAGCCAAAATAAACTCAACCAGCTTGTGCTTGTAAATGCCCACCTGCTACACAGGGAAGAAGAGCCCTAAAGCCTCTCTCTCACAAGGCTTTTCCCACTAAAACATCTCTTCCTTAGGCAGTGCAGCCACATCCTGCATTAACCTTCCTGTTCCCTCCTTGTTCAGAACAACACCTCCTTAATTGTAATCCACCAAATTCCTCTCTCCTCTACCTGGAAAAAATGGGATTTGGGGACAAGGAACAAATACGGAGTCATAAGTCTCTTTTCATGGGAAAGGAAATCAATCCAGTGCCCTGCTGGGAGCCCTGCTTTGCCTAAACCCTGGCAAAATGCAGTAAGAAGTTAAGGCTCTTAGCAGGGGAACATTACAAGAGCCCTATTAAGCACAGCTCAGCTTTCTGTGGTCAAGTGTTCCGTGTGGCACCCGGCGCGCCACGTTTTACACAACAGGGCGATTGTGGCCACGCAGCCCTGGCAGCAGCACCCCACGAGTACCCACCGTGGGCTGCAGAGCATGGGCTGCTCAGCAGCCTCTCGCAGGGCACAGCCAGTGCTTGGAGAAATGATTCTGCAAAGAATAGGAGTGTTTTGGAAATGGTCCTGGAAAAATTACACATTAACTATCAATTAGCATGTGTGCCCCCATGTGTACAGCTGGTGCCCAGCCTTATGAGAACATCCACATGAAAATCAGTGAGAGAAGAGGATGACTTTGACCTAAATTTTATAATTTTTTTCTCCCCCCACATCTGTGTTTTGGTGGCATGCTTGGTTTTCTGACAGATACTTCTGAGATATTTCACTGATTACTGCAAGGGGCAAAACTGGAGTTACTTAAAATTTCCTAAAGTTTCTCAAAGGTCAAATCCTTTCCAAAAGATGTGTCTTCCCTCTATAACCAGCTATCACCTCATAGTGGCTCCTGGGGTGGTGGGCACCCCTTCCTGCCTGTGCCAGGCATTGTGGGCAGGGCAAAGAGCCAGGCAAGGCCCCAGGGTGAGGGCAAAGCCTGAGTGTGACAGCACTGCAGTCACCACCCATTGCCAGCACTGCTTCTGATGTTTCCTCACAATCTGGGACAGACAGAAGGCAGGAAGAATTTATCTGAGCCTCTTGATGCTGCTGTTTGAGAGGGTTTCATTTACTGCCAGGTACATTAAAGCATCTGCTAGGTGGGTGCTGGGTTGAGATCTGTGGCTTTCTCAGGGCAGTTGGTTTTAGGTCCTGTGGGTTACCATGGCCACATCAGTGAAATCAGGCAAGGAATGTACCCACCAGTCCTTTCAGCACACCAGAATGTGTCAGGGTGTGATGGAGCCAGCCTGGGGAGGACAGAAAGGCACAAGGGTGCAAACAGTCCTACTCACATCCCTCCAGCAGTTCCCCACTGGTGAGCAGGTGTCAGAGGAATGTATTTTGCAATGGGTTTATTCAGTCTGGAGTAACTCCTACTCTCTCTCTTTCAGGATATTCTTCTCTCCAGCCCACCTGACAGAGTGGTGAGGGATTCAGTGTGAAGCCAAAAAACCAATCTCAAGGAAGAAACACAGCTTGCCTCCTGTGCTCCCCCCTGCACACCAAAGGGCAGAACCTGTCCATGGATCTCTTTGGGGCAGCATCCTGGGCAAGGCAGCACCCCTGGGTGCTCAGCACTCTCTCTGAGGGAGGTTTGGCTGCTGCTGGTCCCAGCCTGTCTTCACCTTTTGAGGAGGGGTCAGCATGGCCAGCAGCTGCTGAGGGCACTGCCACAATTCAGTCATGTCCCTGCTCAGGGACAGTAAACACAGCAGGGAATCCAGACCATGTCCCAGCCCAGCTTGGCTTCCTGCCTCAATGTCCCCATTGCCCAGAATTTGGAGCTCTCCTATTTTTCCATTACCTCCATGGTGAATGTTTCAGCAACACTGCCTGAATATAAAAATGTCAACAGAAAGAGCCATTTTATAATGAGTCTGTGCATCTTCAGGCCCTGAGCAACCAACAAGCCAAGAGGAGAAATGTTGAAATAGCTCAGGAGTATGAAGATACTCTGAGAATGTACCTCATTGCACCTCATTGCCCATGGCTCTGCTCTCTCCAGCATCACCTGGGGCAGGAGGGCTGTTTGAGGACTGTTTTCCCTGCCTGCTTAGGAAAATGCCCTGTTTTCTCCAAAAATGGTCTATCTGTCTGATACTCTGCTTGGTAGAAAAGGAAACACAACTTGTGTGACTGTGCTGAGATGCCTGTGGAGGGTCAGCACAAGGACTGGTCACTGTTCCATCACCTACATGGGGTGTCAAAGCTTTCATTGGGGAAAAAGTCAAAGGACACAGGCACCCTGTGTTAGACAGGGCTTTGCTAAGCAGGAATGCATTAACTTGGTCCAGTTCATAATAGCCCAAAATGTCAGGGAATAGCTTTTGATGCAAAACTCAGGAGCTGTCCTGACAGCAGCACAGAAGAGAAACCAAACAGCAAGTACTTTGTGCAGCATTTTGGGGAATGAGTGGATGAGCCAGGGTGTAAAGATAGCACAAGTAACTCCTTCAGGCAGTTCAGGCAATGTTAAAGCCCCCCAGTTCAGGTTTTGGGGGAATGAGCCTATGTGGCATCCTTGATTTTCTTCCTCAGGCCCTAATCTGTTCCCATCTCTGGCTGGATCCTTTATAGGAACCTCCAACAGGGATAGGAGCTTCTCCCCCCAGCTGAACATGGATGGTAGATGCTCAGGTAATTAAAGAACTGCATTTCTGTGCCCCATCTAAGCTGGCAGGTCTGGTGGATGTGCAGCATGGTTACAGAGCCCAGCTCTCAGGAACAGGGCATCTGAGGACATCAGGAGGACAGTGAAAGCCTTGTCATCCAGCCTAAAGTCTCCCAGCAAGTGTCTATTAATAAGCCCTGCCCACGCTTCCTCCAGGTATTTACAGTGCCCTTTCTCCCTGTTAGCTTTGAAAACCACAGCCTCATTTTGACAGAGCAAGTCCTTTTCTTTTAGTGATGCATTTGGTGCCACAAGTGCGTTTGGCTGGGGCTGTGTTGGTAAAAACCTCCCTCATTTGGGGAAGTGAATAGGATTTCCCTCTCAAAATTACCTCTGTCTCCAGATGAGCAGTTCCAGCCTGTCCTCTGGGAGCCTCTCTGCCGTGGAGATGGTGGCTGGCAGGTTTTAATGCTGGCTGAGGAGAGGTGCCACTGAGCCCACAAAATATGGAGGTGACAGCATCAGTCCAGCCAGCAAGGGCACCTCCCCCAGGGAAGGTTGTCCCAGGTGAATGGGGGCAGGTGGGGATTCCCAGGTGTTTGGCAGGGGACATTTGGAAGCTTGCCAGTGTGTGTGGACCCCCCCAAACCACTGAAAGGTTTCTTATCCTTACCCAGTGTGCCCTTGTGCCACACTGATTCTTTGGCAAATGACACCAAACTGGCATAGCTGCAAAACAGGGCCAGATGTCAACTGGGATGAGTGAGCCTGGTCTGTGAGTCAGTTTGGGCTGGAAGGGTAAGGAAAGAAGCTTTTTCACCCCAGGGAAACAATGAGGAAATGAAAAGGAAACTGGGACCTCTGAGTTCCTCTGCCCTTCTCCAAGGAGGGCTCTGTGGGATGCAGAGGGCAGTTCCCAAAATCCAACATCTTTTGTAACTCTGTTGTACCCTCTGAGAAATGTCTTTTTGCTGTTAGATGTGCAGTTGCTGCTAGAGTGACTTTCTTCTCTCCAGTTGGAGCTTGAGACAAAGGAGAGAATTGTTGATAATGAGCTATTTATACAGAAATTAATCTTGATACTTGCATCACTAACACGAGGCAGGGCAGCACCACAACTTTCTTACCGTGGTTAAGGACAGCACTGGGGAGAGACTGAGAGCCTGGAGGTCCTGTGAGTGGTAGGAGCATCTTTCAGCCTTGCTTGGCTGCAATAGTAGAACCCAATTTGCCTCACTGGAAAAACAGCCATGCAGGAACCACAAGAACCCGTCGTTCTGGTCAGGCCCTGGGGTTTTGTCAGGATTTTTTGAATACTCCTTCCCAACTAAAATTCCCATTGAGCTGCCTCACTGTCTGCAAGGCTGATTGGGATTGTGCAGGTAAGCTGGCAAGTGGGATTGCCCTGAAGCATCAAACTACATTCAATTAGCCCACCCTGCCTGCAGGAACATGGTTAGCTGGCAGCACATCCCCCCTCCTGGTAAATTAGATAATGGCACAGGGGCTTAGTCACACCAGAGAAGTGCCTGGCTCACAACTTGCCGAGACAAATTTCTCCCAGCCTTAATTAGCCGTGAGATGCTGGAGTGCCTAAAGCTCTCTCCCTGCCCATGTTTACACTCACTGCATCAATCCAGTTTGGACTGAGGTCTCCAAATATTTGCAGTTAGCAAATATTGCTGTGTTTTGCAGTTCCAGCTCTCTGCAATTAGCTGGAAAACACAGGTTTGTATGCCCGGTCTTTTCAAAAACAAAAGGGTGGATGCTCAGGTGGCAGGACTTCAGCAGGAGAGCCAGCACTGCTCATCCAGCGTCTCTGCTGTGTGCTGGCTCAGTGTCACTCCCGAAAAGAAATGAGAGAAGAGGCTTCTGGCACCCTGAGGATGGAGCAGGGACCACGTAGCAGGAGCTGCTAATATAAGTGAAGGATCCTGTAATGTTTAAGACTTGAGTCTGTCTTTGATGTATGTTTTTTAAATATGAGGACACTTTCCACATCTCCTCCCCTCCTATTTTTCTTACTGACGTGATGACATCCAGTTAACTCTTGTGTTTTCAAACAAGCCTCCATCATTCTGATGGTGGCATGAAGGTTCCCAGTCCAGCCAGCTCACATTTACAAGTGCTAGACTTGGCATTTCTTATCTGGCAGCAAATGCACTGAAAACCATAAAAACAATCTGCATTTTAATCTTGGTCACGTTAAACAGCTCTCAGGATGCAGTGATGCATTTGCTGGTTGCACAGAGCACTATTGGGGGTTCTCAAATAATTATGTTTAATTTGCAGTAACAAAGGACATGAAATCCATGTTACATAAACTCTGCTAAAGGTAAATGTCCCTTTTATACAAAAATGTACAAGATTATTTTAAAGATTTGAGGCCTGCTGACCCTCCAGATTGTTGTACAACCATTTATGTGTGTAAAACTGGCTGTGAGAGGCAGCCCAGGTGGGTTTACATGTTCGTGCTGGCAGCAGAAGCTGCAGTTGCTCTGCAGGGATGGATGGGTTGGAACACGCCCTGCACTAAGGCATGTGCTTCAGAACTTCCAGCTCATAAAGACTCATCCTGTGTTCCAGAGGCACTGTCTGAGCCTGACTGCAGTGAGCAATGCCAGATAAGGGCTGCAGTGCTCACCTTGGTGTTGTCTGGTAGCAGCTGTGGCACTGAGTGCCAGCAGTGGCCGTGGTGGTGACCACAGAGCCCTTACCAGTGACAGCACTGCCTTGGCCCCGGCATGGCCATGGAATCCTGGCCTAGATCAAAAATAGTGTGGCCAGCAGGCCCAGGGCAGTGACCCTTCCCCTGGACTCTGCCTTGGGGAGGCCACACCTTGAG